>OX393580.1:35022929-35622929 GCA_947652605.1 Elmis aenea | reverse complement strand
ATTTGCTCCGGGCTCCGCTCCCGCTCCGGGCAAAAACCCATTGCTCCACTGCTCCGCGCTCCTGCTCCGCGCTCCGCTCCAAACCCCTGGAATAAACTGTTGAAAATTGAAAAGCATGCCATGAGAAAACAAAATTTTGTGTATATTATGACATTTCTGGAATTCCTTAAAAAGTGTGGGGTTGACATATTTATTTAAAAGAGCACAAATTCAAAGAATTTTTAGCTGGTTGCAAATTATACAATTAATCATATTAATGTCAAAGTGACAGTTTTAACAAAACAACAAAAAAAAAAAACAAAAAAAATCGTGTTTTTTTTGTACAAGATCATTTGATTCAAAAATTGGACAAAATGAGTTTTTCTTCAATTTTTGTGGTAAAATATCATTTTAGATATACAGGGTGTCCCCGTTATCACCGCGAATATTTTAAGTGGTGATAGAGGACCTTTTTCTAAGAAAAAATTTCAAGTAAAATTTTTTCCTAAAATCAAATGCTAAGCTGATATCAACACTTACTTGATTTTTTTACACTTCTGCATTTATAAGACTCTGTAGCCGAAAATATCAATTTTATCGTAAAATATCTTAAAGCTTTTAAATAGAGCATGAAATTCTCTACAAAATTAGTTCTATTTATTTTTTTTCTACAGGCAATGGTTTGAGAGTTATAAAGCAGTTTGTACAAAAAAATGTAAACAATTTACAAAATTTAATTGTTCCTTAGACTTTGCAACCGCTGTATCTTTAAAACGAAAGGTTGTACAAAAAAACCGACGGCCCATTCCGGATAGCAAATTTTATGGGCTACCACTTTGGTAAAGTGAAATTTTTTGAAAATCAAATCGATTTTCCGGAAAAGCTGAAAATAAGGAATAGAGTGCAAAAACAAAATTTCCTACAAATATTGTTTTGTATTTAAAAATGCTTTTAAAGAGAGTGCGATTACGTAATTGAATGATGGAGGTCATTTTGAACACTTATTGAAGTAATTTTGTGGTTACATGTTAATTTTATTGCGTCCAGATGGATTTGCATTGTTTTGCATTTTATCGTTTTCGAAAAACAAAAACTCCCGGCAATTATGGTATTTTGTATTTAAAAATGCTATAGCATCGGCAACATTCATAAAATAATGTATCTCATCAGTTTCAAAGCGTTTTATGAAGTTTGAAATTCTTCAGAAAACCACCACTTATCATTTTTTAAGGAGCTAACGAACAAATTTAACAAAAAATTGTAAAATTACATATAAACAAATTATGTAAATTTTTAAAAACGCCTCATCTTTTTAACGAAACGTCGTAGAGCAAAACTAGGGTACCTCTAAGCAAAACGGATGCCTATTGCGGATAAGGCATTTAACGGACTACAACAAAATTAACATGTAACCACAAAATTACTTCAATAAGTGTTCAAAATGACCTCCATCATTTTCAATCACGTAATCGCACTCTCTTTAAAAGCATTTTTAAATACAAAACAATATTTGTAGGAAATTTTGTTTTTGCACTCTATTCCTTATTTTCAGCTTTTCCGGAAAATCGGTTTGATTTTCAAAAAATTTCACTAGACCAAAGTTGTAGCCCATAAAATTTGCTATCCGGAATGGGCCGTCGGCTTTTTTGTACAACCTTTCGTTTTAAAGATACAGCGGTTGCAAAGTCTAAGGAACAATAAAATTTTGTAAATTGTTTACATTTTTTTGTACAAACTGCTTTATAACTCTCAAACCATTGTCTGTAGACAAAAAATAAATAAAACTAATTTTGTAGAGAATTTCATGCTCTAATAAAAAGCTGCAAGGTATTTTACGATAAAATTTATATTTTCGGCGACAGAGTCTTATAAATGCAGAAGTGTAAAAAAATCAAGTAAGTGTTGATATCAGCTTAGCATTTGATTTTAGGAAAAAATTTTACTTGAAATTTTTTCTTAGAAAAAGGTCCTCTATCACCACTTAAAATATTCGCGGTGATAACGGGGACACCCTGTATGTAGGTGCTTATATCATTGAAATCAGAAGAGTATGAGATTAATTTTTTTTGCCGTATTTAAAACAATGAAGTTGATTTTTCTGAAGAGACGAAACGTTAAAACGTTGTTGAAAATTTTATTTTATCTCAAAATATGAAGCGTAAGAAGTGCTTCCAGATTGTCGATATCTTAAAAATGTAGGAAATAGGGCAAAAACACGAAAATTAATTTTTTCAGTTTTTCTTGAATAACTTTTGAACTAAGACAGCTATGAACCTTTTCTTTGCATATATTTGATAAGCATCTAATTTCGCTACTTTGTCCTAATTTAACTGACCTCGTTCGTAGCTCTTAAGATAAGCGAGATCCCCATGCATTTACTCGAATTTGGGCAACTGTTGCCCCATTTAACCAACCTTTTTATCCATTATTTACGGGGATAGCAATAGTGTCACATGGAAAAGTGAAACATCGTATAAACATTTTTAACTTTAGAGGTGCGAATTCCTCATTTAATGATTTTAATTGAATTATGGGTGTTAATTGATACTTACGACAAGTTATATTTAGTTACATCGTTAGATATTTGTCTCGACGTTTGGTGAAAGTTCGTATTTGTATTTTAATTTAGTAAAAGTAACCGTGATATTAGTAGAGCACTTATCAAATTAGCAATTTTTATTAGCAGAACAATCGCTAACGTACTATTTTATGGTTTTTGTACATCATGCGTTAAACGCAGGTTACTTTAATGTTCTTGAAATTATGTAGATTCTTATTTATTTTAAACCATCATCAGGTTGACTATTGCTGGCGACTGACTAGTGACTACCATTTCCAGTGCTTAGATTTCTGTTGCAGTGCGAAGCTCGTTTAGTGTTCTAAGTGATTTCATCTTTAGCGGTTGTAGGTTGTAGTGTCTTATAATATTTTGATCGTTTCGGATTAAGCGATGATATAACACGTTTAATCGTGCAAAACGTGTGTCATAATAACGATAGTGATATTACTGGGTGCTGAAAGTGTAAACATGCTACTAAAGTCTATTGTGCGTTTTTTTAAAAGTTAGTTAAGTGTTTTAAACATCATGCTTTTAACAGTTGCTAGTGTAAGTCCCCTTGCGGGATGCCAAAATGTGGAAAAAATGGACTACCAGACGGACGATGTGTCTCTTATGACTTACACTGTAAGTTTGATTACATTTGCGAAAGGTTTCATGCTAATAAGGGTTAATAAACTTAAATTAGCTTAGTTGTGGTGCATGCTGATATATATCGATTTTTTTACTCCGACTCTTACCTGTTAATAAGTAGAGGGTTTAGTTATCTAAAAAATGTAAAGATAAAAAAGTTATACTGCACAGATAAGGCTTTAAAAATAATACCGATTATTTGATTATTAAAAATTGTAGCTCGATTAATCAGAATTTTTTTTTAATCCGACAATTTAACGCGAGTAGTTTTGGAGTTTAATTTTTCTTAGAAAATAGTAATCTAAGTTATTGTTCTTAAACAACAAATACGGTTAATTATTTATTTATTGATAGTTATATATTAAATTTTTCCCAGATACGTTTTTCGTTCTTGTTAATACGTTGTATGTATTACTTGTTGTGGGCGTTACATGTAGCCACAGATGTTATTAAAAACAATTAAAAACAATTAAAAACGGTACCTATTTAAGTACTTTATTTAGTACCTAGCACTCTGTGAAATGGGGTTTGCGATTTATAACATTGTTTATTTTCTTTAAGTATGTGGCAATAACCAGTTGGTGGGTACGTTTTTTGGGACATGGATAACAATGTTTACGTGTAAAAATCATGCTGAGAAATTTTAAAATGGGAAGTTCGCAATTATGTACGAAATTGAGTATGATAACAAATCCGTTAAATTAACAATATTGACGATGTGAATAATGAACTGCGATTTATAAGATTTATGGAAAAACGAAGGAATTTTTTCGACTTGTTGCTCAATAAGGATCATCTTATTTTGGTATATTACGTAAAATTTAAAAAAATTATTTTCAGTAAACAAGGTAAAAATTTAAGCAAACAATTGATTTGTTAGGGCATTAATTTAAATGTGGGTGCCATTTTAATTCTTTAAGTTATAAAACGCGCCAGCTGCACGCACTTCTTCCGATGAACTGTAAGATTATTACATACATTTTTTTTCCCTTAAACACATTTTTTGATTACTTTAGTGATACATTTATTATTATAAATAAGCTTACTTAAAAATCAAAAATCACGTCTCTGTTTCGAAGGATTTATCGAATTCCTATCCCAATTTGAAACATCAAGCATTTCTATTAGTATCTAATCCTTTAATAAAAAAGGTAAGTGATGTGCAAGTCAAGCTTTTTTATCTTCTTTTTAAACAATTTTATTTGTACATGGCATGCACATGCATTTATTAAATAATAGGATAAACATTTTTGCGACAAGACTTATATTTAATTGTCTGGTTTGAACGTTTCTAATTGAATAGTTATGTAAATTTGAATGACTCTAACTTTTTTTATCACATACCACTTCAAATATATTGAATTAATTGGGGCAAATATTGTACGTTGTAAGCGTTACCAAATAGATATGTCGAGACGAATTTAATTTCCGCCATAAATTTCCCGGAAATATGAAGTAAGATTTAACTAAATGAAGTATTTGTAATGTCAATTGGTTCTTGAAATGACTTATTGATTTTATTTTTTGGATTTTCTTCCTATGATTTTTTAAGTGTGTATTTGGCATGTTACCAAGATGTAGTCAAAACTTTTTTTTAATCTGGAAAGATGAATAGTAGTAATCAAGTGACAAATAAATAGGATTTGACGTAGCGATTTTGTTATAATTATGTTTATTTGACCTTTTTTGTTTACTTGTATTTTTCTTATATCATTTTGTTGTAGTTAAACTTCGAAGCATTTTTTGTTGTTGTTAAAAATGCGATAAAGATTTTGGATTTATTTGAGAATAAGTTTGCCGTTAATAATAGTTAATAGAATGATTAAGGTGCGTCATTATTATTTTAAGTGCTAATTTATTTGAGTTTTGTTCGTTATTTGAACGAGTAAAGAATATAACATAATTTTACAATGTAGCCTTCTATGAAGATTTATTAAATTACCTTTAATTTAATTGATACAGAAGGTTACTAAATAAACTATGTGGATTCTGATTCCTTTTTAGCAAGTCCATAAATATGTATACTGATTTGTGACGTGAATTCTGTCAGATCCTTATTAGTATTGATTTATTTTCTTTGTCTGTTAAGTTACATCAGAAATAATTTTACAAATGCAGCAATTCTTATTGCATTCTTAATTTTATATAGCCCGGATGCTAATTTAAAATTACATTGCTCCAGTAATGTGGTTAGAAATAAAGTTTTCGTGTATGCATATGTAAGATTAGAAATTGCTAATTTATTTACGTAAAAAAGGTTTTTCGAGTGTTCTGATCGTCATTGTAATTATATTGAAGGAATTTTATCCCATTCCTAATAGCCCCCCCTTTTGTATTGACTCATTCTTAGCTATCTTTATAAATAAAATGGACTGGTATTTGTTACCAGGTAATCCATAATTCTGTGACGAGCGCAATTTGTGGTTTTATTTTAAACGTTGCAATTTTCAGGAAATCCAAAATCGTTGACGTATTACGCATTAGTTCGTAAAATATAGAACAAATTTTATTTCGTCATGCATAGAAGAAATTAAAAGAAAACGTGTAAAAAATATGATTTATTGGTCATATATTTTATGAATCCAATTAAATTACGGATTTCCTTGTTACCTAAAATTATTGTAACTGTTTTGTTTAATGCGAATTTAAAATTAATAGTTGATCTACTTAGTTTTTGTACGATAGATTATCGTACTATTAATAAATGACAGTCTCGTTTTTAAAACCTGGTCTCTTTGATAAGAACTGGTTCATATGAAACGTTTTATTCGTCATTTACTTTTATTACTTATCTCCTTCGATCTGTTTTTTAGTAAATAAGAAAAATCGTGAATGTAAAAAGTGACTCAAGAATAAAAAATGGTTGTTTGTAGTTGTAATGTGAGATTATTAGCATGTACTTCGTAATTAAATAAGCTTTTTGCTTACTGTATCAAATTTTTTAGATGTTGCTCGTAGAGTTATCAAGATAACTTGGCTTAGGAATTTTAAATAAAACATAGGCTTAGCAAATTTAATTACCTGTGCTTGGGAAAGTGGTCTCATCGGTATACAGTTGTATTTTAAAGTAAAGTGTGTTAAGTTGTTGTGTATTTATTTTTTATAATTTGCGATGTGACAGATGTTTCATGTTTTTTTTTTGTAGTTTCTGCAGTAGGAAATTTGGTGATGTCAAAATTTAATTTTTTTTTTGTTTTCATTTAATGACAGTGTAATCATTTTTCTACCACCGCAATGCATACAAACACGTAAACAAACATTTGTTTGTTTCCACAGCGATCTTCTGTGGCCTCTTTGGTTTTGTTTTGAATGATTTGTTTTTTTGCAGTTATGCACAATGTACTGCGATTAACAGGATCTCTTAATAAATCTTCACAATAATTTTAATTTTTTGAAGCAGACTCAATAAAAATACAAGTTATTGGTATCGATGGATTCGTTAGACAGTGTTTCCCAAATTTTCGACATCTGTGTACCCCTTCTATAATTTTCTTAACACTGAGTACCCCTGGTTAAAAAAAAATAATAATAAACGAAAAATAAAATTTATTCATAATAAAATACAAATAAAACAAATAAAAGTTATATTATAAATAACATTCATTATAATCGCGTACCCCTGCCAAACTCTTCCCGTACCCCCAGTGGTACGCGTACCACACTTTGGGAAACACTGCGTTAGAAGATGCTCCATTTAAATATTCGCTTGTACCACCATAGTTCCATTTAAAAGAATTGACTTTTTGTCAAAAAACCGATTTCGCAACCTTGAAAGCCGATTATAGAAACTAAATGTCATTAAAAATTTACAAAAACGTTTTTTGGACAATTTTGACATAATAAAATTAAATTTTTGCAAGTCACGGCACACTTAATAAAAAATTAAATTTGGTTCAAAAATCATTTGAGGTTATAAAAATTAATTAAAACAGTGCAGTTAGGTATATCAAAAATCGCGCCCTCTTTCGAAAAATGTAAAAATATACAGGGTGATTTATTTAAAATAACAAAGTTGGGGTAATTTCTGGCGAAACCGGAAGTGATACAATTGTGTGCATCTGCTTAAAAACCCAGGTTTTTTGCACATATATGTCTTAAATTTCATTTATCTAAAATTAAAACTAAAGAAAAAAAGGGGGTGTACCACACTTCATTTACACCCGGTATATTTGTATATAAATTTTTGAAAATAGTGTTTTTAATTATTTATTTATTTAAAATTTATATGCCGTTAGACCTGGGAAGAAACTGCATTAAAATTTTTTGCTCGGCGACAGTTTTAACTTGCAGAAGTAACAGCACTAAACAGTGTTGTGAAAGTAAAATACTTCAAAAGCCTACGATGCTAAACATTTTGCCCAAGGTAACGGCGTGAACTCATTTTCTTCATAACTTTTTCCATTTTTACAAAAAGTTAATGTAGTGGCGCATTCCAAAAGTTTCACGTCCGAGCCGTTTTATTTTATCTATAAAAATTAAATCCGTCAAGATTATCCACACTTTTGAGATAACCAGATTCAGTGGAATAAAAACTATCCTACACTTGTTTATTTTATCGGAGTTTACTGATACATATTCGTGGACCTTGAAATCGCGGCAATGTTTATTTTTTGTTGTTTGGACGTTGTTAGTGATAAAAACAGTTGATATATATTTTTAAGGTGTTTTCATACCTAAGGGGCCAAAAAAGAAGTTTTCAATGCAACGGTGATTGCGTTTTCTTACCTACGTAAATATTTATGGTGTAGGCTAAACTAGTTTTACCTTTAACCATAAGCGTATGAATACCTAAATAAATACATCGAATTGTCGTCATACGACAGGTTTTTTTTTTTTTGTAAAATAATAATAATAGAATACGCCTTTCGTATTTGCAAAATAGAATTGGTATTATATTACTTGTCAAAATGACATTTAGTAACTTTCAACTGGAAAACTAGCAAGTCCTTAAATGTGGCTGAGAATACTCCGCAAAAACAATTAAATGATCACATTTTTTACAAAGAAAGCGTATTCTATTTGCGTAAAGAATTATATGCAGAGTATGTATCGTGTCGTACAATTTGTGAGCAGATGTTTGTGCTGACGGTCAGCACTGCTGAGGACACTTTCGATTAGTTCTGGAAAATTTTCCTTGCACCCACTTACCACCGTTTATTTATGGGCAAGTCGCCTACTATTAAAAGCTAAACAACGCTGATTGAAACTTGTAGGAATTTAATTACACCAACATTTTTTTTGTTTTAATTTATGGACATAAAAACAGTCGCAATAAACAAAAACATTCTGAACTTTCAGAGTAGATTTTCATATTACTGGTGACTGGTGCTAGTATTATTTGTCCATGTTTTCCCAGGTTGGGCAATATAAACAATATACAGGGTGTTTCTTAAATATTGCGAAAAAATTCGGGAGGTGATTTCTTATCGAAAATTATGAGGGGTCTTTTGTATAATTTTTTTTTCCTTAGACGTCTCCTTTCGGAGTTACACCCCGCTAAAGGGGAGCAGTAAAATTAGGCTTTTATTTTATTTCTCAAATTTAAATAAATGTAGGAGAATAATATTTGGTAGATGGTTTATACTTATTAAAAGGTTTCCCATAGTATCTACTATTTTTAATCATCTCCCACCTTCACAGAGGGCTGAAAAGTGGGACACCCGTTGGTTTTTTCATCAGAACATAAACAAACCATGGTAACCACCAAAATGAATCGTTTTATATTACATCGAATATTTAATAGTGCCTGTTTACTTATTTAATTTATTACTCAAAAACTGTAGGTTTTACGAGAAAAACTAAGGAATAAAAAAAAGTTGTAAACAAATCAAACTAAAAAAAATATATTTTATATTGCAAAATTTCAGCCCACCAAAAAGTTCTGATAAAAAAAAAAACAACAGGGGTCTCACTTTTCAGCCCCCTGTGAAGGTGGGAGATGATTGAAAATATTACTATGGGAAACCTATTAATAAGTATAAAACATTTACCAAATATAATTCTCCTACATAGGTACATTCAAATTGGAAAAATAAAATAAAAACCCAATTTTACTGTTCCCCTTTAGGGGAGTGTAACTCAAAAAGGAAAAGTCTAAGAAAAAAATTGTTTATGATATACCCCCTTAATTTTTAATAAGGAATCACCTCCGGTTTTTTTTTCGCAATATTTATAAAACACCCTGTATAGGGTGTCCTAGCCAAGACGAATTATTCGATAGCTCTATTATTAGTAAACATTTAAAAGAAGTTTCAAAAAAAGTTATGGTCGATTACTACATAACGTAATTTTATTTTTAACGATACTGTGTGTTTTGTTTTTGCGCACATAAACATAGATAGACCGTTTAGGAGTTAAACGAGCTTTAATTCATCTACATTTTCATGTTGAGCATTATTGATTCCAGTAAAATAAATGTGTAGATATTTAAAAAATATATATTTCTAAACCTATGAAATATATATGTTGATATTGACCTAATCTCCAATTCACCAACGATTTCTTCGAATCTGATAAATTGCACTCGGATATACAAATATTTCTCATTCATTTTCTATGTAGCTCATGCTGGAGCCTTAGGCGTTCCACCTGTGTGTGTACGTATTTATCTTCCATAATATCTCACGAACACTTAGCTATGCAACTTTGAACTTTCTCTAGTAAATATTTCTGCACTTGTTAAGCTGTTAAATGTTGAGAATAATTTCATAATTATGGTAAAGTATGCGTTCGATAAATCAATATATGGCTATGTAAACAAAGTGTGGTCTTTACGGTGAAATTGTGGGCTGTTTCGTTAAATGTGTGAATTGACTTTATAGTTCTTCAACTTTTACAATTGAAGAATTAAGTTTTTGAAATCCAGTAACCGATAACAGTAGTATTATGTAGACATACATAACAAATCTGTGGTGGTATGGCAGAAGTTGATATGTCACTTTTTCATGTTTTTGAGAAATCAAAGAAATAACTTTCAGTCGTTATTATAAAATCACTAAATGTGAGTATATAAACACAAGTAAGTTTAATAAATGGTTATATTCATACTTTGACATCTACCTGTTTTCAATCAAAATAATCTTTAATCTCGGGGTGGGGAGCGAGTATGACACCTACGTAGTACCGTCGCGCGGGGTGACTTGAGCCATTTTTCCACAAAGTCTTTTACATTTTTTCATGTAATTATAAAACTTGAAAGGTTCTGTGTTTGAAAATTGGAGGAAAGGATACAAACTGCATGCCCTATAGTTTGACAAAAGCTCAGAACTCATAAAAACTTGGATTTTTTTTAAATTCAAGGGGTGGCTCATGACACCCCATGGATTAAGCCACATGATAATAAAGTGCATATTAGATGCTCTACTGCAAATTTAGCCCCCTACTGAGGCAAAATGAGCCACCCACAGTGTTCAAAAAAAAAACTGCCAATTTTTATCCATAGAATATCAAAAAATATATAAATCGCTGGTATTTTATTAAAAATTTGTAGACATGAGCAATACCAAATAAGGGACATATCATGTTTTGCCCACCTCCCTTTTTACAGATTAGGACATATCAATATTTGCCACTGCCCATAGCCCTCTCGTCTGTAAAATTTTGACTTATCGAATTGTGCCAACTTATGAAAACCTCTTTTAAGAAGACATTTCAACTGAAAACTAAAAAATGAACATTTTGGACATATCAACTTTTGCCATAACACCACTCAAATAATGTATACGTGTCACGAGCAGATAGCTTTAATTAGCCGCGTACTCACTTTGCGAGGCTGCCTCGCGAGGCAGCCTCGCGAGCCGTGGCTGGAATGTGGGTGCGAGTTTGGCGCGCGAGCCGAGTCAGCCCAAGATACAAAATACATCGAGCCAAAATTAGTACGGTCGAGGCAATGGCAGAAAACGTTCGTACGGCAGCAGCAAGTTTTATTGTTATTTATCATTTATTGGAGGAAAAACCACGAAAACGGAAACGTTGGTGGGTTAAAGAATTATATCGCAAACGGTTTGAAAGTGGAAATTCTTTAATTAGAGACATATCTTTTAATAATGAACCCTTTATTGTCACACCAAAATAGGAATATTTGCAGAAACCAGTAAAAAAGTAATAAAGCCTTATAGACATCATAAATAAGAGGACAGAAGGTCTTATTAAGTGAGTGTCATTTGAAATCAAATAAAACATGTACAATATTATTTAAGTTATCGTATTATGAAAAGTTGACAATTCCATTCGTAAAAAATGCAACGTTAACACGAGTGCTCGACGTAACCGTTTTTAGCACGTCCTGACTAGTCGAGGCATGTATGTCGAGGCGCCTTTGAGCATAACAGAAAAACCGACAATCCGTGGCTCGGGTCGAGCCTGCCTCGCGCGAGGCGGTGAGCGCGCTCCGCCTACCGCGAGGCACGTCCACACGCTGCGAGGCTTGGCTCGCGAGGCTGCCTCGCGAGGCAGCCTCGCAAAGTGAGTACGCGGCTAATAACGCATTATAGTGAAGGATACGTGTTTCCCTTGATTACTTTCGTTAAAAATAAAATGCATTCAAGACTTTTTCAAGTTAAATAGCGTTTGGGCTGTTTTTAAATACAACATTCCTTCTTATTAAGTAAGCGATGGTCTGCTGTAAAAACAGATTTAGTCACGGAAAAAGTTCTTTGAAGCTTTTAAATGCAGAGGAGTCGCTGCTTTGCTTTCAAAAGTTAATTAATAAGCTCTCCCACTATCAATTAATTTTCGGATAGTAACAAAAATACAGATTAAGCCTTAGTGTAATGTGTTTAGTTATACATACAAATGAAAAGGCTGAGTGCATTAGGATTGCAAAATATAATGTATGCATGTCAACATTAGCAATTTACTTGTTCTGTTAGAAGTGCAATTTTCGTTTTCTGCTTTAAAACGAATTAAAAGTTGTTTACGAAATAGCCTTAGTCAAGACAATTTAAACAATTATCTATTATATTCATAGAAAATAATATTTTACAAACATTAAATCGTGACAGAATTATTGATAATGTCGCATCTACGAAAAACAAAACAAACATTGCTATAATAAATAGCTTTTATTATATAAGAGTAGTATCTATATACGATATTTATATTCTGTTTAACTGTACGTTCTTTCATTGTTACATATTTAATAATAAAAGAAGAAATCTTTATTTAGCTTTGTAGCAAAAATTTTCATCCTGCTTACATTTATCTGTACATATTCTCTTCAACTTATATACTTATCTTAAAATTATTTTTGGTACCTATATTCTATGCATATTTTTTGGAAATTTGGTATTGACGTTGTTTGTTTAATTTCCGCAGGTAATTCATTAAAAGTCTTGAGCCCTATGGATTTCATACATATAAGGCTTTCAGTGTATTTGTTTTCATTACAATTTTATTTTATTTTGTGTATTTATTGTTAAATTAAATTATACGTATATTTATTGTTTCATATTAAATTTTTTAATGCATTAGTGAAGTGTAAAGTTTAAAATGAAGTGGATTTTTTTATACAGGGTGCCCATTTTTCTAACCTAGTGTAAGGGTAACTCCGTTAATATTAAAGATACAGAAACATAAATTAGCAAATTTGTGCAGAATAACTGCTACACTAACAAAAAGACGCAACTTTTAAATGTAACATCGTAAAAAAAACCTCAACACCGAATAACTCCTATCTATTAGTGGGCAGTGAACATGTAAAATGATTTTTGGTTATTTAAACAAAATAACTACAAGAGAAAAGTATAACAAACCTTATATCATTGAAACGACAAAAAAATAACCTTTTTAATAAGGCCACAACCAACTATGACTTTCATTTAAAAAAATGCAAGTTTGTGTTATAACTCGAAAATCGAGAGTGCTATGAAAATTTCGTTAACTTATTTAAAATCTACGTAAAAATATCTATAAAAGCAAATTTTTATTTTTGTTCTAGCTCATATGCTTACGGAATTATTCAAGTTTGAAAAAATCGACCTTTTTCAGTTTTCTCAAAATATTTCAAAAAGTTGATGACATAGGTCAAATTTGAAAGTGGCTTCAGATTTCCCCATAAATTCTGCACAAATTTGCCAATTTAAACGTTTCTGTATCTTTAATATTAACGGAGTTACCCATACAACAGGTTAGAAAAACGGGCACCCTGTATAAAGAGCCCCCTAACACAATTGCGATTCAGGCCCCACAAAGGCTTGGTCCGCCACTGCTATTCAGTATTTGTAATTGAACAGCAAAGAACGGTTTATCTTTTATTTACTTTATAAATAATTTTGCATCCATAATGATAAAACTGTATCATATAAATAATTGTACAAACAAAACAATAGCAAACAAAAGAGAGACTATAAAATCGAAAAGCTCTCCTCGCGTTAGTTTTTAACCACTTAATCAACAGACGGACCGCAATTTAATGTTACGGTTTTGGTTGCGGTTATTGTGTGTGTTTTTTTTTTTTTTTTTGATGAGTTATAATCGTAATACAAATCCACGATTAAGTTTCGGCGCTTTACACCGACGTTTGGCGAATTATGACAGATGTTTTCATCTAACCTTCAAGTGAATTAGCTTCGAATAGAAACGAAGCATTACGTATTGGATGTAATACATATTTTTAATTTTTCTTCATGTGCTTGGTTCATGAAGGTGCGTGTCTAAGATCTGTACAGTCGTAAAGTTAATGGAGCTTAATAGTTTATATTATTTATACACTATTAAGTAATTTCGCTTATGTCATTTATTTTATTATTATTTATTAAACGCGCTGTTTGGTCACAACAACATTTATATATGTAAGACCATATGGTGTGTGGCCTGTGAGAAGATTAGACGAACGTCAAGAATTAAATCTCTATTTGCATATCTCCTCTGTTGGTGCACGTTCTTAATATGGTATTATTGATTTAAAAACAACTTATTGTTTGATGCACAATTGCTTTTAGTAAACCAATCAAATTATTTAGTTTTTATCAACCTTATTTATAAGTTTAAAATTTTGCCCGTAATAAAATATTGTATTGTAGTGACTGGTGATATTCGCGTGTTGAAATATATCAGGCAACGTCATACAGTGTGTACAAAAAGTAACATAACGGATCAATATTTCTTTTTGTGATAATGTTACAAAAAAAAAGGTTCGAATAAAAGTTGTTTGTGGTAATTTACTAAATAACCTAAAATTATTTTGAACTATACACAGTGTTTTGTTTTTGCGGACCGATCCGTCACTTTTTTTTCTTAAATAGACCACCCTGTATATTTTGCGTTTTTTAGATGTAAAATTAAATTGTTTTTCAAAATGTATGAGGTTGTATGTGCCTAAAATCAATCGTTTTTGAGTTATTTAAGTTTTTATGAAAATTTTGACAGAAACTCGACTCTAAGAAAATATTGACATTTCACAACATAGCAATGTCAGAACGAATTCCTTTGAAACTTTGTTTTACAATAGTGTGGTAGTGATTGCTGACTAGTTAAAATTTTAAAAATAATACACGGTGTTTTTTATGCTCGGTCCAAAAGGTTAAACTTCAAATACGGATGTCCAATTTTTTAAATAGAACACCCTGTATATTTTTACATATTCTTATCGATAATTTAATTATCTTTAAAATTTGTTAAAGGTCTATTATGTCTAAAATTAATATTTCTCGAGTTATTGAGGTTTTCATGATAATTAATGGGCAAAAACAAAATATTTAATAGAAATTTATTAGTCGGCTTTGGAAATATCTCAATAATTTGTGTTTAATGTCAAATAACGTTCTATTTTCATCTTTAAGTTATATTTTTTACCTGATTATAAATTAGTTTAATAAAAAAACAATAAAATCAAAATTGTTTAATCGACATAAAAGAGTTTCGTTTTTTAGGCTAATGTGACGAGAATACATACCTTCTAAGAATACATATTGTATGATTAGTTTTTGCAATATACCTAAAATTGCACCCCTAGCAGTAAAGAACTAATAATATTATTAATATTAACTATCGACTGCTCTTAGAAACACGACATTTTTAGTAACATGACTTCGATTACGCGTATGTTCATTAAAATATACGATTTTAGGTTGTCGAACACGGTTTCAAAGGAATTGGTTCTGACCATCGCGATGCATCGCTATGTTGTGAAATATGAATATTGTTTTATTAGAGTTCGTTCCTGTCAAAATTTTCATAAAAACGTAAATAACTCAAAAACTTAAATATCTGTGGCTGATGGACTACAGTCCAATGCCAAACAACCCTAAAAAAAAAATAACTCAAAAACTATTGATTTTAGGCACATACAACCTCATACATTTTGGAAGACAATTTAATTCTGCATCTAAGAAGTGCAAAATGTACAGGGTGTTCTATTTAAGAAAACAAAGTGACGTATCGGTACGCAAAAACAAAACACTGTGTATAGTTCTAAATAATTTTAGGTTATGTAGTGAATTCCCTCAAACAACTTTTATTCGAACCTTTTTTTTTGTAAAATTATCACAAAAAGTAACGTAATAGATCAATATTACGTTACTTTTTGTACACACTATACAGTTAAACTTAAGTAGGAGATCCGTTGAGGCTACAAGTGCACACATTTCAATCAATGATATATTCACGATTTTGTTTAATAACTATTTGCCATAGTACAAGTTTTTAATTTCAGTTTTCCAAAATAGTTATTTATGTACCAAGGCAGTAAAGTTCGACTTTTTATCACGAGTGTGGATATAATAACCACACGAGTGATAAAAAGGAACTTCCCTGTCGAGGTGCATATTAAATTTTTTCTTCAAGCGTCAAAGAAATAGCGAAAATCAAGCAAATACATAAAGTTTTACCTACTTCATCTGTCAGATTCTCATTCTCCTGTCAAACATGTATTGAACAAAATCACGCCCACTTTTACTAAGCGCATTTTACGGTTGCTTAGCGACCATTATAGTACTAGTGATATAATGAGATATTATTGTACTAGTAAAATAATGACGTATTTTTACATGAGGCGTTCAGTTGAATAATATAGACATTATAAGACGCTTAAAGAAAAATCTATTTTTTAACAATAAAAAAATCTTCCAAGGCATGTTTTAACACCATTGTCAGGTCCGAAGCTTTTTTTTTCCAAGTGATATTGGTAGAATCCGAAAAATTCGTTGTGTAAACGTTTTTGATAATTTTGATTTGCGAATCAGTGCTGTGCAAGCAATGTGCGGTGGCAATAAATTTAGAATAATGCCAAATATGCAATTAATCGTTATAATCTTATTATGTGCATAACCATAACTGAAGCACAATAATTTAGTGCTTACGTATTTTGCTTCGTAAGCATTACAGGGCATTTATGAACAAGAACGTGACCAATTTAAGTGTAACAGATAACGTATGGAACGTTAAGAAAATTATATGCAGGTGTTTGGGCTAAAGAGTTTGTCTAAAGAACTATGAATTACGTTTAGTCGGATGTTATCTTTTAATTGATCTTAATTTCTTTCCGTCTTGTAGCGTTGCTGTGAAGTTTATAATCTCATAATGGTTTCATTGTTAGCTTATTTAGGTGTTCGACAAAATCTTCTTTCTCGGATAAAGAGAATGTTGAAACTTCCTCCGAATTTGTCGATGAGAAGCAATATGTTACGCACCAAACTCGGTAATGGTATTTTGCCGAGTTTTCTTGAAAAGATTATAGCGTATAGTTTAAAACTCCATTTGTAACTTGTATTCTTGGAAGTCTAAGTAAGCCCTTTGGACGCTTTAGACACTGGAATGATTAATTAAATGTCTTGGAGTTCAAAATGAGTCGAAGGCATTAAGTTATTTACAATTACGAGAATCATTATATGCATATCAAGAACCCCTTAGAAACATTCACTTAAAAGCAATGAAAATTTCCTTCACCTGTCAAATTTGCGTTTTCAACCAATCACTAATCTTAAATCTTCTAGAGATTACCAATAGGAGTAATATTACACTGTAATAATTTTACATTCCCCTGTCAGATGTTGATCCCCCTGTCAAATTTGCGTTTTCGACCAATAACAAACTCAGATTTGCTAGAAACGACCAATAAACATAATCATACACTGATAATTTACTTTTCGCAATTAACAGATTTTCATGCGTTTATTGGTCGTTTCTAAGAAATCTGAGTGTGATTGGTCGAAAATATAAATTTGGAGAGGGAATGAAATAATTTGGTCTTGATAATTTTTTGACAGATTTTGGCGACCAGTAACGTTTCTTTAATATAGATTAAACCACACCCCTGACGCACCACTCTGACAGTACTTGTCAAATTTGACATAACGTACATTTAATTCGACAGGTAGGTTAGGTGAAGGAAATTTTCTGACTAAATATAACTCGTGCAATGCAAATAATCTATAATTTTTGACAAACTATCACTCATGCAAGTTGAGTCAGAAAAAATCGCTCGTGCACTTCGTGCACTTGTGATTTTTTCAGCTCAACTTGCATTCGGGCATATTAACCAAAAATTATCGATAATTTTCAATGCACTTGTTATATTACCACTGATAATCGTTTTTTTAACGAGTTAATTATATATACGACTTAACTATTTAATATCTAAAAATAAATTCATTTAAAAAACATATAAACAAGTATATTTAGTTCATTGGGTCACTTATAGTTTCGACTCGAATTGGAACTTGATTTGCAAGATTTTCAATAAAATTTAACTGTGTCAGAGATATCGTTCCGGTTGTGAGCAACAATTTTTGATTATTTGAAAATGATTATGGCTTGAAAACGACTCTTGTTATCGTGAATGCAGACTTAAGTGCAGACGAGACTGTAATTTCGCTGATTTTTTACAGTTGTAAAGAAATGCTGACCTGTATATTTGTGGCGTTTATAGATCTTTAAAGCTTTGGAAAATGTGATTGGTTATTGACTAGGGACACGCGATGGCGCATTGTACAAAGAGATGTAACAATATTTGCGTTAGTTACCCGACAATTAATAAATACAACGAATTCGATAACGTATTGAGGAATATCAGTATTGGCGAAGTTTTCTTTTTGATGAATTCATTTACTTTGACATCACTTAAATGGATATTTATTCTTCCCTCGAAATAAACTAGTGTATTTAGTGTCATAAATAATCTCCTTCGTTTTGCGACGATCAATATTTTTACGCTATTTTTTACGTTGGTGACGTAATTGGTATTAGATTACTTTAGGGGTGCGATACGCCTGGTATTTGACTCTGTAAACTTGCGTGCAGATTTAATTTAATGGCGTGTTTAGGTGGCTTTGGTAAACCGCGGATACCGACCTGTCTTGTTAAATTGCAAGTGTAGGACTTCGATATCTTTACCTAAAATTTAAATTTAAAGGTCAAAATACTAATTATAACGTGTTTAGAGTTTCACTTATTGGGAGTATACTTTATTATCAGAAGTAATATATCAAGTGCATTGAAACTTATCGAATTACACTAGTGATTTTTTCTGATTCAACTTCGCATGAGTGAAGATTTGTCAAAAATTATTATAGATTATTTACAATGCACGAGTTATATTTTGTCAGAAAATTTTCTTCACCTAACCTACCTGTCAAATTAAATGTACGTTATGTCAAATTTTACAAGTACTGTCAGAGTGGTGCGTTAGGGGTGTGGTTTAATCTATATTAAAGTAACGCTACTGGTCGCCGAAATTCGTCAAAAAATTATCAAGACCCACATGTTTAATTCTCTCTCCAAATTTATATTTTCGACCAATCACAAACTCAGATTTCTTAGAAACGATCAATAAACGTATGAAAATCTGTTGATTGCGAAAAGGATATTATCAGTGTATGATTATGTTTATTGGTCGTCTCTAGGAAATCTAATTTTGTAATTGGTTGAAAACGCAAATTTGACAGGAGGATCAACATCTGACAGGGGAATGTAAAATTGAGGCGTTCTTTGCAAAAACAACACTTGTCAATTTTAGAAATTTTTCATTATCGCTACTTTCGCTGCTGTTGTCATCGGCATCAATATCATGAATTGGAGGATCATTAGTTTCCGTGCTTATATTATGAATTACTGGGGTTATTACAGGATTATTTTGCATAAGGGATGTCGGAAATGGCGCCAATTATCCATTGAAAGTGTATTCTCAGATTTGAAAAAAAATTGATAAGTGTTGTTTTTGCAAAGAACGCCTCAATTATTACCGTGTAATAATGCTCCTATTGGTAGTCTCTAGAAGATTTAAGATTAGTGATTGGTTGAAAACGCAAATTTGACAGGTGAAGAAAATTTTCGATGTTACAAAACAAGCAAGTTTACGTTGTAAGTAAAATTCCTGTGTCGAATTTTCAACTTTATAATATTTAAACAAACCTTTCCCTTATAATAAGCGAGATCCCCATGCTTGGTTTTCAAATTTTAATCAAACTGGATAGTCAACCTACGACAAATCTCGTTACCTTGTCTATATTTTCGACAATTCCTTGAATTATGTTGACAATATTAATAAGACATATTTGCGTACCAAAATACAAAATTATCATTATCCATATTTGTAAAGACACACCTTGTAAAGTAAAATGTAAACAAGCATTCAAGTATACATTGTGCTAGACCAAATAATAAGACATGCAACTAGTATTTTATTAATTGCTGAATAGATTTTTTTTTAATCGTAGATGTACATTTTATTTGACAACTGCTCTCTCTGGATAAAAATCTTGTATGACTACAATTGATTCTGTTGTGCATGAAAATCGAGTCTTGTTTGTCGTTCAAAGTGTATGCACTTTTTTTAACAAGATATGAACATTTATTGGATAAAAAATAGGGTTATTTAATTTAATTTTTGCAATGATATCTTACAAATATTTTAAGAAAGTTAGTTTTAGAAGTAAAATATATTATTTGTTTTTAAGTTTTTTTTTTTTAACATCGGCTGTATATTTGTTGTTATCATTTATCTCGTGGTTTTATACTTGATATTTTCTTATTGATTGCTTATATTTAGCATAACTACGTTGAGGTTGGATATAGATTCTAATACATCACAATTCCTTAGTTCTATACGTTTTGGCCTCTTAACCTGATTCGTTTGTATGATCGATATAATGAACTGTGTTTTAGAAAGAATATATGAACCCACGCAAATTTCACGTTCTCGAATAGATTAAATATTTTTATTACATTCTTGCATCGTGTATAAGTACTGATGAAGCATGCGAAAAAAGTTTTAATGGCAACAGTTAATCAGTGCACGTTTTGACCATATGTCTGTGGTATTCCGCGATTATTAAATATAGACCTTTTTATAGCGACTTTATCCTAATGGAATTTATTGTAGACTATTCCCCTCATGGTCATATAAACCAATCACTTTAGTCAAATTATAGTCACGCCTTAATGTTTTGACCAATCACGTTCATTTTTAAGCGATAAAATCCCTAGGGATTTTTTCACCTCCAAAATAGCGAAAACATCCCGTTGTCATGTCAATTATATCCTTAGCAACCTGGTTGTTTGTTTACAGATGTTTGACAGTTGTAAAATATATTATTTGACATGAGCCGTTTCGGAATAACTTCCATAGAAGAAATACAAAAAACTGTTGCAAATATAACTCCCAAAAATACTGTTGCATCCAAAATGTCAATATGGAAACAATTTGAAAATTTTTGCAAGGAAAGGAGTTACGATTTAAATGCGCTACAGAGGTTGGTACGCTATCGAAAATGTTAACAAATAATAAACGAAAATTGTAATTATTTTTGGTATCTTATTTGGGAAATAGTCTAATCAAATATATTTCGGAACATTATTTTGCAGGAAAAATTTTAACTCAAGTTTGTTACTTATAGGTAACATCCCTCGACAAAATGAATGACAAAATCCCTCGCCTTCGGCTCAGGATTTTGTCATGTCTTTTGTCTCAGGATGTTACCAAAGTAACAAACTTTTGTCAATAATTTTACCGGCAAAATAATGTTCCCTTAATATATTATAACTGACTATTCCCCTCATGGTCATATAAACCAATCACTTTAGTCAAATTATAGTCACGCCTTAATGTTTTGACCAATCACGTTCATTTTTAAGCGGCAAAATTCCTAGGGATTTTTTCACCTCCAAAATAGCGAAAACATCCCGTTGTCATGTCAATTATATCCTTAGCAACCTGGTTGTTTGTTTACAGATGTTTGACAGTTGTAAAATATATTTAAAAGCTGTATTACGCTACACAATTTCTTGTACAATTTCTTGTACAATTTGCTGTCAAAAAATTTTATACTAGATTGTACAGCTGTTGCCAAGTTACAATGTCGTCAATTGACATACGCGAAGTGTCAGTTTACGACCTAAGACGTGTTGTAACTTGGCAACAGCTGTACAATCTAGTATAAAATTTTTTGACAGCAAATTGTACAAGAAATTGTATAGTGTAATACAGCCATAAGATGAGCCGTTTTGGAATAACTTCCATAGAAGAAATACAAAAAACTGTTGCAAATATAACTCCCAAAAATACTGTTGCATCCAAAACGTCAATATGGAAACAATTTGAAAAATTTTGCAAGGAAAGGAGTTACGATTTAAATGCGCTACAGAGGTTAGTACGCTATCGAAAATGTTAACAAATAATAAACGAAAATTGTACCTAATTATTTTTGGTATCTTATTTGGGAAATAGTCTAATCAAATATATTTCGGAACATTATTTTGCAGGAAAAATTTTAACTTAAGTTTGTTACTTATAGGTAACATCCCTCGACAAAATGAATGACAAAATCCCTCGCCTTCGGCTCAGGATTTTGTCATGTCTTTTGTCTCAGGATGTTACCAAAGTAACAAACTTTTGTCAATAATTTTACCGGCAAAATAATGTTCCCTTAATATATTATAACTGAAAATTTCCTACACCTGTCAAATTTCCGTTTTCAACCGATCACTAATCTTAAATCTTCTAGAGACTACCAACAGGAGCATTACCTATTACACGGTAATAATTTTACATTCCCCTATCAGATGTTGATCTTCCTGTCAAATTAGCGTTTTTGACCAATCACTAATCTTAAGTCTTCTAGAGACTACCAATAGGAGCATTATTACACGGTAATAATTTTACATTACCCTGTCAGATGTTGATCCTCCTGTTAAATTTGCGTTTTGACCAATAACAAACACAGATTTCTTAGAAAAGACCAATAAACAATCATACACTGATAATATCCTTTTCGAAATTAACAGATTTTCATGCGTTTATTGGTCGTTTCTAAGAAATCTGAGTTTGTGATTGGTCGAAAATATAAATTTGGAAAGGGAATTAAACATTTTGGTCTTGATAATTTTTTGACGAATTTCGGCGACCAGTAGCGTTACTTTAATAGGTATAGATTTAACCACACCCCTGACGCACCACTCTGACAGTACTTGTAAAATTTGACATAACGTAGATTTAATTTGACTAGTAGGTTACGCGAAGGAAATTTTCTGATAAAATATAATTCGTGCATTGCAAATAATCTATAATTTTTGACGAATCGTCCCATGCACGTTGAATCAGCTCAAGTTGCATTCGGGCATATTTACCAAAAATTATCGATAATTTTCAATGCACTTGTTATATTACTTCTGAAAATTTTCTGGTGTTCTATAATTTTCTTTGAAATAGACAAATTTATTTTCATTTTATAAAAATTAATAAGGAAAGTCGACTGCTATTCGGAAAATGTTTTGAAAGTCGAAATCGCCAAAGTATACTGTCGCATTGCCTGCATGGAGACTCGCCTTAAGCAGAACTTGCTCATCTTTACGTTGGTCATTGAGAGTTTGTTCAAAAGTTATTAATTGACGATAGAATTCTTTTGCCATGCTGAGGATAGGGTGTGTACCAGTAGCCCTGGTCGAGTGCTTTAAGGCATGGGCTTCCACTCCGAAGTATTATTTTGTACCTGCCACTGATGATAAGTAGGTAACTTGTACAAAAACTTCGAAGAATATTCTTCACTCGAAGTGTGTACCTCAAGTAAAAAAAAAAAGTGCAAAGTAATCAATTAATAAAAACAGACTGTTATAATAATAATATTGCGTGCATGATGTATACGGTATAATATAATATGACTTGGTAATCCCGTTGTTGTACATGTTCTTATGTTGATGCACTGGCGCGTAAAATACGTACGTGGCTCATAGATTACGTTGTACAATACACTGACGTTCAAATTAAATTTCATTATCTCAAGCATTAAACTGTCTACAGTTTTTTCGTTGTAGTCGACTAGAACATTTTACAGCTTGTTCAAAATTTAGGTATCTGCTCAAAAATTGTAAACAAGTTTAATAATTACTTGATCCCACTTTTTTTTTTTTTGGAAATGTTCGGAATTTTTAAGTCCAATTCAGATAAATAATATTTTGTGCAATGAAATGGGTAGTGCACATAACGTACTTTTACTGAAGTAAGATGGCCATGCAGAAGAAAAGCACCATTGGAACTTTTTGAACTTGGTCTTCTTTCGTCGTAGGAAAAATTTGGGAAACGCTGGCCTAAGCCTTTCAGTTAAAGTGGAAAATGAAAAATGCATTTTTATTATTTATTTAAAAACAAGCTCTAACCAACGTTTAACTTGACCCTCGTTCATTTGGTCAGTAATAGAGGGTCAGATTAAAGGTTCGTTCAAGCTTTTTTGAGGTATTTTTTGAAGTATTTTTTGTGCAAACATCTTATTAGATGAACACGTTGTATTGCTGACGAGCGCTATCGATTCAACAGTCTTCGTGTGATCGTTTCTCACGATAAACTAAACAGTTGCCGTTGAATTATCAAATTCAATTGGTAGAGGCCAAGTACACCTACGTGATTTGTTAACTAGGTAAACATAAGTTGAAAGTGAAATTGAATAACAATTTCGTTACACCTAAACACATGTAACAAGAACTGCGCCCTCCCTATTTCTGCTCGTGTCCCAAATTCTCGCGCTTTAACAAGGAGAATCTTTACAACTTTGTCTCTGTCTTATTTATTGTCGTGATTATGTCATTATATGTCCCCCAACCGTCTCATGACGTAACAGTATTAATCTTATTTATACGATTTCGTTGTAAACACCTTGCGGCTACGCTAGTGCAAATTTCTTTTCTTAATAAGGCATCGTCGAGTTTTCTTCTAGATGTGCTTTCAGTTATGCCACTTTTTAAAATTTACATTTATGTTTTCATGTATGTAGGTAGGTGAGTTTACACCATTGTGTTCGCAAAAAAAGATCATCTTCTGTTGGGATGCAACAATGGTGTGATAATTAGTGAAGAAAATGGCGTGTGAAATTATTAGGAATTAATTAAAATAGATTTGGAAGGATTTTTAAAATTAGCGCGGCACAAATATAATCAAAAATCGAGGTTTTGTCGTTGCTATTTTGTCTAAAATATGTTGTTGATAGGAATATAGTTTATTGGTTTAAAGCAAACGTCAATTATTTCCACGGGGACTCTTCTTGTCGTTATTTTTTTCGTCTATTGGTAAAAGTTTTGTGTTGTTTAAACTGTTTAAACAAACGGAGGCGTTTGTGTTGCTTAAAAAAGTGAATAATCGTCCTTGAATATGCCAAATATGGAGAGCAAAATAGACACCATCTTGTGTAATTACCTGCAATATTGAGTTACATATTTTAATGCCTCTGGTAATAAATGTTCGTTTTAGGCATCAAGTCAGGAGGTAATCGGCTGTAAATATTCTCACTGAACTGTTGATTGCATGCCTAATTATAGATAGATCTTAGTTAATAGTTTCAAAATCATTATACAAGATGTTAACGGTCTCATTGCTTTCTTTCTAACGCCAAATTTACATTTACAATTAAGTAGCTTCAATTTACAATCGACGAATTTTACCGAGCTACACATCCTGCACCGTAAAATATGCAACGGCATGCGCCGTAAAAAATCACATTCTTTTGCTTTTTGAAATATATTACTATCTAAGAAAGTCTATTTCAATATTTAACTGCAAATTTGAAGTCTGTCCCATTTTCACTAAAACGCTAAATTCTTCATTCATTTTATTTTAGAAAATAGTTCCAGCGATTTCTAAACAAACTATTTACAGATGAAACTACGGTTGTTGAGAGTGATCAGAACGAAATGTGATGTTATTTGAAGAATATCACGTAGATGTAACTTAAATTTGAGATCTTTTTAAGTCAATCCTTTTATATTTTTATATTTCACGTTTTAAAATAAAGTAGTGTTATATTTGGTCTAAGATTTTTGCATTTCAATAACACGAATGCAGTTTGAATTTGTTTTTATTGTAAAAGTGCCTGCAATTTAAAATATGCAACTCTTATAATTATTTTATGGTCGTTTTTTATTTTTTTTATTAATTATTTAATATAATTACTAAAGACCTGAAAGAATTATCTGAGCCAATAGAACTATTTAAATAGAAAATTTCTTGCATTAGTGGAGAGTAAGGTTACACTAGAAAAATGACGTCCAGACAGAAGTGATGCTAGGCACCTGTTCGCGAACAAACGCTTTGATGTACCGCCTCAAGAGCGAATTGTTTTTTGAACTAGAGAGCTGCTCGCGAACTTCCGTCTACACCAGGTTCGCACATTGTTCGCCAACTTTTCTAGAACAGTTCGCGAGTTTGATCTGTACGCGGCTTTAAGCCGCGTACTGACCAAAATGAGTTCGCGAACTCGGTTCGCGCACTCGGTTCGCGAACTCGGTTCGCGAACACGGTTCGGGAACTCGGTTCGCGCACTCAGTTTGCGAACTCTCGTCCATACCAGGTTCGCAAACACGTCCACATCAAAACATTATTGTGTTCGTAACAGCTCCAAAACAGTTGGTAAAGGGTTTGCGTTTTGTAAATAATTATGTCTTCAAGCTTAGGGCTTATCGATGATAAACACCAACCACAAATAACGTGTGCAGTCAGTAATTGAGGTTATGGCAGGCACGAGTTCGCGAACAGCCCCTTTGATGTACCGCCTCAAGAGCGAACTCTGCCCGAACTGGGGAGCTACTCGCGAGCTGTTCGCGAACTGTTTGCATACTCCAGGTACACACCGGGTTCGCGAACAGTTCACGAACTGTTCGCGAACAGTTCGCGAACCCGGTGTGTACGCGGCTTAAGGCGCGTACACACTGGGTTCGCGAACAGTTTGCGAACCCGGTGTGTACCTGGAATTCGCGTACAGCTCGCCAGTTTGGACAGAGTTCGCTTTTAGACTCTTAAGCCGCGTACTGACCAAAATGAGTTCGCGAACTCGGTTCGCGCACTCGGTTCGCGAACTCGGTTCGCGAACACGGTTCGGGAACTCGGTTCGCGCACTTAGTTTGCGAACTCTCGTCCATACCAGGTTCGCAAACACGTCCACATCAAAACATTATTGTGTTCGTAACAGCTCCAAAACAGTTGGTAAAGGGTTTGCGTTTTGTAAATAATTATGTCTTCAAGCTTAGGGCTTATCGATGATAAACACCAACCACAAATAACGTGTGCAGTCAGTAATTGAGGTTATGGCAGGCACGAGTTCACGAACTGCCCGAACTGGCGAGCTACTCGCGAGCTGTTCGCGAACTGTTTGCATACTGCAAGTACACACCGGGTTCGCGAACAGTTCGCGAACTGTTCGCGAACCCGGTGTGTACGCGGCTTTAGGGCAGTACATCAAAGGGGCTGTTCGCGAACTCGAACCTGACATAGCCTCACTTTTTGACTGCACCTGTAGTTTGTGAACAAGCGGTTGTAGCAGCGTCTTCGTCGCTTAATGAAGTGTTTATTTACAAAACGCAAACCCTTTACGAACTGTTTTAGAGCTGTTACGAACACAATCATGTTTTGATGCAGACTTGTTTGAGAACCTGATGGTATGGATGGGAGTTCGCAAACTGAGTTCGCGAACTCATTTTGGTGAGTACGCAGCCTTAAGCCCCGTACTGACCAAAATGGGTTCGCGAACACGGTTCGCGAACACGGTTCGCGAACTCGGTTCGGGAACTCGGTTCGCGCACTCAGTTTGCAAACTCTCGTCCATGACAGGTTCGCAAACACGTCCACATCAAAACATTATTGTGTTCGTAACAGCTCCAAACAGTTGGTAAAGGGTTTGCGTTTTGTAAATAAATATGTCATCAATCTTAGGACTTGTCGATGATAAAAAACCAACCACAAATAACGTGTGCAGTCAGTAAGTGAGGTTATGTCAGACACGAGTTCGCGAACAGCCCCTTTGATGTACCGCCTCCAGAGCGAACTCTGTCCGAACTGGCGAGCTGTTCGCGAACTGTTTGCATACTCCAGGTACACACCGGGTTCGCGAACAGTTCGCGAACAGTTCGCGAACCCGGTGTGTACGCGGCTTTAGATGAACATTGAACGTTATTGCCAACGATGATCGTTGCTATTATAGGTGCGTGTGTGTAACCAGATAAATAATAAGACTGCCCCTGAAGAGAGGACGGAAGTCTTAAAACTGGTTTTGCATTTAGACAAGAAATACTTTGAAAAAAGTAAAGCGATTTTAAACATTTAAACTAAGCCTATGTAATATGTATATTAGTAATAAATCACTTAAATAATCAATTAATTTACGTTGGTGGTAGGTTTATTGGGTGGAAATGTCAATCAGAGTTAATGAGCTGTAAAGAAAAAAAGATTGTCTTTAAAGCAAAAAGTAAACAAGTGTTACGTAAAACGTTATGGTTGTCACTACAAAAAAAATTTAATTGTTCACTAGATTTTCTTGATCCATTTTTAATTGATGTATTATGTACACAGATATCTTGATCTGCAGGTGCGCTTAATATTTTTCTCATGCTAATTTTGTTCAAACAAGCAACACAAAATGAGCGTAACCGTGTTAAATTGTAAATTAAATTATTTTATTTATATGAGAGTTAAGTTTTGCCTTGCATATTGTAGGTCATTGACATATTCGATGTGATGTTTTTGTATGTATGTTAATGTGTAACAGACGTTTTTTTAAGAATCATAATTGCTTGAATAATTGAATAATAACTACGACGCTAGACGTTTTATTTGTGTTTCGTATTCTCTGTAGTGGTACTGGCTCCTTTATTAAATCATCTTTATTTAAATACCCGCGTATGTACGTGTGTTTTATGACTAATGTCAAAAAATTGCATTAAACTGTTTTTGCTATAAACCTTGACGTATACAGCCACATAAATTTTTGTGCGAATTTTATCGACAGTAGTGAAATAGTTTGGAAATACTAATAAGTTGATGTGTACTTATAGTTCTTAAAAAATATTTTGTGAATATGAGTGAGAAAACTGGTTAAACAAAATAATTAAGTGAAAATACCACAAACATATAAGAAGTATCAAGATTTGTTTGTTTTGAATCTACATCATTAAACTGATTTTATCCAACAATTATTGTACCTAGCGTTTTTTGTTCGTTAAGTAGGCATGTACATAAATTAAACTTGCATTTTTTAAGTTGTAGCATAATTTTTATGGTGTACGTTCTATGAATTTTTTAATTAATATTTGCATTTTATAATTAACAGTTAAATTTCCGATACCTACCTGTTTAGCCAACGATTTTTATGAATATAAATAAATGACTGAGGTAAAAATATTATATCGACCAATCGTTTAAAGTTTATTGAAAAGAATGGCTGGTACGTTGTGTTTTTATATTAATTTAATTATAACTTCCTTGCTGAGCTAATTGAATATTTAATTAATATATTATGTGTGGTGGCCTCGCTTATTTTTATAACATCGTATATGTGTTAGATAAAGAAAAACTAGGGCATAACTCGAGTAAAACTCCATCGTTATCACTGTTAAAGCACCCAAGCAGGGTCATGAACATTGTTAGATTTGTCGGCGTTCACTTACTTCTGTGGACCGAGAGAGAGCAGTGAAATTTACGCAAAGCAGTGAAATTTCCAACCGATACATAGGAGCAGGAGCTAATGTACAATAACATGTTGCTTATGGTTTGTGTGTTGTGTTGCGTTGCGTTGCGTTGGTTTACCATATTTCAGTCTGTAAAATTGGACTAGATGTAGTTATTCTAGTAAGGCTGTATCTATGAACGTATAAAGACTTTAAAATATTCTCTAACGCGCTGTATGTAAATGTTGTCGCGCACAAGTCGAAGAGCAATGATGCGATGTACCGTGAACAACTTTGTTCAAGTTGCAAGATGCATTAAAAGAAAAATAGAAGCTCATCGAAGCGCGGCAAAACTACACCGGCATCTCGATCCAAATTCCAATAGGAATATATTTGCAGATGTCTTCATTTCGTAAATTTGCGCTTTCATTGTCTACAAACTGAACTAACCCTCTTCGTTGTGTTTTTCATGTGTCAGTTGAATATAAGAAGTGGTAAAAAATCGAAAGCGATTACAAATAATGTGTTGAGTTAAAAGGTTACGGGTATGCCCAAGCATTAAACGTACCAACATTTATTCAACAACATGCTGCATAGATCCAAAAATCATAAAAAAGACTTTGTACCATTTAAAGATATTTGTAAATTAATAAGAGATGTGCTTACGAAATTATTGCAAATAATGTATGGAAATTAAATATATTTTTCTACTCATGTATATGAAAGTTTTCCTTTTCTCACTGCCTACTCTACACGAAAGTTTTACTTTCGTCTTTAGTGGCGAAAATAATGTCAATGTCAACATCAAATTGTAAAATTTACGATTTTTTTTTAGCTTTAACTCATAATAAACTAAAATTGCGTTAATATTCTTATCAAATAATTTAATTTTAATGTAGCATTTTATATAAAAGCCTAAGAATGGTACAAAAATTAATACTTCTATTAAATATATTTCGTTTGCAGGTTATAATTTTATTTATGTCAATGTCAGTGTGGTGGTGTCGCTATGGAAATGAAATGATTAATTAATACTTTATACAAAATAATTGCCACTTAGTTCGTTTAAATTAACTTTCGTTCTATAATATAATTTTAAATTCGTTAGAAAATAGCATTTACGACTCGAGATTAAATCAGTTTTTTTCGTTCGGGAGATTTGCTCACTCGCCGCTTCGCGACTCGTGAGTAGATCTCACCTCACGAAAAAAACTGGACTTTCATCTCTTGTTGTAAAATATACTATTTTGGGGTGTAATAAAAAAGCTTGTTTATAGTAAACAAAAGAAATCACGGCTTTTAAAGTTAATTACATTCATAAATGCCGTTTTTTGGTTAGCTGCATTTCGTAAATTGGAATTAAACGAACATTTATATGCAATTAAAACGATTTGTTAATATTTTTGCATACAAACCTAATCACTTTTACATTAAAAAACGAAAGTATCTAGTACAAAAAAGTGCATATCTGTTGTTTCTTCATGGGTGTAAGTTAAGCTTCAATAAATTTACGATCATTTTTTAAAAACTTGTAGTAAACGTATTTACAATTTTTTTAAAAGAATATTGCTCATGAGTCATGACACATATCAATTGATAGCCGTAATTATATGTTTCGGTGAGTAACTTTTTTTTTATTTGCGTAACAATCAATTTAAAAACAATAAAATTGGCTTAGTGTTTGTGTGGAAAAATATTTTATATTAACAACATTTGCGCTTTAAAAGCATTATTTCCATGTAATGGTATGAACAAAATTATTAGAATTCTTGTACAATTAACATTTAACGAGACATAGACGGATGGGATATAACTTTCAGTTAAATTACTCTTTATGGGAATTAGAACTTTTTCTGTATCTGTATCTTGGTCGTGTGCTCATTAACAGGTTTCATATCAACAATTTCATTTAACGTATTTGTACAATAATTGTTTTTGATATTATTCCCATTGTAAATTTTATGTCGATGTACTTTTCTTAGGAGGATTGTAAATGTGTGTGCTTTAACAAAAGCAAAAACTATTGGGCGTTGCGTATTGTCGTTCATTCAGTTAAGTCTACAATTTTAGAGTTGTTAAAATAATTCTAATATTTTTAATTTAATTTTGGTGTCGTGTATCATATTGTCGTGTAGGAAGGAGTAGGCGTGATGTGGATGAAAATTGTTAAGTTGTCTTTAAAAATAGCATTATTTGTCATGCATTTTTGGGTAGGGTTCTAAGGAAATGTATGATTTTTCCTCAAATATAATTGTATTGTACTATTTTAATAAACCTTTTGTTAAAGACCATTATGTCTGTTTGCGACACCAAAATATGTGCGTTTTTCAGTTTCAGCGTTGAATTAGTGTTGCAAATTGCTTATAAGAATGGCGCTTGAAATGTTTTTATTTAAATAATATAATACAAAACAATCTTGATGTGTTGTTGTGAAATTAACTCTGCTTCTGTTAATATTAATTTGACTATTTTACCTAAATATGAGTGGTAGTTGTCGGTGGTTTTGCAAACTTTATAGAAATGAACAAAATTAGTAAGTGTAATTTAGGAGTTACTCCTTTGGTACCCATTCGTTTGTTAATGCAGGGGTTTGGGTGGTCCTGTCATTCAATAATTAATTTTCCATCTCTGCATATTTTGTATGTAGATACTGAAGTAGCAAGAACCTGCTGTAGAAGCATAAACATTTAATTAGATCTGATAAGTGCATCGCTACGTCTGCGGTGCAGCAACTAAAATGAGATAATTTGTAGACTTCAAAATTTATGTCGCAAAGGCGGAAGAGCAGAAATAGAAACGCTCTAATGGCCGACCGTGTTGAAAATTTACCCTATTTTGTTAGTTTTGTTGTGGTGCTTAATAGTTCCGTGAACTCTTACATAAGTATTCAGCTAATTTTGGTTTGATGTAACCTTGCCAAGGTTGTATTGTTTGGATCTAGCGTAATTACGCAATTCGGGGGTTTACCCACCATCTTTTAAGGTTCTTCGACTTTTCAGGATCTTAATTGAGCTTGAAAGACATTGATCTTACTTAAATGCGTTTTTTATTCTTATTGTTAAGGTTTCAAGTCCAACAGGGAATTTTACGGTCCCCAATGTAATTAGGACCGCTTCAAATTTGAAGGAACTTAAAAATTAAAACAAGAACTTTAAAACAGTTACAGGTACACCTTTTTTACACTATATTCATTATTTTTACTAATTTAGTGAGTTCTTTTTGTTGCAATTTTAACTACGTGCGGTATAAATTTGTAAATACATTTAAAATTAATTATCCCAGCTTATCATTAAATAAAAATTGCTAAAACTGCGATGTGTAATCCGCGGTTACATTTTATACAGTGTGTCCAAAAGGAATGGAATATGCTATATATCTCAGTAAATATCCACTTTAGGGGAAAATTTTTTGAATAAAAGTTGTTTGGTACTTACTTTTTTTCCACCTCAAGACAAAATTTAATTTTTTTTTTCGAATAACAATTGTACTCATTTGATAGAGGATTTTTCTCTCTTTTCAATGATGGGGTCACCTTAAAAATTAAGTTTATGCTAAGAGGCGGGAGAATATCGAAAATTTAAAAGATATCTTATTAGAGAAGAGATGAAGTCTATTACACCTGAAATGGTTGCGGGAATGTTTTTAAAGGGTTTAAAAACCGAGTTTATCATTGCCAAGCTGTAAATGGTTCACAGTTTGAACACGTGTTGTAGATTTTGTCAAAAAAAATTAGTTCTTTTGATGTTTTTGTTGGAAATAAATACTAAACAATTTAAATAATGTGAGAGTATTTTTTGCGTTTTTCTCAAAAAGTTGCTTTAGTAAGGGTACTAAAGTTTTGCATCATTGAAAAGAGAAAAAAAGTCTATCAAATCAGTATATAATATAGGGGTATCTTGTCATTTAAAAAAATTCAACTGTTTTTCATTGCGCTTTTGTTATTCGAAAAAAAAATTGTCTTATGGTGGAAAACCAAGTACCAAACAAACAATTTTTATTCAAAACATTTTCCCTAAAGTGGATTTTTACTGAGATATACAGGGTGTCCAGTTTAAAGTGAAGTACATGGGTATCTCGGAAACTGTTTGAAATACAAAATCGGTTAAATGGGGAAAAAGGTGCGCAATTACATTCGCAACAATAATCCAGTTTTACGTTTTCAATAATTCATCCTGTTACGTAGTATGGACGCCATATTGGATTTTTGCATTTTTCAAATCTCCATAACAAATGCTTTTCGACCATGTAAAAAGCATCCGTATGTTTAACCTAGGGGAAACATGAAAATTTGCAAAATTAAGGTTTCACCGCAACTGTCAAATAATACATATTTTTCTGTAGTGCAAACAAGTTATTGATTTCCAAATTTTCAATAGATCGTTTTTCAAACGAGCATAAATATGAAATGTTGGAGTGCTTTATTCTCTGTAGGAGAAATGATATTATGACTGCAGAATTATGTTTCAGTAAATACCCGTAAAGACGTCAGCCAGGTAGAAGCATGTTTCGGCGATTACGTGATAACTTAATAAATAGTGAAGAGTGGAAGCTTTGTTAAGTCGAAAAGAAACCGGCGCGGCGCACGGATTAAAATAAAGAATAAAGAAAAACGATCCATTGAAAATTTGGAAATCACTAACTTATTTGCACGACAGAAAAATATGTATTATTTGACAGTTGTTAGAAATAGTCGTTGCAATTGTTTAATCACGACACCAAGGCCTACTGTGGCGAAACCTTAATTTTGCAAATTTTCATATTTTCTCTAGGTTAAACATACGGATAGTTGAAAAGCAATTGTTATGGAGATTTGAAAAATGCAAAAATCCAATATGGCGTCCATAAGAAAAACAATAGTTAGTTATGACCGCGCGAAACATAGTAGTTCTAGAATGTTTTTAATGTCATTTTTGAAATCCTTATTAGTTACTTCTCCGATCCTTAAAATTTGGCGCACAAATCTTTTCAAATAAAGGTAATATGGAGGTTTTAAGAAAATGTACATTTTTCGTTTTCATTGTGGTACTACGTAACATGATGAATTATTGAAAATATAAAACTGGATTATTGTTACGCATGTAATTGCGAAACTTTTTCCCCATTTAACCGATTTTGTATTTCTAACGGTTTCCGAGATACCCATGTACTTCATTTTAAACTGCACACCCTGTATAGCATATTCCATACCTTTTGTACACACTGTATTGTGTATTCCATATACAAGTATAACGAAAAATTCTATGGTTTCATTACATGGTATGATAGTGGTTTCACTTTAATTAGCCAAGTACATGAATATCCGAATTGCTGCGTTGTGTTGAAAACCGAAAAATATTATGTTAGTTCCTGTAAATACGTAAACTGTGTTGAAAAAACTTGATGATATAAAAAGTTCTTGGTATTTCTTGAGGCTGATCGGTAGTGGTCTATTCAACCTCGAAGGACGTTCGCTGCTTGCACAAAAAACGAGAGTCAAAGAATTATGAATGTTCAATTCTTAATAAACGATAAGAGGTTTGTAAATCTAGCAGCCATCGCGTTTAGCGGAGCGGAAAAATTTTTGAGCTTCGTTGGTTTGTGGTTAATTTTATCGTAGCAGATTTGATGCAAGTTTATTGTTATACCACCTGTAATTGGCTTTTATAATTTTGCTCTGCGATTCGCGGTAGTGAAATAAGCAATCGCGGAAACAATTTTTCTTATTGCTTTTTAAATTTGCAAGGAATTATTTTTTAATGATTTTGAACAGCTGTTCGCAGTTGCATTCTTCTCAGCACCGGAAATGCAACGTACAGTGCTCGGTTTAAATTTTCAATAAAACGGTTTGACATCCGTCTAGACACCTTGGTGTAGGTCCGATAGTTGAAAGCTTTAGTAAAGGATTGAGAAGGTACGCGGTTCTTCAAAAACGAAATCGACCTACATACGGACTAGCTGAATTGCGAACACTTAAATAGTGTGCCACGCGTTAATTAATCAATTGCTGTTTAGAATCGAATTTTGTTAGCTTACTTTTTATAAAAATCACTTGGGGCGCTTCTCTTTTTATACACCGACAACTTCTAATCAGCCATGCGAACATTTAACACTGAACTTAGTACTTTTACTGTGTCTGTGATTGAGTAAAATGAAGATAATTTTGCAAATATATGTTTACGTTTTGCTTATGAAATGATTAGCTTAGCCTAAAATGAAATAATCTGTTATCTGTTATGACAAGTTATATCGTATCCTCTAAAGAAAGGTCGACTCCCAATTAGCTAGCCAGCACTGAATATATTCGCACAACTCCTTTTTTTAAATTAAATTGCAATTTTTTAATTAGATTTTTTTAAATTCCTTGAGTACATTTTTTGGTATAAATAACTAAAATATAATTAAATTTTCGTAGGTTTTAAGGCTTGAGCAAATGTGATTTTAAACGCATGGTATGTGTAACAATCTACAGTTCTGAAAGTTTTGTGTTTTTCTTTAAGTTTTTTTTGTTTAAAAAAAAAATAACAATCATGTGCAAATTGATTAATGAAACATCAAGAAACAGTAGGTACTTAACCGCGCCAAGTTTTTGATATACTTAGTTATTCCAGAAGAAGAAGCAATAGAGTTGTTTTTGCTAGTAAAGTCATTAATTTAATATTTCAATTTTTTAAGTGCTTCATATATTAATATAAATAAGTTTAATTAAATGACACTTATCTATTTATTTAAGAATCTCTTGTAGGTATGCCAAACACTTTTCAATATTTTTTTTTTAAATTTGCAGAGTAACAATTAAACAGCTGCTATTTGGTTCAATCCACCCTGTATGTAGATAAATTACAAACTTGCATTTTTTTTAATGGAAACCATAGTTGGCTATGACCTCACAAAAAATCTTTTTTTCCCTCTTTTCAATATTATAAGGTTTAATTCATTTTGATATTTAGACTCAAAACAAATAAAATTCATCAAAAAGTCTCTACAAAGCTAAAGAGTGCCATGAAACAAAAGACAACAAGTGTGTTATTTATCTAAGAATTTAAACAATATTGAAACAAATGAATGTTTTCATTTTATAGTGCTTAAAAAAATATACAATACATTTTTCTCCAAAAATATTTTTGTACCATCAAGTAGAACCGAGTTATAAACGATTTAAAAAAATGCTTTTTTTGATTTTCGTTTATTATCTAACGTGCCATGGAACTTTTTTAAAACATTAAAACATCACTCAATAGGCCTCAGAAAGGGAAACAATTTGTCTAATTTAAACTTCTTTGTAGCTCTTACCGTTTACGAGTTCCCAATAGTGGCTCTTCTAAGTGGACCACCCTGTATAAAAGAACTTATATACAAGCTGTAATTTAAAAGCCCACTTAACGAAAAATCAACATTTGCAGAATGTTTTTGTAAAAAAAACATCGGGTCATACATGTTTATAAGACTTTTCTGTTTAATTTTTATTTATGATTATACACCTTAATTTTTGGACTATCTTTGACAGGCATTCTGTGCTGGAGTAATATGCATGAAAAAATGAAATTGGCGTAGTTTCCGGTAGAAAGGAAATTCTGCGACTGATACGGTTAACTGTTAAAATGTAATGTAATCGGCAAAATATTTCTAATATCTTTATTTTATGCATGGAATTTATACTATGAGATAATAAAAGAGATGCTTGGATTATACATTTTGCTAAATGTTTCCGTTTCAAAAATTAAAGAAAGGGTTTTTCAAAACCGTTTGCATGTCTTATAAAACAATTCAGGAAAAAATTACAAAAATTTAGTTCCTTTGAAAGAAATTAGTACATTCCATATTTCATACGACAATCAATTAAGTGCTTGCTGTTAATCTCATGGTACCGTACCGTATTTTTTTTCCAGTTATAAATCTAGTCGTTGTTTTAATTAACTGTAAGCGGATAGTTAATAAATCTTGAGACATGTCGTTGGTTCGTACTGATAAGTTAATACAAACGAGTGAAAGGGATTAATAGCATAAAATTATTTAAATGTTTTCTAATCACCCAAAATATTTTTTGTACTAAATTCATGTATCATCAACTTCCTTTAAAACGACGGCATTCAAATTCAAATTTTTCATTCCACAAATGAAGTCGTTTTTGACAGTTTATATTTAGTTAAATATTACATTCGACATTTTAAGATTCGTCGATCTATGTAAATTAAGCCTCTTTGAGATAATATTCTACACTGTTAAGCCGGATCCACATCAATAAAAATGTGCGTTGTGCGTTGTATTTGACACAAATTTGCTCGTGTTCGTCGAAATTTTTGTTGGTGTGGACTGTGCGCCACATAGAAATGCAAACAAATAATTTCGTGACGAACAACGCACGCTATCCATAGTGTTTCGGTTTTTAGCCAACTTCAAAGAGATTTGCGTCGCACAGTTATGTCAATGTGGACTTGATTTTAAGTGCATCTGTAGTTTTGTTTCATTTTACTACCTAAACACCTATATTTGGGTGATTAATAATGTCTTATTTTTTAATTTACCTGTTCCTAGTTGCTCGAATAACAATATCTCGAAAAAAAATCTCGAAATAATGAAATAAGATATCTACTTAAAAAAAAAATTAAATTTATATAAATACAAACTTGCACACGTGGATTCGGCCGTACAACACACAAGATAAATATTTACGTGGTAAAATACTTAACCAGAGTGAAATTTGTGCCGCAAATATTTTTGCTGAATTTCAAAATACAACATACAACATAAATTTTTATTGATGTGGATCCGGCTTAAGATAACACACAATACATTGGTTTTACTATTTTGAGCAATAAATTTTGAATGCGTTTAATAGTCCTAAAACACCACCTGCAAAGTTTGTGATTTTTTTTTTATAGAAGTATTCCCGAAATAAAATTTGATAACTATTATAAAAACTTACCGGTTTTGTTCTATTTCCGTTCGTACAACAACCTATGTTTTTTTTTAAATCGTAAATACATATAATTATTTATTTCCTACTGTTGTTAATTATTAACAAATAAACGGAAATAAATTTGCATCTGAACTTTGCTGCAAGATTGGCAGATTAATTATGACTGTGATTTTGATTTTATAATGGTATCGTTAATGTACGGTTATCAGATTGGTTGTAATGGAAATGGAAATAATTAAGTTATTGCTTATTAATTAACAATTAAGAAATGTGCAATGTACACCGGTTGGTATTGCTAATTTATGTGTTGACATTATGCTAATTTAAGAGTGCTGAGTATATTTGCTTTTTGATTAAGTCATCAAGGTATTGATGGTAAAAATGTTAATGATAAATCTGTTGGTTTTTTGCTCAAAATTTTGATGATTAAATATTATTAGAATGGGTAACATTTTTTTAAAATTTTTGTTGGTAGGTACATGCGTCTTGCAACACCCTTAATCTGGATCTCATTTTCTTTACTTAACTAGAGATATCTCTGAACATTCCAGAAAACTAAACGTCGTTTAACATGTTCGAAAAAGCCTCGCAACTAAGTTAAACAGTGGATTTTATTTCTCAGATTTTCTGATAACAAACGCTTAATGTGTTTAAAACTTTTCGTTTAAAATGAATCAATTTTATTAGATCGAAAATTTCCTTCACCCATCAACTTTGCGTTTTCAACCAATCACTAATCTTAAATCTTCTAGAGACCACCAATAAGAGCATAATTACACGGTAATAATTTTACATTCCCCTATCAGATGTTGATCCTCCTGTCAAATTTGCGTTTTCGGCCAATAACAAACTCGGATTTCCTGGAAACGACCAATAAACATAAGCATACACTGATAATATCCTTTTCGCAATTAACAGATTAGCATGCGTTTATTGGTCGTTTCTAAGAAATCTGAGTTTGTGATTGGTCGAAAATATAAATTTGGAGTAAATATTTTGGTGATGATAATTTTTTGACGAATTTCGGCGACCAGTAGCGTTACTTTAATGTAGATTAAACCACACCCCTGACGCACCACTCTGACAGTACTTGTAAAATTTGACCTAACCTACATTTAATTTGACAGGTAGGTTAGGTGAAGGAAATTTTCTGACAAAATATAACTCGTGCATGGCAAATATACTATAATATTTGACAAATCTTCACTCGTGTTTTTGTCAGTTCAACTTGCATTCGGGCATATTTACCAAAAGTTATCGATAATTTTCAATGCACTTGTTATATTGCTGCTGATAAAACTTAAACCTATATGAAGTTATGCGGTTGAACTAATGAGAACGAGGTTTCCGATGATTGTTGAACAATGGTATTAACATATAATTTTTTTAATATATGTAGGCATCAACCTTGTTTTCGTTCCAGATGGTTTTCAAGGTTTTTGCTACCAACGCTTCACTATTTTTTGGTTGTGGTTAAAGATCAATACCTTTAATAAATAATATATACGGTAAAATGCTTCTCGAAATTTAATTTTTGGCATGGGTGTGCTTGTGAGAAAATTTTTACAATTCCACCAAGTGAAAACTTAAAATATTTTGCGGCATGTCGAAAACCAAACACACCTAAAATTGGGTACTCGGTGTAGAAATAAAAATTGTTCGTGTTCTCTGATAACTTTTTCCGATAAATTTTAACGTTGCAATTTCTCTCGGTATAAATAATCGAGTTTGTAGAAAGGCGAATGTTTTAAATAACGGTATAGATTTAAATATTAATCTGCTTCCCAGTTATTTACTAATTATTCATTGAAAGTCGCATAAATTAACGCATAATACAATTAGTCAAGAGCAATTTTCTTCTGGAGCGATCGTGTAAGTCACGTAATTCATTTAAATTTGTAAGCAACAGTTTAAAACGACTTGAAAATGCTAATTTTCAGTTATATCTATTATCTAACGCCCATTTAATAGGCGATTTTAAAATATTTTTATAATTAACTTCTGAAGAGTAAGCCGTCCGGTGTAGCAGCAGAACAGCTTACACGACTACCTGTTTTAAAAAAAAGTTTAGTGATACTTGTAAAAATAACTTCACAAATTAAAAGTAAAATGCTTGACTGATTGGAGTCAATCATTAATATAAATTAGTTTAATTAAAAATCACTTATTTCTTTTTCGAAGGATCTCATATAGGTAGAAATTCTAGACCAATTTCAAGATTCGTGGCTTCGTCACCTGCACATGAGTAGATAAATTAATAAAATTGCCACTAATGAAGAAACGAGAATCTTGAAACTGGTTACTTTATAAAAAAAGGTGAGTGATTTTTAATTAAACTTATTTATTTTTGCAAAAATAAAAAGCCGAGAACTTAAGAACGGAGATAATATGTAGAAGTTTGTTTAAATAGTTGTACCTAATTTAAAAAATTATATGTAACGAATTAAAAGGTACGTGCTGCAAATTGCTAATTTATTAATTTAAAATTGTCGTTTGGGGTGGTAAATATGCATTTATTCTAATAGTGCTTCGTTTCGTTTAATTTTCCTGATTTTACTGCGACGTTTAGATTGGCATTATCCTTAATAGTACCTATGTGTTTAGGCAAATATACTTTTGTGTACAGGGTGGGCAAATTTCGATGTTTTCATAGGGAATCTCGGTAACTATAAGAGTTATGGAAAAACAGACCCCCATCATCGATCTCTTTTTGGTTATCGTCTTTTGTTTTCGAGTTATCACCGATAAGTCGATTTTTTGACTTTTCGTTTTATGACTATATTTCGCTTGTTTATGAAATTAAAGAAAAATAATTTTGACGTTCTTCAGGTACTTTTTTGATAAGGATCCAGTGGCGTGGACAATTTTTCAAAAAAAATATTTAAAATTCGAGTTGTGACATAAAGTTGTATTTTTTTAAACAGAACCCATAGTTGGCTGTGGCATCACAAGAAAGAGGATGTTTTCCCCATTCCAATAATACATATCATATGGGCTCGATTTATTCATTTTCCTTACATTATAGCAAAAATCTACAACTTTCAAAGTAATTTTTAATATTCCATTGTTTTCTAGCGGTAGGCTTGTAATTGTGGATTGTTACTTATAATATTTAACCTTATAAACACAAAATGGTCTATGAAAATTACAAAAAGTTCGATATGGCACTTTTTTGATAAGAGTGCAGTAGCGTAGACAATTTTTCAAAAACAATTTCGAAAATCGTGTTACCTATGATATAAAGTTGTATTTTTTTATAATGAACTCATAGTAGGCTGTGGCATCATAAGGAAAAAAAAAACCATTGTAGGGTTGATTTATTTATTTTCCTTACATTATTGAAAAAATAAGTGATTTCTAATATTTCATTGTTTTTTAGTTAGTTGTGTCATTATAATAATAAATGATAAGTAGATAATAAAACGAAAAGTTTGATATGTTACAATGTTTTATTTAATGTAATAATAATTCTGAAGCTGCAAGTGAAACATATTTTAATCGTTACCCATAATGAAGAAGACATGTTCCACAATTAATGAAATTTTGTTTTAATCTTCCAAAAATAGATTTATTAGGTTGCCTTCTTTCTGGGTAACGATTAAAATAAGTTTTCTTGCAGCGTTGCAGCTTCAGAATTGTTATTACTTTGATTAGAACCATTTTAACATATATTTTTCGTAATATTCGTAAGCCATTTCTTGTTTTTAACAGGAGTTTGGAGCAGTCCAATTTTTTAATTGCTCCGCTTCAGCTCCGCTCCGGCATCAAAATGCCTGCTCCAGCTCCGCTCCATGCTCCAAATATTGTTAACATTTTTTTTTAAAGTTTTTTTTATTAAAAGAAATTGTTTTTAAAAACAAAGTTTTTATTTTATCGGATATTGTTCAAAAATAACAATATTGGGCCCTAACAAACAAGTGAAGTTATATAAATGTTTGAAAAAACAGATTATTGATCTTCAAACGTTGAAAAAAAGGAAAAAAAAGTAATTTTTTTTAAATTTTACATAATAAACTGGAGCAGTAAAGCAATCAAAGTTATTTGCTCCGGGCAAAAACCCATTGCTCCACTGCTCCGTGCTCCAGCTCCGAGCTCCGCTCCAGACCCCTGGTTTTTAAGGTACAAAAATATAAACAATCAACAATTATACGTGATTATTCTTTTCTAATCATCGTTAAAACAACAAAGTAACAGTTTGTTTTACCAGGTATATTCTTAATGACGTAAGCCTATTACTAGAAAAATTGAATAAATACGAAAAATTACCTAATTTTTACTAATAATTTAAGGAAAATGAATAAATCGAGCCCACATGATATAATATTATTGGAATCGGGAAAAAAATCCTCTTTCTCGTGATGCCACAGCTAACTATGGGTTCCGTTTAAAAAAATACAACTTTATGTCACAACTCGAATTTCGATTATTATTTTTTGAATAATTGTCTACGCCACTGGATTCTTATCAGAAAAGGGCCTGTAAAACGGCAAAATTATTTTTCTTTATTTTCATTAACAAGCGAGATATAGTCATAAAACGAAAAGTCGAAAAATCGTGTTATCGGTGATAACTCGAATACAAAAGACTAGAACCAATTTTAGTTTGCACCGTTAACTTTTTCTCGAAAAAAGACATCGAGGATGGCCGTTCATTTTTGTATATCTCTTATAGGTATACTTTACTGTGACATTAAAATTTACTTCTTAAAGAAGCTTATGGCAGCGTCAGTATTTGGGTGATGTTGCTACACTTTATCGCCGATTTTCTGTCGCGCGATTATTTAGTCGCATAAATGGAACTCATGGTTTTAAGTACAAGTGCGCTCACACGTCACGCGATTATTTATCGCACGTGTGAGCGCACTTGTACTTACAACCAGGGGTTTGGAGCGGAGCGCGGAGCTGGAGCGCGGAGCAGTGGAGCAATGGGTTTTTGCCCGGAGCGGGAGCGGAGCCCGGAGCAAATAATTTTGATTGCTCCACTGCTCCACTTCACTATTATAAACTACAATTTTTTTTTTAAATTTTTTTAATTTTTTTTTCTCATGGGTATAGTATTTAATAAAATTATAAATAAACTAAATTTGATTTTTTTGGAGGCAAAATTATTATAATGTAACTTTTCTGAATATTAATTTTCATTATTTTGTATTTGAATTTTGAAAAATTTTAAAGAACTTTTTTTTTTTTAACTTTTGAAGATCAATAATTGGTTCATTTATTTAACTTCACTTGTTTCTTAGGGTCAAATATTGTAATTTTTGGTCCATTTGCACATATCTCATAAAATTTTAGCCTTGTTTTTAAAAACAAATTTTTAAATAAAAAAATGATTTTATTAATATTCGGAGCGCGGAGCGGAGCGGGAGCGGAGCGTGAGCAGGCATCTTGATGCCGGAGCGGAGCGGAGCGGAGCAACTAAAAAATTGGACTGCTCCAAACCCCTGCTTACAACTATGAGTTCTATTTTTGCGACTAAATAATCGCGCGACCGAAAATCGCATGTGCGCGCCTAGCCTAAAGTGTTGCCGAAATGTGATTTTCTAAAGCATTCGAGTACTCGCTTATCGCGATCGGCGCTTTTCACAACAGCTCTAGAACCAAAATTAGCATATCTAATAAATACTTAAGTAGGTGCTCGTCATTATCGCGTTTCGCTACAGTAATGTGGAAATTTAAAAACCATGGTACAAACATTATAACCACAATTAACGGAGTAAGTAATGTTTACATCACGCTTTTCAAATCTTAATGACATTTATAATTGTTCATTTTGAAGTGCCGTCTATTAATTACATACTGTTTTAAATTAGCAGACAAATTGGTTTATATTGTTTGTTTTGGTGACAGTATTCACACAAAACTCAATTCGAGTAACTTCGAACGTTTAGTATAGTTAAAAATTTGATTATTATCACCCTGCATAATAGTTTTCGTTTTAATTAAATATACCTATTCGATTTGACTTTTAAAACATAGCTTATAGTATTTTTTAATTTCAAAAGTTATCTTATATTTTAAAAATTGAAGTCTGTGTTGTTTTCCAGTCTTCCATTAATCGTTTTATGAAAATAAAGATAAAAGTACCCCCAGGTAGCATAAGACTGTTAAGTAGGTGCTTAATTTTGAGAGTTTGTAACACAATTCAACTTTAAAAAAAAGATTGTGTTTCATTGTCGAATATTTTGACTCCACTATCTCTTATACTTATGTAGTATGCTGTGTGCAGGTAGTTTTAGTTTGTCTAATGACTAAACAAGCAGCAATTTAGTTATTTACTGAGTGTTTTACAACATCACATTACAAGATAAAATTGTTTAATATAATACCTACGGATATCCTTGATTATAGGTTAAATAAACTATATTTTCAGACGAATCGTCAACTTAAAATTTTATTTTTTATGATACGCAATACATTTACCTTCTAAATTTTGTTTGATCATTTGTTATTTGACGACGCTCTTTTTTGTGTTTTATTCCTGTAAAAAAGGTGTCGATGGTTGATAAGCAGAGCAAACAATATTATATTGTTATATTGCAGTTGTAAAAAAAAATAAAATACTTTCATCTAGCAGCATTTTTTCATTGAAAAAAAAACATTTTTTGAACTTTTTTTTGAAATAATCTCCTAATTACGATGCGTATCGTTAACACATTGTTATATTTTTTCTGTTTTAGTTTTTAATAAACCTTGTTATAAACGGCAGACCTAGTTAGCTGTTTTTAAACAATTGTCACTTATAATTTTAATTGTTGTCTAAATATGGTAAGTAGAGGAAGCTAATTGGCTCACAATAACTTATATTGGTGACTCATAGAACATGAATTTAATTCTATGAATCACATAATTATTCATTGACAACAGTCTCAATAAGTAACTTCATTGTCTTTCTCGTTTTATATTTTATGAAAAATAAAATTTGCGGTTAATGTTTTTGTTTATGTTGGTGATAAGACCAAACTTATTGTTTATTGATAATCTTGAAACTGCAAAATCGGTTCAGGGTAGATTAGGTTACATTCAACTGTTTTTGTTGATAATATTTTGTTTGACGTAGAATTAATTCAATTAATAATTTTATGGATGTTTCGAAATTGTAACTGAAGTTCAACGTGCTTTGAATGTTACTGTTTGTTCAACCTTATTTTATTATAACTAAGGCTTTAGTCAGCATTCTTTAAAATATGGTACGTGCTTAATATGTCTACAGTATTAATCACTGTTAAGAAATTAATATCAGCTCACTTCTGTAAGATGTTGTGTATGTAGTGGCCAGTTCATTGTAATACAGCGATTCCAAAACTTTATATACGAAATCATTAACAGCCAAAAAGCGCAGGAAAAATGAGAAAAGTAAAGTAGTTCCAAGTTTTCATTAGTATAAAAAAAACATAGTGCAGAAATTGTTTAAATGTATAGCAAAAGAAAAAAACAGCAGGTGTTTGGTTAACTGTACATCCAGCTATCTAAGTTGGTTTGTCTTCATATTTTTCTTTATGAATTCTGCTCCTAGGTTATTTAAAATTGTATCATTGTTGACCTTTTAATCCGTCTAAATACTTTTCTTCTTAATTTGTGTTTCGACTCATGCATATGAAAGTTGTCATTTTCTCACTGCCTACTCTACATGAAAGTGGCGAAAATTAATTTTCGCCACTAGTGGCGAAAATAATGTCAATATCTTCTTCTTCTTCTTCTTCTTTTACTAAACCTTATGCCTCACGGCGTCGGCTTTTGGTGGTTCTCCACCCATCTTTTCCAGATCTTTTTGTCTGCCGTCATCGCTCTCAACTCCCCAACTGTTTTCCCTCTTTCACGGGCTATTTGTTCTATCCTGTTTTCCATGTTAGCTGTTGGCCTTCCTACCCGCCTTTTCCCATACCTCCTACTTTCTGTTATTTTTTTTGTCATAGATTCTGGCGGCATCCTCTGCACGTGTCCGTACCATTTTAATTGTTTTTCTTCGATATTTTGTGTCAATATCGAACTGTAAAATTTACGATTTTTTAAAGCTTTCACTCATAAATTATTAAAATTACGTTAATATTCTAATCAAATAATTTAATTTTAATGTAGCATTTTATATAAAAGCCTAAGAATGGTACAAAAATTAATATTAATTATATTTCGTTTGCAGGTTATAATTTTATTTATGTCTATGTCAGTTCAGTGTGGTGGTGTCGCTAAGGAAATGAAATGATTAATTAAAACTTTATACATAATAATTGTCATTTGGTTCGTTTACATTAACGTTCGTTCTATACCTAATATAATTTTAATTTCGTAGAAAAAATAGCATTTACAACTCGAGATAAAATCAATTTTTTCGTTCGTGAGATTTTCTTACTCGCCGCTTGCGGCTGGCTGGTGAACAAATCTCACCTCACGAAAAAAACTGGACTTTAATCTCTTGTTGTAAAATATAGGTACCTACTATTTTTGATTCTGTATCCTTTGTTTTCTTTTGGTTAGTGCTTCTAAACTGTAAGTAAATATTGGGGTCATTAAATACCGTAGTTTTGTATCTTTTAAAATTGCTTCTTTATCAAACAATTTTGTCGCTTCTGTTTTAACGCCAAAATGTATCGCGTTAAATACTACAGTATACGTAAAGATCGACTCGCCAATCATTCTAAATTAACTGTATCGCCTTAGGAAGCATGCAAGTGTTAAAAGTTAAGTAAATGCTGGTGTAGATTTTTAACAGATGGACAAGGATTACTGTGACTGATGCACTTTCAGAGCAAGTTAAATGGCTCCAAGATGTTTACTTGTGTAGAAAGAATGAGGATAGATTGATTACATTCTAAGATACTTCTGTAAAAGCTTGCTAAACTTTCTTTCTGTACATAAATGCAGTTTGTTGAGTTTGGTGTTGCAGTTTTCATCAAATGCAAACAATGATCCATAGTTAAAAGGATTATTTTTTTAAATACTGTTGCTTCTTTTCTTGACCAATCTCTCAGTCATTGAGGTCTAAGGAAGAGTAGGTAATATCTCGGTGAATGATTTTTGCGCCGCTTTTCCGTTTCCGACCGCTATAGTTAGTAATAATAGTAGTGTCACTACCTCAAGTGCTAAGTAAATTTTACCGTGCTTTTAACCTACCTGCTCAGGCTCACCACTGTTCGTAATAGAAACCGACAATTACTGAGCAAATGAAAGACCTAACATTACTAACTAACTTAAACGGTTATTCTCATTTGTGCTGTCACGCTTTAATGCTAATTGATGTATATAAATAAATTTTAATTTACAACAAAAACACAACCGTTGTTTGATACTTCTACGACTTTTAAAAAAGGTTTGTTGTTGGCCTAGACCACGCCTAGACGTAAGAATTTAGGTAACTTGTTGAAATCCGAGCTTTTTTACAGTTTTTTTTTTTATAAATATGTATTGGATTTCCACACCAATTTTAAAGATTTTGAAATTCTCCGAAACCAAAAACATAAGTTCTAGAATTTGTGTTAGGATTTGGCAAGTACCTACAGGGTGGTCCAAATTTGATGGGATTGCATGGGTATCTCGGTTAATATTCAAGATAGAGAAACGGTTAACTTACCAAAAATGTGCAGTTTTTTGAGACAAACCGAGAACCGTTTTCAAAAATATTCTATCATTTCCGGTTTTCGAGTTATTGAATAAAAAATGTTTTTTTGTCATATTAATAATGTGTCATATCTCCGTTATTGTTGTAAATATTAAAAAATATTTATGGAGATTATTTTTAGATATTCTTATGTTTAATTTGATTATACTAAAAAAAAATATTTTACGCTCACCGTTAAAAAGTTATGACACAAACTTACCTTTTTTTAAAAGGGAGCGATAGTTGGCTATGACCTATTTAAATTCCTTATTTTTTTCTCATTCCAAATAAATAAGGGTTGATGTATTTATTTTTAAAAATACGCAAGTTACAAAGGTTTTTTAGTTTGTTTTTTTTTAAAGAAAATCATAGTAGGCTGTGAAAACAAAAAAAGAACAAGGTGTAAAACCTTTTAAAACTCATGTCGTACAAGCTACCAAGGTTTCTTAATTTGTTGTGATAAATATCAAAAATTTTGGAACAGCAAAATACTACATTACTACTGATTCCGACTATGTTGTTGTTATCTTATATTCAAATACTTATTTACAATTTTTATCTCAACAACAAATTAAAAAAGCTTGGTAACTCGTACCACATGAGTTAAAGCTAATAAAATGAGTAAAAACTGAAAAAGAGACTGGTGATTTAAAAAAAAAAACGACTGGAGTACTTTTAGATGTAATTCTTGGGTCTGTCGGGCTTGTCTGTACGTAAGCGATCTAAAACCTCTTAATTAACAATCGATATGGATAAAATAAGGATTACGATGTTTTTGATGTCTAACCGTACCTAACCTAGTTTTGTATTCTATTAGAAACATGTTTAATTCGTAAAACTGCTAATTAATCGTTAGTTGGTTGTAATCGACTTTTTGGAAGATACAGCCCATAACAATGTCATTTACTGAATCTCTACTAATTTGGCGTGACATAAACCTATTTGATATTTTTTTTTTGCTGCAAAGGACTGCAATTAATTTTTAGTAGTTGGCTGTATAATATCTTGAATAATTAAAGGATATTTCAAGTTGGTTCTGAAATTAGAGCTAATATAATTTTGCCAAAATCCGCTACACATTGTTTTAATCTAGAATTAGCAAGTGAAGAGAAAAAAGTAATTAATATGTTAATAATTATTCTTCATTGATTTCTGAAAAACATGCATCGTGTGTTAAAACTGCTGGTTAAAATGGAATATGCCTCATCTAATGACTTGCTTATAAACTGAATTCAAGTGTGTATTTTTTATGCTGATAACTACTTAGTCTTACTTAATTTAACTTTCTCACAATTAAGTGTCTACAATTAGACTATTTGAGTTTAAAAATAAGCTGGAGATGGTGTAATAGTTTGGTGCACGTACCGTTATAACGGAATTTTAGTCTTTTATATTTACATAACGCAAGTCTTAGATCCCAATGCAATTTGTTATTCATTATTAAAATATCGCCACCTACCATTTTTGTTAACAGGCTGAGCGTTAAAGTCTAGATAAATGTGTAATACACGTGTGTTTGAAGGTGGTTGTTGATAATTTAGATTATATTTTTAGAACATGAATCGTTACGTTATTGACCAGACTTCGAACAAGTTTAGAACACCTCGGTAAATGCGGTAAATTAAAAGTGTACGGTCGGAATGTGGAGAGGCGGGCCGGGTTGAATGCGGAAACAAGTTTATATTCGTGAAAGCAACATCTCCAGTTGGAGCTGGAGATGTTCATGCCACATCTCCAGCTCGATTAATATGCAGGCAAAAGAAAGTATGACCTCTTATAGCGGCTGGAGAAATAGAGAATCGGACCCGCAATTGCCCAAGTCAAGTGTAAGAAAAATGCGTGTAGCAGCTCACCGACGTTAATCGAATTCGCGAGTCGCATTATGCTCAAGGTTATGTGAAGGAAGACCGGTAATTTGCATTATTTTTAATTGTAGGAAAATTGCAAGCTGCCGCAATTATTTAAATTCTTGCTGCAATCTGGGTAATGGATGTTGACAGTAGTGTAAATGAAGTAACACGAATACTTTTACGTTATTTATAGAATTAAAAAGGTATTCGTATCTTATTTCCTTGCTTTTAAAAACGCTTTGAAGAAGCTTGGTGACGGATTAAAGATCATTTATAACGTCTTTCTTGCTCTTTTAAACGAACCTTCGCTTTCTATTATCGTAAATAAAACTTTAATGGCATTTGACAACATCTAACAGAGGTCGAACTGTTTTACTTTTCTAGAGAATTTATGCTTACGTGTAGTTCTTCAACTCTCCTTTCTCGTTTACTTGCATTACAGACTGTTTCAAATAACGCAATGTTAATAGTGATTTAGTGCTAGGAAAAGGAAGTATCGAAAAGCAGCTAAAAAGTGGTCATTGGAGTTTTTGTTCGATATTAAAGAACTGTTTCGGATACGTCCTTAACAAAAAAACTGCGAAACTCGGACGTCGAGGTCATGGTCCCACACGCTAAGGCGGTCGCTTTGACCGCGATGATTTGGTAGCAACTTGTTTCGAAACTATTAATTGTTATTCAAGAGATGTTTGATCGTTGAAAGCGATTCAAAACGATGTTGCGTTGTTTATTGCGAATATTTTGAGAACACTCTCGCCTAAGGTTTTTGTTACACATGGAACTCAAGTTGTACAGGGTGATTCAAATTCGAGGGCCACCATGGGGATCTCGCTTATTATAATAGCTAGAGTATAGGTTTAAATTTGGCAAAGTTGCTAAATTGTATGCTTATTGATAATAATAATAATAAGAAATTGGAAATATCTCAAACGGTATCCGAGAAAATTAGGAAAAACCGGAAAATACGATTTTTAAAAATCGTCTATAACTCCTTTGGAGCATGAAATATTTCAAATGTGTAAAAACATTGCGTGAACAACTTTTTAAGCCGCATCGGATGGTGATCACAAATTTTTCCTAGATCGATTCGTTTTTGTTTTATGACAACAAACTTTATTTTTTCTTGCGGGCGCAATTTTTGCTATTTACATAATCAAATAGCATTTATTTTTCTGAATTCTTTGATGCATCACACATGGTATTTTACTTCTTCATTCATTGTCAAATTTGAAAAAATGCGTTTTAAACAACAACCACGATAAATCAGGTAGGCCGGTCATTGTAATTTATGTTATTTCCATGACAACCAATCGCGTTTTTCTTCGTTATTAAAGTTGCTTTTTACGAATTCATTAATGTGACAAGTAATAGACTTTCAAAAATTTCAGTTTGTTGATTGGTTGTCATGGAAACAACATAAATTACAATGACCGGCCTACCTGATTTATCGTGGTTGTTGTTTAAAACGCATTTTTTCAAATTTGACAATGAATGAAGAAGTAAAATACCATGTGTGATGCATCAAAGAATTCAGAAAAATACCACCGTGCTATGCGGCTTAAAAAGTTGCTTCAGCAATGTTTTCACACATTTAAAATATTTCAAACTCCAAAGGAATTATAGACGATTTTCAAAAATCGGATTTTCCAGTTTTTCCTAATTTCCTCGAATACTGTTTGAGATATTTCCAATTTCTCTTCGGATTCGTAATGAGCACCAAATTTAGCAACTTTGCCAAAGTTAAACCTATACTCTAGCTATTATAATAAGCGAGATTCCCTCGAATTTAAATCACCCTGTATGCTAGAAAAACTCCTAGTTACCGTCTACCAAACTTTTTTTTGCTTTTTTATTTGTTTTTAATTATTAAGAAGATCTTTTTTACTTGTTTAAATAAGACGAAGCACCTAAAAGCAGCATCAGCCGTCTTTATGTAAGATGTCATCATCATTTCAATTCACGAATATGACATGCTCTGCATGAAAAATGCATTCTACGTTGTTAATTCTTGTTAGAATGAAGTCATGAAGTTAAACGCTAATCACAAAATAATTTGATCATTGTATTAATAGTTTATTAGTTTTTTAACAATTTGTGTCATAAAAGCTGTTGAATGGTGATAAACATCTGGTCAAATTAAACGGTGTGTAATTTTTGTGGGATTGATTCATAATGATTAATCAAGATATCGCAAACTTTATTATTTCACGTGAACAGGTTTCTTGAGTTTAAAACTTTGTTGGTTTTTACGTATGAAGTACATATATATAATCTTCTAAATAATCGAATGTTTAAATAAGTGGGATTCTTTTGTATTAATATTAATGCAGTTGTATTAATCGTTTCGGTTGATAAAAACGAAAACGAAATTTTTTGAGTGGAAACGAAAAGACGAAAATGACATTTTTTATTGGTTTCAATCAGAAACAAACGAAATTTTTTTCGTTTTCAATCCCTGGTTACATTTTTTTTTGCTTTATAATAGCATATACTGTGCTAGGCATGTAAAAATCTGATAGGTCCGTATTGTTTAAAAAACTGTAAAAGGATTCCATGTGTAAAAAAAAAAATGGGAACACTGGTCTGGATTAAACTACCATTTAGTACTTTGGAGTTTTTTGAAACTTGAAAGGTATTTGAAATAATTTTAAATGTTTAATCAATAACCGTATTGCCTTATTTAGTGTTCCGGTAAAGAGCAACTTTACATAAAAGTAGTTTTTACCACTACCGCTAAGTAAATTGCAAGGTGACAAATTCCAATTAAAATTTTGTCAACAAAGGAGTAAAAATCCTTGCACAAGGACCCACCTACCTATCTTTTAACGACTGGTCGTTAAATTCACGTGTTAAAATATATACACATATTTATTTTGGCAATCTTTTTAGTTAAATTACATGTACATTCTACATACTTATAAGGAATTGCGAATATAATTGTTGTTGTAACTAATCTTTTATTGACTTTTATGAGCACGCATTCTCATATGCAGGTAATTTTAAATTGAACATATTCAATCTAAAACATTTTCATTTTGTTTAATAAGGTCAGAGTTCACTGAAACGACCTAGCAAAATTCGCTACCGTTATCGATTGTTGATTGTGTTAAGTAATTCCTTAAAAAAAAACACTTCACATTTGCAAAGTATACAAAACTTCCCCACCGTAAGTCGGATAATTATTTTTAAGAAATTATCTCGTTTACCGAGACCGTTTATTACGATATCAGTTAACTTACTAACTTACGTGTTATGTGAATTTGGAGTTAAACATGTATTTTACACATTTGCAATAGGACACAAGAGGACATTTTCAGGTGTTGTTTTGCGTTTTAGTATTTTAAAGTTGTGAATTTATGTTGTAATTGACTTGATATACGATACTACTATAATGCTGATGCTGGTGAAGCCCCAAGGCTCGTGTAAAAATGTATCCCGTCTTGGTGTAAGATGTACATCACATGGAAACATTCTTTTTTCCTGTTTATTACTGAATTGGAAATATTCCGACCATTTACTTAAATATTTGTACTTTTACTCGTGAAATTCGTATATTGTGTGACCATTAAATAAATGGCCACTCCCTATGCTATGCTACTTAGCTACTTTTATAGATTACATTATATTATTAGAATACCAGTAAGAAATTTATTTTGTCTGATCCAAGAAGTTAATCATTATTTAAATCGTTGCTAGTTGTTGGTTGTTAAATAATGATAAAATGCGAGGGGTTAATCGCGTTGTAATTTTAATTACACAGTATTAACAATTTTAAAAACCAAAATCGTTTTAAATGTGTAGTTAGCGTTTTAAAATAATTAATCAGGAAATGCAGTAGCAACTTTTGAATTAGCGTTAATTACAACTTAAGCTACTTATAAGAGATGCTGGTACAGTATTTATTGTAATAAATATGCTTTTACATAAACATGAGACACTTTCTACTAGTGCAAAAAATTCTCCCAAATGAAATTTGAATTAAGTTTTAAATTGAAATAGTTCTGTTTTTTATGTAAGCGAGCATTAAAAATATACATTGAAATCGTTTTTTTTTTTATCAAGAGCGCTCAAATAGTGCACATTATTATTGCAGAAATTAACACTATTTTAATTTCAGTAGTTATCAAATAAGTGTTATAAATATCTTGATAACTACAGATGATAAAAATATATTTTCATATTGATTTAAAAAATAAAATGGTTCGTTTTATAAGATTTAGTTAATGTGATATTGTTTTTATTTACAATTTCGTTTATGTTTCAGGCAAAACAGAGGGCATCAATAAAATGGCTACTGGCAAAGGCATTTAACAACAAAGTTCCTGAAAATTTAAAGGAGCCATTTTATAGAGATCATGAGGTAAGGCTCAATTTAAAATAATTTTTAATGGTTAAAACTTTTGGTCGTATAATTAAGCTATTTCAGTTGCTGAATTTTTTATTTCTAATTGCAACCTTAAACCTTAAGTGGTGCTTGTATATTACGCTTCAAAATTACTCCAATTAGTTTAAATATTAATATTCAAAGTGAAGACAATAATTAAAGCAATACAGTGCTACTTGGCATTGTTACTGTTTAAATTATATAATTAATTAAGTTAATGTTATTATTAAATAGTCCATTAACATTTGCACTATTTGGTTTTATTTGTTTAAAAATAAAAGCAACCCAAATTATATAATAAACAAAAAAAAAATTATTTAGCAATGACGATAAATATGGTCACCTGCATAATTTTTGTTAAAAACGAAGAAACGCCGCCTTTAAACAATTAATAGTTTGGAAATATGGAACTTACATGAAAAATAAAAGCACACCTTAACATAACATGATTTTTGTTAATCCTTTGCATCAATTATTTAATAATTCAAAATAAAGTTAATGTAATAATATTTTTTGAATTCATTTATCGATGTTTCGCGTCTAGTATACATTGCTTGACTGATTGCTGAATTTTTCTTTTACTGTGAACAAGAAAACAAGATTCTTTTGTGACTCTTGTATAGATACGTCCCAAGATTTGAAAGCCTAAAATGTATATCTAAAACTTGACTTGTACAGGGTTAATGACAGTGTATTATGTGACGTTATTAACTGAGATTGAGAAATTTATATTTTAATTAGTTTTGATTACTGAGCAAGCATTAAATTGAGAAATTATATTGAAACTTGAATTGCAACTCCATTTATACGATCATTATGTATGTTTATGTAATGTATAATAACTTATGTAAAATAAATAGTACAAGTTTGAATTGTGGTTAAATTATGTAGTAATGAACAAGAATATTGATGATAAAGTTAATTTAATCGAGACAGTCATTTCATTATTTTTAGCAACATATTAGTAGGGACGTGTAACTAAGGTTACATTATATAACATTTTTTCAAATTTTTTTACTTGTTTTATGTCCAAAAAGCTTCTGTTTATATGAATTTATATGATATTATCTCAGTAATTAAGTAGATTATAGATAATTTCTCTGTAGTTTACTGCAATTTCATCTTAATTAAAACACTAGTTTTATCATAAAATCAGTTTAAAGCGATTTGTATTTTCAAGTACTCATACTAACTGATGGTGCTATTGAGTAGAAGTGCCTTAATGACTTATTACTCTTATTAGCCAGTAATTTATAAAACATGGTATTCTAAAACCTAATAAAATTTACTTAATGTTACGTTACTGATATTAAAAAATAGTATTTCGATAAGGTAATTGTTGCAAAGTTTTAATTTACATAATATTAAAAAATATGGTTGGGAGATAAATTACGTTTAGGTCAAAATTACAGTTTATTATTATTTGCAATAATGTATGCACTATTAAATCATTCTGTGCATACTTTTATTTTCACTTCATAAAATTATCGAAAATAATTAAGGAAAATAATGATTTTAAAATTCATAATTTTCAGGGAAAATTTTGAAAAGTTGTGTGGTTTAAACAATTATTGAATGTATTTTTTTTCAAGGTACTACAAAGTTGTGTGTGAATATTTTTTGAAGTAAATTGTCAAAGTATAAAAATCCTGGAATTAAAAAAATAATAATTTATGTTTGCAGAATTAATTGTATAATTTAATTATATAGGTAATATAAATTGTGATGTTTTTTATTTATATATAACAATGTTTGAACGTTTTGGAGTTGCTTATTTGAATGTATGTATTTAAAATTAACTGCTGATAAAACCGTATTACAGTTAATCGGCACACTAAAGTGTGTAGAGAAATAACTTACTAAACTTTTGCATGTATCAGTGTTTTCTCTTCGTTTTAGAACCAAGAACGTTTAAAACCTCAAATAGTTGGTGCCCTGGCCAATGCAGAGATGTATTGCCTTGCCTTGGGAAATATTTATTCTGACCCTAATTACCACAATCTCAATCATTGGTCAATTCTTCAGACCTTAGCACGTAAGGGCATCTACGTCTCCGAACCATCCGACGGTTCACAGCTCACAGAAACAACACTCATACAAACCAACCCCTTAAAAATGGTCAGTACTTGGATTTTAATTCATTGTGGGTCGAATTGTTACATTTTGTGTTTTTTACAGAGTGCGCACATGGCAGTTATTGAGTCCATTATGACTTTGTATGCAAAAGAGGTGGTAACACCAGATCGGGTGCTAGCAGCAGTTCATAGGTTTAATCATGGAAAAATTTCCGTTCCTCCTACACCAGATAATTATGAACAAGGGTTGCTTTTATGGGTGACACATGCCTGTACAGCTCTTAAAAAACGCATAGAACAGGAATTGGACTCGACCATTACCAATGGAGGTGGAGAGGTCAGTATTTTATTATATCATATATAGCAAAAAGGTATAAAAATCACATAAATATGTATTGGAATTATAAAGTATGCCACAATTCAATTGTTTTGTCCTTTATAATTCTAATATAAGTCTTGCAGAGAACACAAGATTATCGGTTTAAGTTTAAACATGATCTTGAATTGCTTTTTATAATATTTTTTTCATCCACGACTTATTCATTAGAAAGATAATAAACAGAAATTGTTCATAGCCATACTTAGAATTTAAAATATTCTGCAACTTTTGAAAATTAGTGAATCATTAAACAGTTTATTTTTAATCATCCTTAATGGTTTTTAAAAACAATTGTACCATTTAAAATCACAAAGATATTCCTCATTTCAATTAAAAATTGCAGTATCATGTACTGTGTGCATAATTCTGTGACGCTTTGTTATTTCATTGCTGTGTATTTCATTCTTTTAATCGCTTAAACAAGAAGTTTGGAAACCTTACTTTGATGGGTATTCACAATCTTATTTTCCTGGGTGTTTTTAAACCTTCTGTGAATCAAGTTGCTTAGTGCTTAATTTTTTATTATGCGATTGTTTAATTAAGGTTAATTATTTTTAGGGTGATCGATTACATCCACCGGAATTACCTCCCATTAAAGAATTTAAAGATCTGTGCGATGGTGTCGGTTTGGCTGCGTTGATCTCATATTATTGCTCCGATGAACTGCCATGGTCAAAATTACTAATATCGTATCTACCCACTGTATCTGAAAGTCTGCACAATTTACGGCTTGTACAGAACTTTTGCCAACGATGTTTACCTACCTCTGTATTTCACTTAATGCCAGAAGATATTACTTATATGAGAGGGTAAGAAATATTGAAAAAAATTTAATTTTATGAATTTAATTGTTTTATGTACTCAATTTTCAATATAAATTCTGCATTAGTATTTATATCTTGTATGTATTTTTTTAGGTCAATGAAACAGAATTTAATAGTCTTTCTTGCCGATTTATTTAATGTTTTGGAAATCCACCCTGCGAACTGTGTTCGATATCCAGGAATGGATAAGTCAACCAGTGGTAAGTTTTATCGACTTTCGCAATCTATTTTGATAAGATGCTTTTTTATTTTACACAATTTTAGTGTTATTTTTATTTTGATTATAATTTTTTTTGCCCCAAGACACCTGGTATTGTATGTGACTATATATTTACAAATTACAGTTTATACAGGGTGTCCCAAATTCGAGTAAATGCTGGGGATCTCGCTTATCTTAAGAGCTACGAGGTCAGTTAAATTAGGGTAAAGTTGCGAAATTAGATGCTCATCAAATATCTGCAAAGAAAATTTTCATAGCTGTCTTAGTTCAAAAGTTATTTAAGAATAATTGAAAATATTGATTTTCATTTTTTTGTCCTATTTCCTACATTTTTTAGATATCGACAATCTGGAAGCACTTCTCCATTGCAACTTCTTACGCTTTATATTCTGAGATAACATAGAATTTCCAACAACGTTTCGTCTCTTCAGAACCATCATCAACTTCATTTTTTAAATACGGCGAAAAAAATTTAATCTCATAGTCGGATAGCACTTTGTCTTCTGATTTCAAAGATATATGACACTTAATATCTAAAATGATATTTTACCACAAAAATTTGAGAACACTCATTTTGTTCGATTTTTGAATCAAATGATCTTGTACAAAAAAAAAGCAAAATAAAAAACAAAACAATTTTTTTGTTTTTTTTTGTTGTTCTGTTAAAACTGTCACTTTGTATTAATATGATCGTGATTAATTGTATAATTTGCAACCAGCTAGAAATTCTTAGATATTTGTGCTTTGTTCGCAATTTTTATTTTCACTATGTTCTGGTTGTACATTTTTAATTAATTTATTTAATCGCTATCCCTTCGTGGATTGCGGAGTATTGTTAAATTAATTTTCATCAATTATGGAAAATAAAATGTAATACAAATATATTATTGTAATTGTTTTTAATGAAGTATTGAATAAACTGTTGAAAATTAAAAAGCATGCCATGAACAAACAAAATTTTGTGTATATTATGACATTTCTGGAATTCCTTAAAAAGTGTTGATTGTCATATTTAATTAAAAAAAGCACAAATTCAAAGAATTTTTAGCTGGTTGCAAATTATACAATTAATCACGATCATATTAATGTCATAGTGACTGTTTTAACAGAGCAACAACAAAACAAAAAAATTATTTTGTTTTTTATTTTGCTTTTTTTTTGTACAAGATCATTTGATTCAAAATATGGACAAAATGAGTTTTTCTCAAATTTTTGTGGTAAAATATCATTTTAGATATTAAGTGTCACATATCATTGCAATCAAGACAAAATGCTATCCGACTATGAGATAAAATTTTTTTCGCCGTATTTAAAAAAAAAAGTTGATGCTTCTGAAGAGACGAAACGTTGGAAATTCTATGTTATTTCAAAATATAAAGCGTAAGAAGTTGCCGTGGAGAAGTGCTTCCAGATTGTCGATATCTTAAAAAGTGTCGGAAATAGGGCCAAAAAACGAAAATCAATTTTTTCAGTTTTTCTTGAATAACTTTTGAACTAAGACAGCTACGAAAATTTTCTTTGCAGATATTTGAAGAGCATCTAATTTCGCAACTTAACCCTAATTTAACCGACCTCGTAGCTCTTAAGATGAGCGAGATCCCCATGCATTTATTCGAATTTGAGACACCCTGTATAATGCTTTAAGACCAGTTTTCCACACGTATTAATAAACCCATGAAGCACTCAAAATAAGGTCGTCTGTAAATGGATTAACAGATACAACACTGATAAGCACTTGAGTATAACATGCGAACATTAACAGAATGTTTCATAAAAAAATCTTTTAAATGTATATTGTTTATAAATTAATACTCAAATGTGTGTGTAAATATTTTATTAAACATTCATAATTATAAAATATGAAGCTCTTGATTTCATCAATCTTAAATAAACTGGTGACCCCAATGTTATGTGAATATTGCATTTTAATGGTTTATATTTACATAACTGTTGTATATAAGTGTACAATATGGATTTTCTACTACCTATACTTGCTCTGTCTTGTTCTAAATTTAGGCAAATATATTCTGGTCATGCAATATTTAAGACTTGCAAAACCTGGCAGTTTTTGCCGGATTTTCCTATGTTTAGTTACAATACTACATTGATTGTCTTTGCTTTACTTTGGTTGTGCTTTTTGCTTTTTCTTTGTTTTGTAGTAATTTTTCTTTGTGCTTATGTGGTGGCAGTATAAAATTGGTAAGATATAGGTTTGTTTCTGTTAAAGTTTTATTTATTTTAACAAAAAGTAAGGTTCTCTGTAAGTTCGTTTTAAACCAAATTCTTTTAATTTGTTAATATTTTTTGCGTGTAGGCATAGTTTTCAGTACATATTAATATTGTTAAAGTAGTTGTAATGTAACCAAAGTTGACCACTTTGCTTGTATGGTTGCGGTTTAGAGGGTTTCCCTGCGCGTAATGCGCATGGGGTGGTTCATAAACGCAATCTTCCGCAATCCGTGATGACACCCATCCCGGATCTGCGTAGTGGACTGGATAACCCCTCAACTTCCGCTGCTTTTCAAGGTAACAAATTCATGTTTAGATAGATCGACTCAAAAAACGAATCGATTCATCATCCTAGGACCGTACCATTGTTTTTTTTTTGTCCGTGCCCATATTTGTTATGTTTATGAAGGTATTATTTTTGTTACAATTGGCTCAATTTTTTACGTGAATGTCTTTTTTGTTTTGTAAATATAAATTTGTGTTTCGACGCATTTTACCTAATATTTTTTGACTCTTGCATGATTCTCTTTTAATTAAAGTTTTCGAAAAATTAACAATTGGAAAATGTAACTATATTTCTTATTAATTGTTAATTAATACACTTAATTTTTCATGGCATGTGCATGGCATTTATTAAAGTATTTTTCTGTACATATTATTTGTTTAGAAGCAACCATTTTTGTTCGTACGATTCCAGAAATAAATTTGCATAATATTTTCATACTATTTGCCATTTTAATTTTTAAAATTTTATAAATCTATATTGCAAGGCATTGTTTTAGTGCACATTTAACCCATTTTTTTGAGTTTTAAGTGAATTTATTTTCAAATGTAATATTTTGTAAGATTTTTGCGACATGCTACAATATTATTAAAGTTTTTTAAGAACCACAAATCAGTACATACTAAAACCGTTTTTAGTATGTTTCACAATTTTTATTTGTCATTTTATTATACATTATATAATATTAACAAACCGATTTAATTAGCACTATTAAAATTATGCTTAGACCATAAAACAATTGAAATCCAACAAGTGTATGTAATATATATTTTAGGCAAAGTACAGTTTTATGTATTCATACTTAAAATTGTCCAATATATGCAGTGTTTTAAATAAAAATATATGCAAATAATAAAACCAAAGACCAAAGCATAAGTTCTATAGGAAAAATGTAAAAAGTAACAGTCTTAAATAAACTGGTAGCTTTTTTCCGTTTCTTATCTCTAGGTGTTAAAAGTAGTTATGCAGAACACATTTGAGTTGAAAAATGATATGTGATTACGTCATAATTAAATTACGTATGTTGATTAATGCTTAATTTGCATCGTCTAGTGTAATGCATTAGTTATTAGTTCATTAATTTCTATGTAGTTTTTAGTGTTTTGATCATTCCAATAATTTCTCTTATTTCGATTTAAAGTTTATGCTGTCTGCTTGTATTTTTGTTTTAACTTTGTCATATTCTTCTAGTTTCAAAATCAACTCCGACTCATGTGCCACTTAAAAAAACTAATTCCTTACAACAAAGCGTATCAGAATTTAGTGAAGATAGTTTAAGAAGAGGATCGGAAGATTCCTTTGTTGTACATAAAAGTAAAAATATACCGACCCTTAGTTCAGTAATTTACGACGAGCCCCTAGTTCCCGCAAGGTTAAGAGTTAACAAAGAGGTACAGAACCATGATAGTAAGGCTGAAGAACGAGGAGATAAAGTGGCAGCTGGTAGACCTAGTAACTGGAACGAAAATAAGACTAGTTATTCGGGAAGGCGGTCACGAAGGAATTCTGTTACTGAAGATTCTCAGCTTACCATAGAAAATTTTGGTGGTAGTCAGGATAATATAAATTTTATTGGGAGAAATCCTGATAAAGAGGTTAGTCAAATTTTTCATATTTATTGTTGTTTATTAAGTTACTAAAAACCAATTTTTCAAAGGATGTTTTGTGGAAATGCTAGACTAGTTTCATGATTATACCTGCAAACAATATGATTAATTTAATTTTTCCATCTTAAACGAAAAAATATTGCGTAGGGTCAAGTGGGCAACAGTGGCTAGAGCGGCTACAGTGAATCAGTCGGTATTTGCAAAAAAGTAACAGAAATATCTATCCATCACATTTACTCGTCGATAGCGCTTGTGACCTGAACTCGTTCAAACTAATCGGCTGGCGTCTATGGCGTAGTGTGTTTGTGCAGTGGAATGATTTAGTTTTTGGCCTGCAAAAATTTAGTTTTAAGCTAAAGAACATTTTCTTTTCTACCCTTTCACCATGCATTATTTTTACTGGTTGTTATTTCTGATGTAAACTACGTTCAATTAAGATTGTTTTAATGTGAAATTTATCGTTATATACACATCGGTTTTCTTGGTGTTTTGATGTGTGATTAAAAAGGCCGCCAAGTACACAGTGGCTCAGCTAAGTTAAGGACAGTGGATTATGATTAGGGATTCTGAGTCTCGACAATTTTTAAAGTCCCGGGACTCGAGACTTTTTTCATCAAAGTCCCGGGAATTCCCGGGACTTCGAGACTTTTGCGAATTTTATTTACATACTAAAAAATAGTGGTTAACCCGTCAAAAATGACGGAAGATTTGATAAGGTGCAAGAAAAATGATAATATATTCATGTAGGTACTCAAAATTCATCGGCTATTTTCACTGTAAAAAATAAGTTTTTTTGACAGTGACATTGTTTCTGAAAGTACCCGCTACATTCTTAAAATTGCTTCTTTGCGCGTATCGTGATCGTGAATCGGCCGTGATAGTTGACAGAATATTTTTTCTAAATTAAACCAAATTCACGGATTTTGTTTTTGAAGCATTTATTTTATAAATAAAGTATAGTAGTAGGAGTAGTATTATTATTTTTAATTAAGTCTACATTTTACAGTAAATAAAGTACATATTTCCAAGTAAATGCCTATTTTAAATAAACAATTTTCATTAAACTTTAAAACATAACAATTAAATATGGCAGGCAAAAAATTTAAATAAAGTTAAGTAAATACTGATTGTTAGTATAAACTATGAACATAAAAAATTACAAAACAAAATATTTTTGCTAAACTCGTGGCAGTAAAATTTGTTTAAAAATAAGAAGTATTAAAAATTCATTTCAGTGATCTGTAACATTTAGTCTCGTCTCGAGTCTCGAACTAAATGTCCCGGGACTCGAGACTAAGAAAGTCCCTAATCATGATCCACTGTGTACTATACGATTTTTTGGCACCAAACAGGTCACTTTATGTTAATGAGACTGTTTTGTCAATACGATTTATAAAAGAAGTGAGAAATGTATTTTTTGAGACCAAACGAGTCATTTTATAATTTTGAAGTTACCTCTTTATAAAAGTGAAAATTCCAAAAATAAAGACGACGGTTTCATTACAATGAAACTTGTTTCATTTCTTCGGATTTACCCGCGGTTATCCACTATGTACCAGCATGATCCACTGTACAGGGTGGCCTATTTTCGATGCCCATACAGGGTCTCGGTTATTATCAGAGATACAAAAAAACTAAGTACGTAGTCTTGATTTCTTTTTTCGAGAGAAACATTGCTGTAAACAGATTTTTGATATCTTTTTTAATTTTCGAAATGTAGCCAAAACCGATTTTTGGCAATTTTCAAAAATGTTAAATATCTCGCTTAAACGAAAAGATACCAAAAAACATAAGAGACATTTTTGGAATGGTTTTTTGTCCTTAATAAGATAGCGATGTTCAATTGTTTTTTACTCATATCAATACCGATATATTACACCTAACTTTCTTATTTCCAATGGCAACCATAAGCAAATTATATATTTTTGAAAAGCGCAACAAATAAGCTTTCGATTCAAAGCTAACTATGGTTGCCATTTGAAATAAGAAAGTTAGATGTACTATATCGATATTCGTACTAGTAAAAAAAAAAAGTTATTCTTTATCTTTTCGTTTAAGTGAGATATTTAACATTTTTGAAAAGTGCCGAAAATCGGTTTTTGGCTATATTTCGAAAATTAAAAAAGATATCAAAACTCTGTTCACGACAATGAATTTCTCTCGAAAAAAGAAATCGACACTACGCACTTAGTTTTTTCTATCTCTGATAATAACCGAGATACCCTGTATGGGCATCGAAAATAGTCCACCCTGTATACTGAAGGGCGATCCACTGTTTCCGCCCCTACGGTACACAATGGATTAATTCCCATTTCTAAAAAAAAAAGCTTTATAACTTAAGGTGACAATTTTTTTCCCCGAACTTTCGGGGACACTAAGCTGGGTTTACTTAAAAAAAAGATCCTTAGCTAACTTTCCTAAAATCCGTTTCCTGTCCACCACAAACCACAACTATTATTTGTTTAATAAACGAAATTCAAATTAAAGAGCGGGAATTGAATCCCACGCATTTTCGCACATTTCAAAAAGAGAGGATTATGTCCAGGAGAAAGGACGTATGGGAACCCTAAGTAACCTAACCTAATAACTCTTCTATTAACATATCCTAATCGGACTTGTCACTTTATTTATGGAGCACAAACTTCTCACTCCAGTTTTCGTTACCAATAAGCGGTTATACTGTTACAATGTTGCCAGACTAACAGATTTGTATAATTTGGCAATAGTGAAAGTACCGTACATTCGTTATTTAAGTTATTTTAAATGTGTATAGGAAAATTATGAAAATCGGGGACTTGAGTCGTGTTTCGGGGACTGTCCCCGAAAATCGGGGACGAATGGTCACCCTACTATAACTGTTTTTAGATTAGATCGTTCAAAAAAATAATAATGTAAAATAAAAAAGCATAAACTACAGTACATTCATGCTGAATTGTAGCATCCTGACACTATTCAGAGCCAAGTGATATCCTTCCAAACAAAAAGTGATCCACTGTTGCCCACTTGACCCTACACACGATTTTTACACTTAAATTTATTGAAGTGTTTTTAAACTTAATTGTTAAATTTCAGGTTGGTGCACATGTAGGTAGAAAAATATCAGCTCCAGCAGCACCGGTGACACCTGTAGAAAATCCCGCTGTCCGTTCAACTGTCAAGGATAATCGTAGTTCTATACAAATAGGTTATGATAATGGCTGTGAAAAAGTAGATGACGAACGTGACAGATATAGTCTTAAACGACAGCTCAGTAGTGATGCCATTTCGATACATAATAAAGTACAGGAGAAAGAAAACATACTAAACGCTCTCATAGACGGTGAAGTTGCGAATCGCATGAGTTTCGCAGAATTAAATAAACAAAAAATAATGGGTGACTCGAAAGCCATTCAACTAGTGTACATGCAGCACGACACGGAAGAAGTCCCTAATAAATCGAGTTTCTTGAATAAAACGGGGAATACCAACGGGAGTGTAGAAAAGAAAACCACGACATTTGCCACTCTTCCGAATACGACGACGTGGCAACAGCAGAGTACCAATAACATGCAAAATGTGGATAATAACATGGAAGAAAATCCCGGGGGTAATGTCATGACATCACAATTGAACGATATTAGAATGAAACTGGAAGAAAAACGTAGGCACATAGAAAATGAAAAAAGAAGAATGGAAGTGATTATGAGTAAACAGAGACAAAAAGTGGGAAAGGCAGCGTTTTTACAGGCCGTTACCAAGGTAGGTGTCTGTTTCACGATTCATTTGTTACTCTTATTTAAAAAAAAGGATAAGTAAAATTTTGATGAGTAAAAAACTTGTAAATATGCTTTTTAATGTTGTGTATGAGAGCATTTGATGAGCATTTTGTTACAGTCTCTTAAATGTATGGTCATTGTATAAATGTGCTTGTTATAATTGTTGCGAATGGTCAATAATTGGATTTTTTTTGTTGTTTCAAGATATGTTGAATAAAGTTTTTAACTTTTGCAGCTTACCGAAATGGTAAGGTCGTTTAAGAAGGAACTGTATTAAGTTGTTTTTAGCATAAAGTTTTTATCAGATTTACACTTTTTAAACTATATAGTTGACAATGGTTGTCTTTTGATGGTTATGATATGCATTTTATGCATGTTCGCATGTTAAATTTTTTAGGATTAGAGGATCGTGTAGAGGTATTTGGTACCAATTTAATTCATTCCTAATTTGGTAATCGTAATCGGTAGACATTAGTCACAAGTAACTCTGCATATTAATTATATTTTAATCTTTTTTAAAAGCTACAGCATTTTTTACTAATTCAGTGAAGTAATACATATTTATATTTTTTATTATACCGGGTGTTCCAGTTTGGTGTTGGCACCCTTATAAGTACCAAACCATTTAACTTGGGATAATTAAACTTAGTAGGCCTAAAATTTAACAATTAAACATCTTTTGGCACTACTGCAACATGTATTAATTCATTTGCTTTCATGGCCAACTTCATTCATAATCCGCTACGCTACTTATATGGCCGTCCCAATTGACCATAAACGTCGTTCCCAGGTAAACGTCAAAAAAGTACGTCAACTGGCGCTCCCTGTGAAGTATATCAATAACTATATTTTTTAAATTGATAGTCTCATATCTCTATAAAACTTTGGACTTGAATAATAATTATTTACCTGTAAAATTAACCAACAGCAATCAACTTCGCTTATGGGAAGTTTTCTGAGGTAAATATGTGCTTTACCAATCTCACAACTTTTTGACGGGTTTGTTGCTTTGGTAAAAAAATATTTATACTTTTTCCAAATTCAGTGAAAATTGCGAATTAAATCATGAAGAATATTTGTTATAACTATTCATAAACATTTTTGTGGAATTTTTCTTAACTTGGACATTTAACTGCCATCACAGAACATACACAAGCAGAATGGAAATCTCCTAGTTACAAAACAAAACCGTAAGGCTGCCATCTGGTTAGATCGCTCTGAACTATTTAGCAAAGAAATGAACCGTAGCACGTTACTTTAGCGCCCAATTTATAAGGTTTGTTCAAGCAGGGCTATATAAGTATATACAATCTGACGAACTGTCGGGCATGTGTAGTATCGATACTGCGCATGCTCTGACCGTTCGTCAGATCGTACATAGCACTGCTTGAACAAACCTATACCTAACTTAAATATTTCAAATAAAAAATACATATATATTCATTTAAAAACAATATAAAACTGTTTTAATGAATTACTAAAACATTATATTATTCGACTATAAATTAAAATAACAAAAAATAAACGAAAATTAAGACAATCACAAAAATATATTCATAATACTGTAGTACATAGCACTATAACATCGTTAACAAATAACAAAAAAGGAGCATATAATTAATTAGTCATCATTATGCTGACTGATCATTTTAAATGGATAAAATCATAGTAAACATTTGTTTTGTGTGGTTTACAATATCGCCTTACATTTTTTATAAATTGATAATAATTATTATTTTTACAGCAAAAAGATCAGTCTCGCACATTACATACTATTTTGACATTTTTATGCTAAAATGAGATAATAATGATCTTATGATCTACAACGGATTATTAAGAAAATTGTAAATGCTTTTTAAATATGAAAATGTATTTTGAATACAGATTTGAAAGTTAGACATTTTTTCTTTCTTGATTCTCCCAAAACAATTATATTTAGTTGAGTACTTTATACTAAAAAAAAACACTATAACTATTTGACTTATTAACGAATACATAACAACATTTATGCATTTATTATACAGCAAATATAAAAAAAGCATTTATATACCCTTAAACATATAATAATAGATCATTGTTCACAATGAGCAATTAAAATTAAAATTACAAAGAAATCAAATTAATGTATTATGTATAACCAAAAAAATGTAAAAAAAACACAAAGGTCTGAAGTATGTAATCCTTCAAACTCCACCTCCTTTATCCCATTTAGGCTTTACAATTTACCTCGGCTCATCACATTTAAAGCGGCACCAACACTTGTACTAAAGACCTGTGCACACGCTGATACCTTTATTTTCTTAATTTTGGACGGATAAGCATGAAACTCATTTAATTTTGGCATTATTCTAAGCTTACCGAATTTGCAAATCCTAAAATGTCTATTAACCATTGCTGGGTCTTTTCCTGTAATTTTAGGATTTGCAGTAGCCACAACCCAATTATTGTACCGAGCAGGCTCGCGATGGGGATCAGGGAAATTGTGCATGGTTTTTTCTGCACTGCTGCAGTTTATAATGCAACATTTTGTTTTCATGTTTAATGTTTTCTTAACTTTTTAAAAATATTTTATATTACGCAGATGAAATTTTTACTTTTCACTTTATAATAAATGACAGGTGACGCCCGGTATCTATTATCATTTTAAATTTAAATTTCTGCGCTACTGTGTTAGCAACCAATCATAATAATGTGTGTGATTGTTCCCCTACTTAAATTAATGGAATCTGTAACTATTTTAAACATTTTCACTAGCGCCACCTGGATAGTCCGCTTGGTACTAAATCGAAATACGGAACAGCATTGCATATAGCAGTTCCACCCCCCTGACTGCCATTATTAGTATTAACATGACATTTTTGAACATAAATGACATTTAAAATACATCACTGAGGGCGCCACCTGACGTACTATTTTGACGGCTGATTCTGACTTCACAACAATGAAAAATTTAGAATTGGGACGGCCATATAAGTAGCGAAGCAAGCAGCTGAGCGGATTATGAATGAAGTTGGCAATGTTTGCTTTTTGCTTGTGCTGCCATCTTTAATTTTTTTAAATAGCACCATTGGTCATGTGGGACATCATTTTTAAGAGAATTTCATTCTTAATACAGCAATGCAAAAATGTTAATAAGTTACTTAAGACATTTTTTGAAAAAAACTTTGATTTCATTAGATGACTTCATACTTAAAGGTATAAGCCTACCAATTTTTATTATCTCAGTTAAATGGTTAAGTACTTATAAGGGTGCGAATAATATCAAATTGGGACACCCGGTATGTATTTGGAATAATTTTTTTTTTTTTTTTTAGTTAATTTTTTGATAAAGTTTTCACTGTTTGGGGTGATAAACAATTTTACATATGAACATAAACAAGTTTAATTACAAATCACTACCAATTTCGTTATAAAATCCTTCATAAATAACAAAAAAGTAGTGATTTTTAATAAAAGTAATTTTTCATATTATACAGGGTGTCCCTATTATACACCGCCAAAAAGTAGGTGCATATTCCTGAGTGAAAATGATGACCATTTGTCAAATATTTTGTTATCCGAAAATGCTTCCTTTCAAAGTTAGAGACCTTCAAAGTAGCAAGAAAAAAAAATCAAAAAATCGATTACGTCCTAGCCGTTTAAGCTAGAGCTATCGAACTTGGCCGAAATGTTTAGGTGTTTCCCATTGACTTTGTGGGATAATTAGAAAGAAAACACGTAATTGGAAGTATGATTTACAGTCAGGTCATCCGCTTAATTATGAACAAGCCTTAAGTCAAGCATGACATTAGCCAACTAAGTTTATTAAAAAAAAATATTTGAGGTGTATAAACAGAGTTTGTCGATGCATCTTTAGCGCTAATTTTCTCGAAAACGGCTACGTTTACAGCAAAACAACAAAAAGGGACGAATTTTTTCCTCTTTAAGTCGTACTTTCTTATGGACGAATGACATTTTCAATTTTATTCCAAAGAAAAAAATTCTGAAGATAATAAGCGGATGACCTGACTATAAATCATACTTCCAATTACATGTTTTCTTTCTAATTATCCCACAAAGTCAATGGGAAACACCTAAACATTTCGGCCAAGTTTGATAGCTCTAGCTTAAACGGCTAGGACGTAATCGATTTTTTTTTCTTGCAACTTTGGAGGTCTCTATTTGAAAGGAAGCATTTTCGGATAACAAAATATTTGACAACTGGTCATCATTTTTACTCAGGAATATGCACCTACTTTTTGGCGGTGTATAATTGGGACACCCGGTATATTATGAAGTTTGATATGCCAAACAGTTTATTGAAGAATATAAACACAGAAAAGTGCTGTAGTTTTCAAATTTAGTTTAAAAAAGCATGTCTTAGCCATAAAAAAGTGTTTTATAATTTTATTTTAAACTTGGAGATTAAAAACTCCCCAAAAATATGTTCGATTTACTCTAAATTCTTGGTAGATTTTTATTTTAAAATTCACAATTTTTGTTTTTAAAGAAAATTGATTTTCACATTGTAACTACATATTTTTTAACAAGACATAAATAAAATAATTCCTAACATAAGTTAATTTTATGCAAGTAATTTTAATAAATGTATGTTAAATTTAATAATATTTAAAAAAATTACGTAATTTATAATTTGTATAAAGTAATGTATTGCTCTAAAAGGTCTTAAATACTACAAGATAATTGCAAAGTTTTAAAGAAAAAATTAAATCGTTTAAATTTTGCACACAATAGTTCGCACAATATTTGTTTAGTGTTTTAAATTCTACTTCTAACACATTAAATTGTAGTAAGTAAGTCCTGGTGGTGGTCTTTAACTATAACTAATTTCAGGGCAAGGGTAACATACTAAAGACTCCTAGCGATTCAGAATCTAGTTCTGCCGCTGGATCTGAACCTCGTAGTCCTACTGTTGATCCTGCTCCTAAACTTCAAAGACCTTTAACATTGCAGGTATCAGTATTCACGTTGTATTAACGGTTATTATGTACAAACTACAAACTAACAACAACAAATACATCTACAACTATTTTAAATTTAATGTACTTGTCATGCAAAAAAGTAAAGAAAATGCTACAATCAATAAGCAAAAAGTTGTATAGTTAAAGAATTGAATATTAAATTTAACACTTCTAAGTAAAATAGTTCAATTTTTTTCTATCATGCTCTACTAGTAATTTTTTAATGCTGTTTTATGTTGCATGTGTTAATAAATTTGCTTTGAAAATTGTAAAAAAAAAGTAGCTTTGAGAATAGTTAGGAAAGTATATTCAGTACTATTGTATCATTTTATAATTTTACATTTTACATGAAGTTTTGATATTTATTATTATTAAAATTACACGTGTTTTAGTAGAGACTAGGGAATTTCTGTTTGTTATTGCTAACATTGCATTTTAAATGTTAAGTGGCTCATCATTGATGATGTTATTGGTTGCTTGATTGTGTAATATAAAAATTAAAATAAAGTTGCACTGAATATTTAATTTAACAAACAAGTTATTGGTAATTGTTATCAAAGCATGGGTTTTAATTTTTTAGGTTTTGGGAGGCGATGTATTTAATTCTTGTAAAAGTTTTATTATTTATTTATGTGTATTTAGTTGTGGCATGAATATTTGGTAGGTAAATGTTTTTTTTTTACTTGTTGAAATAACATTGTGTAAATCTGATTTTTATATAAGTAAAATCTGAAGTGACTTGGGGCTCTTTTGTTTTTTTAACTAAGCACTTAAAGTTGGTGAAAAGTAAATTATTTGTTTTGCAGGATGTCACTGACGATGTGACTCAAGTCGAACGTAAATGGTTTGACCAAGAAAAACCCTTCATAGAAACAAGAAGAACACCGGATATTGAAAATATGGATTTGGAGCAATATCAGCAGTCAGTTGCACAGTACGTATGATGTATAAGCTTGTTTTATCATTTTTTTAATGATGCAGTGTGGTTTAAAATAGAACCGAATTTTGTTGTTTACTTATACGTTTCTTATTTATTCGAGTCTTTTAGATTATTAGCTTAAAGATTAAGCAAGTATTTGAGACAACAAAATTTTCCTAAAAAAGCTTGAATATTAAAAACCATGGGCTTATTATCTTTACTTTTAAAAAAAGCTGTTTGATTAGTTGGTAATGTTTCAGTTTATTAATAATTTAATATTTTCAAAACAGAATGAATTCTAGTCTTCAAGATATTCAAGCAGATATTCAAAGGCTCGCATCACAACAAAGTCAAATTCAGGCGACACAACAAAGTCAGCTTCAGGCAGCGCAACAAAGTCAGATTCAGGCAGCACAACAACAAGTTTTTGTTCAGCAAAAACAGCAGCAACTGTATCAGCCACAGCCCGTTCCTCAGTATACAACGCAGCAGTCTTATAATCAGCCACACTATCAGCCTCAAGGTATTTTTATACATTTTTAATATTCGTAAAATTTCGATTGAAAAATTATATTTTGTAATAAAAGACTTAAGTTGTTAGTGGTTGTAATTTAAATTAATTATGGAGGTTGTATTGAGCAGCTTTATCAGTAATCGGATCTTTTAATTTGAGGGACAATTATGTTTGGAGTTGCATAAAGTTCCACTTGATTTAGAAATGTTCAATTATTACTTACTTGGTTTTTTTGGGTCTAGGAAGATTTACCGAAAAGCAATTCACCGACAGCAATTCACAGAATATCAATTCACCGCATCGTCTAAAAATAAATGGATATAAATTACATGAAATATATTAATCAAAGATCAGAAAGTAATATATTTTTTGAAAAATATTGTCAAACAATTATAACATAGCAACAATAAATATTTTTTTTTTAAATTTCCGAATATAAATGAATTTTAATTCAAATAATTTTAAAATAGTGCCCCTAGTTTGACAAAAGTAACAATATTCGAAAAAGCAACTATTACAACCAAAATCGTTTCAGAAAAGTGGCTTCTATCGAATATTTACCGTATTTGGTTGGGTTAAGTCTATCAACAAGTTTTACTTGTTTCCTGTGTAATAATTGCTCTGGACCTGTTATTAATACGTAAAACAACGTTTGAGGGTCCAACTAGGGATTGTAAATTTACCGACTTTTTGAATTACCGGTAATTCGGTAAAACTGTCAATCAAAACCGGTTTGCCGGTAATTTACCGGTAAACCATATTATTATATATATTTATATTATATTGTTTCTTATTAGATTTTTGCGGTTACTAACATTTTTAATATAGTTTTCAAAGTTTATCCGCGTCTCCCCTGTAGTGAGAACTGGCCGAAACGTCGAGCCAATTTAAATATTACCCGGATAAACTCCTAAAACCATATTAAGAATAAATATATTTATATACATTTATTTATTATGGAACTGATTGAGATAGTTGAAGCCGAAACTATCCCAATCAGTTTCATACAATATATTAGTTAACAGCCATGAACGTAATATTTTTTTATGTAATATTTATGTAATACAATATAAAATAACAATATATAATATATAAAATAAAAATATAATCCAGCATTACAAAAAACACATGAAAATAGAACTATTCTGAACATAAAATATAAAATGATATAACATAAAATATGTTGTCAAATTATTAACAATATTTTTTATTTTAAACTTTTCTTAAAAAATAAGCACGTAGAAAACATAATTTATCTTTATCGTCTCCTAATTGCGACCTAATTTTTTGTACAAAATAATCCAGCCGCGGAAAAAGCTCTTTCGGCTTTTACTACTTTGTTGGTCAAGTAGTGAGTAAACAATCATATGCCATTTGTATGTTTTCCCCTTATTTTTTCTCTTTGAAAATAGGTCAATTTTTTTTCGATTATTTGATTTAGATTTTTATCATGATTAGAAAGACATTGTAAAATTACCGGAATTACCGGTAAAAAACTGGCAAATTACCGGTAAAATTTGAAGAGCCTTTTTTGCGATTTACCGGTAAACCGATTTACCGGTATTACAATTCCTAGGTCCAACCACCTTATAAAGCCATAGATAAAAACAATAAAAATATGAGTACCTAATAAGTACTTAACCTAAAGTGACCACACGTCCCGATTTTGGCGGGACTGTCCCGCTTGTTAGTGGACTGTCCCGCGTCCCGCCGATTTTTAAAAATGTCCCACTTTTTAGAAAATATCTGCATTTCTTATTTTAAATGTACTGTAAAAATATATTACCTATTATTTATTAAGTATTATGGTGAATATAAAGAAATAAAAAATACATAAAAAAAACACATAAAATGCATGCAGAGTAAACTAAATTAGGCAATGTACCGAGTTAGATTTACTCGGTGGTGTTCGATCATTGTCGTTACGTCTTAATTCAGATAAGTGCAGACAGTGCGGTTTGTTGTTTTCAATTTGACGTTCGGTTTGACTCATTATTTGATTGACGAAGGTAGAGCAATAGTCGCCACAACGTAACGGTCAATAAGGTAAAATTTAATACTCTTTTTTAGCCTTTGTAGTAAATTTTTTATTTATTTCTAGTATTTACCCACAGAATAAAAGATGAGTAAAAAAAAAAAAAGTACAAGTATGTGAATGTATACAATAAAATATATATAACTAAATTGTAATTCTCATTTCATCCCATTTGTCCCGCTTTGTCTCAATGAAAATGTGGTCACTTTAACTTAACCCCAAAAAGTGCAGCCAATGTACATACTAGAGATGTACCGGGTACCCGGAAATTACCCGGTACCCGGCATACCCGGCGATATTTTCAGTACCCGCAAATTACCCGGATCCGGCAAAAACTTTGGGATCCGGTACCGGGTAATGAAGTTTTTGATTCGTAAATATAATAATAAGTTAATGAGATTATAAGTATTTTACCAGACCCAAAATTTAATTTAGGGTTACATTAAGCAGATATCTTAAAACAGTTCCAAACCGCACCCTTTTTTCCTACACAATTTAACCCGACTTGATAGTTGTACGTCCGAAAAAAACGGCAACTAGCAGCAAGGACACAAACTCGGAGAATTCTCCGATTGTACTTTCCGATGCTTTCCGTTAACGTATGACGAACACCTGCACAAAATCTACCGATTACCCGGTACCCGGTCGGGTACCCGGCCGGGTAAATATTTTTAATTTTCCCGTTACTCGGTACCCGGTACCCGGCAATTTTTGGACTCGGTACATCACTAGTACATACAGTATAGGATGCTCATTCACAATATATTACTTTCTGATCTTTGATTAATATATTTCATGTAATTTATATTCATTCATTTTTCTATGATTCGGTGAATCTTCCGGATACCGTTTTTTTTTTGTAGTTATAGACAGGATTTCCTGTTGTCTGCATATACTGGGTGTCTTTAAAAGACTAGTTATGCAGACAGTTTAAACTGAATCTCCCTCTATATTCTCATTTACTTATTCTGTCCTATTTTTGCATTATGATGTGAATTTTTTGTTTTAGGTGCAATTTATAATCCGTTACAATCATATTCGAGTGCCCCTCACCTGCCACAATTCGGTCAACAAAATCCAACTAGTCCTAGAATTCTTCAAGACCAAGGTCATTTCTATTTACACGATCAGCAGCAACCTACAATGCCGTCTCCACCTGTCGCACCTCCAAGACGAACTTGGGCGCAACAAGCGAATGACAGTTATCACCAACCCGAAGTTAGAACATGGTCCAAACCACAAAATCCCACCAGTTTTATGTTGCACGATACTTCTGACAGGTACATAATTATTTATATTGTCATAGATATTATATTAACACCAAAATTGGCAACATTTGTGGACTAAATACGATATTTACCTGTAATTTAGGTTTCAAGATAATTCCCGTTACATACAAGACTCAACTAGGTTTAACGATAGTCCAATAAGATACCAGAATGGTGAAGAATATCCATTGAATCGTAGCAATAGTCATCCAGGTTTCACTTTAAGTCAGCAGCACATGCAGCAGCAACTGATACCCGGATCACATGGCTCCCCTTCCACGTCACCCCAACATAGGAACGTACATAGGCAAATATCACAGCTAATGGATGAAAGTAAAAGGTCGCCAGTTAGTTTACAGCAAATGGATAATAGGGAAGTAGTTAGGAAAAGTAACATAATACACGCACCCATTCCTGCACCCCCTGCCGATGATATGGAACCCCAGAGTATATCATTTATTGGAAAGTCTGATGATCAACTTAGTGAAGGTAAGTCATCAAAATTTATATTTACAGGTGTGTTTAAATTAGATGAACTATTCCCAATTGTGAGAGGAGCTACAATCAATTTTTAAAAGTACAAAATTTGTCGTGCTTCAGATGTTATAGCAAAAATATGAAAATGTCGAATTTCTTTTTTCTCTCATAACTCTTTTGGCATAATCGTTAAAACATATTTATTTGTACTTTCTTAAGGTACTTTTTCATGGAGATTGTAACTGTTATTTTAGATTTTTTTTAACACCTACCATTTTTGAGATATTACCCCTAATTTCATTTTTTCTTATAGGCTGCGAAGTTGGCTATGGAATAGTTAAATGTGTTTTTTTTTTCTCTTTTAAATGAGATATTACTTGCTATATCTATTTTTATAAATAAGTCAAAAAATGAAGAAAAATCGTATTTTACTTATCACTTAATCAAGCTATCTATGAAAATAAAAACAAAAAACAACTAATTAAATGTCAAATGACACTATTTGTCTGCGGTATCATTTATTAGAATTTTATAGTATTGTTGTGCAAATTTGTTATCAAATAATTATGGGCATATTTAAAACTAATTAAAAATTTTTAATGTTGAAATGCTATGGCCACGGTCTACTACACAGGTTAGGAAGCCTGTCAAAAAATCTGGAACTTTTTGACATAAATTTCCGCTAGACGGCGATAAGTCTAAGAACCATTCGCCATAAATATCCGTTAGATGGCGATTAAGTTTAAGAACCTATTTTAAACAAACCTGACTTAAAAATTCAATTAAAACTTTTTATATACAACATCTGATTGATTAAATTCGAATTTTTTAAGCGAAAGCTTATAAATCTCGCTGATTATGTCAAAATCTTGCGCACGAACCGGTTCTTAGACGTATCGCCATCTAGTGTTCATTTATGGCGAATGGTTCTTAGACTTATCGCCTCTGTGAGATAATTTACGGAACTAGTTACCGGCCTCAGTCGGTTTTATATGGGAGTTTCCCAACCTTTGTAGTAGACCGTGGCTATGGCTCAATGTGAATAAATCGGAGCAGTCATGGCACACTTAAATTAAAAACTAAAAATCAATTTAAAAAAACATTTGACTTTTGAAATGTCACTTTTTTGGTGTTATTGGATTCAGAAAATTATGTAGAATCCAAAAATGCAATTACATATATACAGAGTGTTCCATTTAAAATTCAAAAGTTGGTGTCACTTCCGCTAAAACAGGATGTGGAAAAAAATTCGTTTGTGTGTCAAAAAGTGACGTTTATGGAGTTTATACGATGCCCCGAGTTTCAAAAAACTTTCTTGAAAAATAAAGAAAAAAAGGTGGGTGTACCATGAGCGTGTGACACCCGGTATAGAAGCTGAGCGAATATACTTAGTAGGGATTGTAATACCGGTAAATCGCAAAAAATGCTCTTCAAATTTTACCCGTAATTTGCCAGTTTTTTACCGGTAATTCCGGTAATTTTACAATATCTTTCTAATCATGATAAAAATCTAAATCAAATAATCGAAAATAAATTTACGTTTTTAAAAAAAAAAATACGGGGAAACATACAAATGGCATATGATTGTTTACTCACTACTCGACCAACAAGTGTAGTAGAATCCGAAAGAGCTTTTTCCGCGGCTGGATTATTTTGTACAAAAATTAGGTCGCAATTAGGAGACAATAGTTTAGATAAATTATGTTTTCTACGTGCTTATTTTTTAAGAAAAGTTTAAAATAAAAAATATTGTTAATAGTTTAACAACATATTTTATGTTATATCATTTTATATTTTATGTTCAGAATAGTTTTATTTTCATGTAATGCGGGATTATATTTTTTGTAATATTTTTATTTTATATATTACTAGGCGATTTACCCGGCGTTGCACAGGTGATTACAATTCTCTTTTATCAATCACAGACTACTCGTGCTCCGCGCTCGCTCCCGGCGGACGTTCTCAGACCTTTAATTACAGACCACTCGCGCTCGGCGGACGTTTCTAGCCGTTCCCGGGCATTTCCGGTCGTCCTTTACACGACGTTTGATCCGTTGGGTCCTAAATAGTAACTGTGCCAAATTTGGTCCCCATCGGTCAACGGACCTAGGATTCTATAGCGAACAAACAAACAAACAAACAAACAAACAAGTTCTTTTATATATATATATATATATATATAAATAAGCACTACAGGCCATTTAGGCCTAGGGCTTGGTTTGCTGTCTCCCTCCACTTTTTTCTATTTTTCGCTGCCTCTGTCCAGTTCGTCACTTTTAGTTTTTTTAAATCATCCTCGACCGCTTCCAACCATCTTTTCTTAGGTCTCCCTCTTTTTCTCACACCCATTCTACTTGCTTTAATCATTATCTTCGTGTTTCTTTGGTTGGAGAGGCGTTGTGCGTGCCCAAGCCATCTTATTCTCTGGGCTCTTACTACTTCGGTTATAGACGGTTCTTTGTACAATCTCATTACTTCCTCGTTTGTCCTTCTTCTCCATTCTCCGGTATTTGTTTTTATTCCCCCGTAGATCCTTCGCAATAATTTCCTTTCCCACCTTTCAAGGTCTTCTTTTTCTTTTTTGTTGATTATCCAGGTTTCACAATCGTATGTTACAGTGGGTCTTAATACTGTTTTGTACAATCTTACTTTGGCCTTTCTTGAGATAATGTTGGATCTTAGAATTGTAGCAAGAGATCCTGCGCATTTATTACCTTTTGAAAGCCTCGCGCTTATTTCCTTTCCGTTGTCGCAGTTATCAGTAATTTGTACACCCAGATAAATGAAATTTCTTACTTTCTCAAAGCGTCTCTCCTTGTTTTGTTCGATTTTGATCGATAGATATTCATCCCCTTCTATGTCCTTCCTTTTAGGTCCCATTATCATGTATTTGGTTTTCGATTCGTTGATGCTTAATCCCATATTTTTTGCTTTGTCCTTTAACTTCCTGACAATGTTTTGGATATCTTTTTTTGTTTTGCAGATGATCGCAAGGTCGTCTGCGAAGGCAATGCATTTTATATATATAGATAAGATATATTGTTATTTTATATTGTATTATATTAATATTGTCACGACCAAGGGGTTAGCTTAGTCGAAGGGGGTCGTAGCTGCAGGAGGTACAAGTAAAACGCCGATGTACTTAATCTAATTTATTATAAACTAACTTAAAACCTACCTTTCGTCTGGGGGGTTATATGCCCGCAATCCACACACTTGGGACACCGCCGCGAGATATTAACAGAAGGGGCGACCCCTTGGGCTGTTTGTCTATATAATTGTACCGTTCCCCCCTTTCCCCCGTATAAGGAGAAAGAGATGAACGAACATAGACTTACAGTCAAGGGCTACGCGATTCGCTGACCATAAATGCTGAATCGCAATTTAGAATACTTCGCGATGATGTTAATTTAATAATCCATTTATATAACTAATTATGGTTCGTGGCAATATTACATAAAAAAATATTACGTTGACGGCCCGTAACTAATATATTGTATGAAACTGATTGGGATAGTTTAGGCTTCAACTATCTCAATCAGTTCCATAATAAATAAATGTATATAAATATATTTATTTTTAATATGGTTTCCGGAGTTTATCCGGGTAATATTTAAATTGGCTCGACATTTCGGCCAGCTCTCACTATAGGGGAGACGCGGATAAACTCCGAAAACTATACTAAAAATGTTAATAACCGCAAAAAGAAACAATATAATATAAAAATATATAATAATATGGTTTACCGGTAAATTACCGGTGAATTGGTTTTGATTGACAGTTTTACCGAATTACCGGTAATTCAAAAAGTCGGTAAATTTACAATCCATAATACTTAGAGCATCCCGACAAAGGGTGCATAGTTACAGAAATTTGGAAATAAATTTAAAAGAATATGGTTTCTTTGAGAAACCAACCAATAATCCAAAACAAATCAATGAAGAATTTGAATTATTGTTTTTACTCAGTTTCTATGGCAAAGAATGTATCTCAACATTAGGGGTGGGCGATATCCAAATTTCGATATCGAATATCGATATCGAAATTATATCGATATATTGAAATTTCGATATAAAAGCGGCGCGAAGCTAAAAAAGTGAAAAAAGAGACTGGTGACCTAAAAAAAAAACGCTTCTCGCCCTCAAAATATCAAGATATATCGGAATGTCGGATATCGAGATGTCGATATATCGGAATATCGATATATCGCCCACCCCTACTCAACATGTAAAATCTTTCATTATTTTAAATGTAGCCATAATTATAACAATTTCTACAAAAACTATCTTATTACACAACAATACTATAACATTCTAATAAATGATACCGCAGACGATTGATGACATTTAATTAGTTTTTGTTTTGTTTTTATTTTCATAGATAACTTGATAAGTGATAAGTAAAATACGATTTTTCTTGATTATGTGATTTATTTATAAAAATAGATATAGCAAGTAATATCTCATTAAAACGAGAGAAAAATAAAACACGTTTAACTATTCCATAGCCAACTTCGCGACCCATAAGAAAAAATGAAATTAGGGGTAATATCTCGAAAATGGTAGGTGATAAAAAAAATCTAAAATAACAGTTACATTCTACATCAAAAAGTACGTGGAGAAAGTACAAATAAAATTGTTCTAATGATTAAAACAAAAGAGTTATGAGAGAAAAGAGAAATTCAACATTTTCATATTTTTTGCTATAACATCTGAATACGAGGAATTTTGTTCTTTTAAAAATTGATTGTATCTCCTCTCATACTTGGGAATAATTCATCTAATCCAAGTAAACCTGTATCTCTTATAATAAGCGAGATCTCCATGCTGGAAATGTAATCTGGGACACCCTGTATATGCATGGTGTTACACATTAGAAAAAAACCAGAAAAGTTAAAAAATTTCGTCTTAAAATAATAACATTTTTTTAGCATTCTGTAATACATAAATATTGTACACATTCATAATTTTTTATTTCAAAATTTAAAAAGTCATGCGGTAAGGGGTTAAGATAATTCACATATTTCTTAATTTTAATTCTTTGAAGTTAAGTTTGTCTGTAGTGTATTTATTTACTAATTGTAATTCTAATACTGTACATTATTGTACAAAATTTAAGTCGGCCTTGTATATAGATCGACTTCAGTACCAAATTTCATATTAAATAATCATGTAGTATGGAAAAAAAATTGGATCTGTTTGGAAGTGTATGGTAAAACCTTAATCAAATGTTATTTTTCAGGAATTAGTAGGTTAAATATTACATCAGGGAATCGAACATATAGGATACCATCACCAACTAGGCCATTAATTACACGTAATTCATTCCAACCATCACCACCTTTAGAACGCGAACCTCCAATCTCAGAAGGACACAGTGGCGATGATTCAAAAAATGAAAAAGGCTTTTACATTAGTTTCGACAATGAACAGCCTAAAAGACCGAAACCTCCTTTGAGAATGAAAAAGATGTCGCCCAAAAAAGAACGTGGTTTTGGAGATAGTTCCGAAGACAATAGCTACATTCAGACTGATGATTTGCAAGTACGTAACAGTTTTTCCACTATATTAACATAATATTTAATTTATTTGGTGTATTTTTATTATGTAAATGCCCGTTTTTGATTGAAGTAGTAGAAGGTAGTAGATAATAAAAATTATAAGTAAAGAAAGCAAAAATTACATATTATTTGACAGGAAAAACATTGTTTAATGGTGTCTGAATTTAGTGGTTAACATATTAAAACTTTTATATCGTGTATATATTTCACATTTATTTTACAATAGGTCACAATAATCATCTTTGTTTTTTAATGCATCAACTTGTGTTCATTACATCATCATAGTTTTTTTAATAAATTATGATGTGATTTTTAACGAAACACTAATGTACCTGGTCAATATTGTCATAGTTATGTAACTTTAACATTCATATTTATGAATTATAGCAGAATATTACTACATGTTTATTTTAAAATAATTTGTTTCTTAAAATGACGACTACTGTGTTGAAACCTGTTAAGTTTATTTTAACTGTTTTTGCATTTAATTTTTTGTACATCTATGTACATGTATAACAAAATTTTATTTTCAACTTATTTCTAAATGTTTTTTCGTTTGTTATATAGGACAGACACAGAGATAGACTGGAAAGGCAAAAGCAACTCGAAAGAGAATTAAATTTAGAAAGAATCAAAAAAGAAGAAAGAGATGCAGAGCGAAAACGAAATGAACATTTCCAACGAGAAAACATAAGACAAAAACATGAAGCTAGTCAAGAAAAAAATAAAGTTGCTGCGGCCTCAGCAATAATAATAGGAAACGACCTTAGCAACCCTGATCCTGTAAGTTTATAACAATGACCGATCACACCATTCTCATCAATAATGTTTTGTTCGTAGGACACCATTGACGAGAGGGAAAGGTTAAAGGAAAAGATCATGCTAAAATCGCTACAGAGGAGACAGCAACAAGAGGAAGCCAGACAGAGAAAAGAACAGGAAGCGCAAACGCGACGCGAAAGGGAAAAAGCTAAAGAAGAAGATCGACAAAGAAGAAAGGAAGAACAAGAACAGCGACGCCTTGCCATCTTTGAACAGTATAAGATGAGGAAAGCTATTGAAGAAGCCGAGAAAGATGTAAGAATTTATTTTTTCTTTCATTTTTTTTTTTCGGGTTATACAAATGTTCTAGAGGCAATTCAACAAGAAGTTTTGCTTTTGTGTAACAATAATTATGAACAGACTCTTATACATAACGACACGAATTTTGCTTTGCGGCCTTTATCCATGTACCAGAAAGCGTTGTGGTCGCATGTTTTGCTCAGTGAGCATTTTCGGTCTTTGAACCTATGATACAGGGTGTCACACAAAAAACGCCGCAAGCTGTAACTCCGTTGTTTGAGATCCGATTTTGGAGAACAAAAAACAAAATGAAATGGCTCCTCAAATACTATAAACTAAATTGGATTTCAATTTTTTTCAAGTTCAACTTAAATGTCAAACGATAGTCAATTTTTTTTTCTAAATGGCACCATCTATTTTTTTTTACTAAATCTGGTAGACATTTTTTTTCTGAATTCAATGATGTAATCATAAGTTAATTTTAGTGCTAAACTAATTAAAAATAAAAGTTTAAAATAGGTTAGGTTTCACAAAATTTTCAAGCGTGCCATGGAAAACAAAAAAATCTTAATCAGCAAAGGTCATTTAAACGTCAGTGTGGTATTTAAATGACATTTGTTGATGAAGATTTTTTTGTTTTCCTCGGCACGCTTGAAAATTTTGTGAAACCTAACCTATTTTAATCAAACTTTTATTTTTTATTTCTTATTAGTTTACTACTAAAATTAACTTATGATTACATCATTGAATTCAGAAAAAAAAATGTCTACCAGATTTAGTAAAAAAAAATAGATGGTGCCATTTGTAAAAAAAAAAAATGACTATCGTTTGACATTTAAGTTGAAAAAAATTGAAATCCAACTCAGTTTATAGCATTTTAGGAGCCATTTCATTTACTTTTTTGTTCTCCAAAATCGGACCACAAACAACGGAGTTACAGCTTGCGGCGTTTTTTGTGTGACCCCATGTATATGTTATAATTTTGAATAAATATTAAAAAAGCTTTGACCCCTAATAATTGATAATTTTGTATTCATATTTAATATTAATAAAGTAGCTAATTTTTGTACGACAAAGTAATTTAAGAATCATATATTGTAATCTTTTTTTATACCATAATCAGTGTAAAAAATTATGAAATTCGTATGTTTATTGTTTTTTTTTAAATAATAAATAATTTCAGTTTAACATCGGCAAAATATGAGTTAGTTAACATTTGATGCTTTACAAGTTTTACAAAATTCCCATTGTTTGTATTGTTATTCCTCTTGACAAATGAACCTTGGAACAGTAATTTAAAATAACCCTCCTGTCTTCTGGTGCTATTTTTAGCTTGTTCCAGCTTCCTCATGTGTATTTCCAGTGAAGATTTATTTTTATATCCTGTTGTATAATTTCATTGCAAGTCATTGCACTTTTCTTAGTTGGCCTGACGCCAGTTGCCTGTTTTATATCATCTTCCTTGATTGTGTGAATTTTTGTTTGAAATTAATGTTGGCACGCATATCAAAACTGTTTGAAATTGTTTGGTGGTTTGCAAAAATGTCTTTTATATATTGGTCCATGGTAAGTTAATAAAGGAAACAGTTTCAAATGTTTGAATTAAAGTTAAGAAAATATTAGTCATATTTTATTAACTACTGACAATTGCTAATTGTAGTTCAAATTATAGTTAATCTAAAGTCATTAATGATTTTAATGATTCTCAAGCTGTAACTATCACTGTCTAATAAAACTCCATGCAGCTGTAGAAAAGATTTTTTGGAAACAGTACTTTGAGCATCCATTATTAAATCAGTAATTTTATTAAAATGCAGTTCAATTTTTAAGTTACAAAATATCTGGTTTTCGAAGTTTAAAAATAACATAATGTTTAAAGGGAATACAGATTTGGAAAAGATTTTTTAATTTTTGTCTTTATCAATGAATTATGTTAACATTTTAAATTTTGTTTTAATTTTTGTGGCATCGGGGATTTATGGTTGGTTTAATAATTTCTTTACAGGGTAAAGTGTATGATAAATCGGAACTGATGTCATCTCTTAAACCAACACCAAAAATGAGGCCAAAAGGTCCTGCAAGACCGAGACCGAAAACAATTCATATTGATAGCGGTTCGGTTGAAATGGCAGAAGGTATGCTGCAGCCCAGCCGTGGCAAAAAAGGATCAAGCTCCAATCTCACAGGTATGTTTTCATTTGTTTCCGGACATTAACTGGGTAATTAAAAATGTTAAATGAAATAAACATTGTTTAATAATAAGGTACTTGTAAGTTTTTGTTTAAATAAACATTTTCATTTTTTATTTTACTGTATAAAGAATTGATTCTAAAATTTGCAACATAAATTATCAGAATACAGGCTGATTCAAATTTGAGGAGTGTTCATTGGGTTCTAGCTTTTTGTTATACAGCGTCATTCAAAAAGTCTGCAATAAATGGGAAAAATGTTTATTATTGATTTCTCAAAAAAATTTATTCTTGTAAAAGTGGGTGGATGCATGGTCTAAAACTAATATTACGATGAAAAAAAGTTCGATAAAAGTCATAGTACACTAGATTTTAGCGATTTTTTGAAATATTTGCAAGAGTAAAGTGCCCTTATTTTAAAAGATACAAAAAACTTTTATAGGAAAAAGTTATTTAGAATCTCAAAATAACGCTTGATTTAAATTTTGACGGTCAAATTCTAATTTTTATTTTTTAAGAAATTTTAACATCCAAAAAAAACTGCAACAAATGGAAAAGTTTTTTATTATCGATTTCACAGAAAATTTTATTCTTGATAAAAGTTGATGCATGGTCTAAAACTAATTTTAAGATGAAAAAAAAATCGATAAAAGTCATAGAACACTAGATATTAGTGATTTTTGAAATATTCGTCAGAGTAAAGTGCCCTTATTTTAAGAGATACTAAAAACTTTCGTAAGAAAAAGTTATTTAGAATCTCAAAATAAGGCTAGATTTAAATTTTGTCGGTTAAGTTTCAGTTTTTATTTTTTAAGAAATTTTAACATTTAAAAAATCAAAAAGCCACTAAAATCTAGCGTCATATGACTTTTTATTAAACTTTTTTCATCTTAAAATTAGTTTTAGACTATGCATCAACTTTTATCAAGAATAAAATTTTCTGTGAAATCGATAATAATAGTTATTTATGTACCAAGGCAGTAAAGTTCGACTTTTTATCACAAGTGTGGATATTATTTGCCGAGACGAAGTCGAGACAAATAACCACACGAGTGATAAAAAGGAACTTTCCTGTCGAGGTGCATATTAAATTTTTTCTTCAAGCGTCAAAGAAATAGCGAAAATCAAGCAAATACATAAAGTTTTACCTACTTCATCTGTCTGATTCTCATTCTCCTGTCAAACATGTATTGAACAAAATCACGCCCACTTTTACTAAATTCAACCAATGAGCGTAGCGCATTTTACGGTTGCTTAGCGACCATTATAGTCCTAGTGATATAATGAGATATTATTGTACTAGTAAAATAATGACGTATTTTTACATGAGGCGTTCAGTAGAATAATATAGACATTATAAGACGCTTGAAGAAAAAAAAACTTTTCCATTTGTTGCAGTTTTTTTGGATGTTAAAATTTCTTAAAAAATAAAAATTAGAATTTGACCGTCAAAATTTAAATCAAGCGTTATTTTGAGATTCTAAATAACTTTTTCCTATAAAAGTTTTTTGTATCTCTTAAAATAAGGGCACTTTACTCTTGCAAATATTTCAAAAATCGTTAAAATCTAGTGTCCTATGAATTTTTATTGATTTTTTTTTCATATTAATATTAGTTTTAGACCATGCACCAACTTTTATCACGAATAAAATTTTCTGAGAAATCGATAATATAAATGTTTCCCATTTGTTGCAGACTTTTTGAATGACGCTGTAGATATGTTCAATTTTTTGTTTTTTATTAATATCAGAACAGATTTCATTTAAATGGAGAACATTAAATTCGATCACCCTGTATAAGTTGTAAATAATTGTTAAAAAGTTTTAATAGTGACCTCCTGCATGATAATTTATTGTCGGCTGCTTTAATTATACAAATGTTTACAATTTTATTTTGCACATTTTTGCAGGCTTTAATTTGCTGCTTTTTAAGCTTATTTTACAATTTGTAGCATACACTCCTACGTCCACAATGAAACGTGACTATTACCGAGGTTCACAAGACAGTCTTACAGACAGTGGCAGAATGAGTAGCGGCTTGCTTTATAGAGGTGTGTTAAGTTTTTTTATATGAAATTAATTTGCTATTTCAATGGCGACATCAGTAGTGATTTTTTTATACACACCTACTATGATTTTACATAGTTACATCTGTTATTGAACATTTTTAAGTGTACCAAGGTTTGCATGATTTGCAGGTTAATTGTTAGCTTCTCAGTCTACAACTAGCTCAAATTGTATATGCAAATTTTGGGCAGTGTTTAAATGCTGTTATGATCTAAAAAAAATTCATGGTATACAGGGTGTGTATAAATTGGCGGAAGCGCTACACGTGGCGATGTTCTTCGTAAAATTCTGAGTCGAAAATCTTAATACAAAAATGTTGTACCATGCTTCCTATGGCCTCAGGAACCATTTAAAAAAAAAAAATGGCAACATTGCATCCATTGATTTGCGTTTGGACATTTTTTTATTAGCAATTTTTACTTAGATATTTATAATATTTATTCGAACTGAAAGCCTTTAGTTCGTAAACATACCTGCATTCTTTTAGGTATAATACAGAGGTTCCCAATCTTTCTAAGATGTTGTACCGGTATGTAGTAGACAATATGGTGGCGTACCAGTAAATATTTTTGGAAAGAAGATCTATAAAACAAAATTCATAAATTATCAAGTAATAACTTTTTTTGTCGCTTGTCTCTCTCAAAAATTTTGTCGAGCAAAAAAATTGACTAATCCTACACTAAAAATTTCCTAAATTCTCAACTGATGACCTTTTTTTAAGTAAATATTTTGGAAACAAAAAATGCAATGCTATATGTACAATTGTAATAAAATTCTGGGATACCAACATAAACTTGGTTATTTTATTTTCGGTCTGAAATTAGCGGGAATTAATCATTTTCAATCACCCGATATAAACCGATAATTATTTTAAATGTACATATGTGTACAAATCTATCACTATCTTTTTCTTCTTCATGTTCTTCTTTTTCTTCTTCTACACACATGTGATTTTATTACTGTTTTTATGTGTGTTTATGACTGATTTTATGTCACGTTGTTACCTACCACCGTAGAAATAGAAAGTATTCGGATTGAAAAAAGACAGACAATACGCTCGGGTATGGCGATGTATTGTATAAAAAAAAACATTATTCTACGCAAAATATTGTTTTCATTATTATTTCAGCCAATGTCAATGTCATAAAAGTTGCTAAATGCCTTAAGGCAGCTTGCACATAACATAGATGCTATAAAAAATTATTAGTTCATTCCATTATCGCGTACCGGTAGCTCGACATTCGCGTACCGGGACCGGTACGCGTACCACAGGTTGGGAACGCCTGGTCTAATACAAACAAGAAAAACAGAGATGACAGCTAATGACAATGTTGCCATGTGTATTATTTTTATTCAAATCAGTGATTAACATATTTTCAACACCGATTTTTGGAAGCAAAAACACAATATCTAGGAAAAAATATTATTTGAAATTTATTTTTATTCCAAATCGCAGCTTTTTCATTAACAAATATTAAATAATAACGCTTATTAAAGGACCGAATGTCAAAACTTTGAGGACCTCTTGAAGACACAGCAAGCATGGTACAACATTTTTGTATAAAGATTTTCGACTTAAAATTTTACAAAGAACATCGCCACGTGTAGCGCTTCCGCCAATTTATACACACCCTGTATTTTAAAATGTCGAATGAAATTCTTCATTACTAATCAAAGTTGGCAGGTTTTAAAAATGTGAGCAGAATGAAAAATGTTTGCTTTTATTCGATCGACTTTGGTTACTTTTTTTGTTGTGCTTTAGATGAACTCTTATTAAGTTTGCGGGTGTTTTTTAATGTTTTTAAATGTTGTCGTCTATGGTATTGTTTTGTCAAACATTGTTTTGTACTGTCGTAGCTGTATGTTCAGTGTGGTGTTGGTAAATTTCAGATTCACCGGATGATAGCAGGGGCATGTCACCCTCTCATAGTGCCAATCAAACTCTTGGACGTCGCGGGTCGTATAAAACATCGAGAGGTTTGTAGATCCATTCCGTGATGTTGTTTTGCTGGAATATTTGTATGTGTTGCGTGTAGTGTGTTTGCGTATTACATCTTTGCGTGCTTCAAGCAGTTTAGTTTTGTAGTGCAGAAGGCAGCTGCGCCGTTTTGTTTGCATCCATTTCATTTAAAAGTTGTTATACTGTTGGGCATTGATATTGAGGAATTTGCAAATGTTAAAACTAAATTGTACAAAGGTTATGTGCTTTTGATGGTAATTTGTAAAATTTCTATGAACATATGTTGTATAATTGGAGGAAATCTATCATATTGTGCGTCATATCCAGCTAATTTGGTAAGATTGTCTCTTGTGTCAGTCTACATAATCAATAATTACTGAAAAAAGTAACATTATACTGAAGTTTGTAATTTTTTGCTTAAAGGGTCTTTAAATTTTATCTCTTAACAGGGCTTGGAAAATACGTAATTACAGTTAATTTCAAGTTCATAAATATTGTAAATTCGTAGTTAATTTATTCATGATTCAACAAGGTACATTTTAGTGTGCATTTTAAGAAGCAGACATTATAACGAAATAACATTCAATATAACTTACCGTCATAACTTATGTATTGCTATGATAGTCGTCGTATTTTATAATGAATTCATTTAGAGTGAGCAATACTTTTTCAAGTCACTAATAATTAAATTCACCTCATCCATCTTTAGTTTTGGTTAACATAGTTTTCAGCAATAAATTGATAATAAATCAACTTTCGTTGGTTTCATAAAGCTACAAAAAAAAAGTGATTTTGACTTGCACATTGAATTATCAAAATGTTATGATAATATACATAACACAAAAATGGTTTGATTTACGTATTATTTTGCATGTAGTTAAATTTTTAATGAAAAATTAATTTAAATGTAATCAACACATATTAAATAAACATAACAATTATTTGAGTCTGATTTGACGTGTAATAATACGTAAAATAACCGTGTGATATCAAACTTTTGTAAAAGTGCAAGGGATTTAAAAATGTTGAGTGCATGTCTCTAAAAATGGTATCAATGCTTTGGGATCTAGTTTAAACCAGAGAGTCGAACCGAAATGTATTTCGTTCCGGTTTACGGTTACGTTCCATAAAAATTGCGATTCAATTTCGGTTCAGTTCAGTTTCGGTTCCGGCTCGAAAACAAGTTAAAATTAAGTCTGAATATTAATTCTAGTTCTTTTTATTCTTCGTTTTCAATTTTAGAATTGAAAAAAATATCAGAACTCAATAAGATTAAATAAGTTTGTTGACAAAAACGAAAACCAATTTTTCAAAAACATATTTTTTTTATGATAACTTTAAGTAAGCAATTATAATTAAACTTTATAATGAAAAATGGGTAAATTTTATTAAAAATAAGTATAATGAAAATTCACCCAATTTGTATAAAATAACATCCTTCACTTTTTGATTCTCCACTCAATGCAACGTCAGAAAGAATTTTTAGCTTGATGACAACTGCTAGGCGAAAAGAACGAAATAGTTTTTGCTAAAAACTTAGAGGCTGAGTTGAAAGTTGGAAGAAAATTATTAAATGTCCTGCAAGGAGTTTCAAAACATTTTGAAAACCAAAAAACCTGCACGAAAAATATATTCAAAAATGCAGCAAGAACGAAAAATATTAAAATGTATTGCACAGAGTGGTCCAAATTCGATGGGATTGCACAGGTATCTCACTTAATATTCAAGATAGAGAAACAGTTAAATTACCAAAAATCTGCAGTTTTTTAGGGCAAACCCAGAGCAATGTTCAAAGATATTCTTTCATTTCCGATTTTTAAGTTATTAGTGAAAAACTGTTTTTTGTTATATTTGTAGTGTTATATCCCCGTTATTTCTGTAAATATCGAAAAAATGTATGAAAATTATTTTCAGATGTTTATGTAGAATTTATTGGTACAAAAAAAAATCAGGCAGTGTCCACGGTCAAGGTTGCAAAATCAATACCTCAAATACTACTTTTTTCCGTTTTTAAAACTGATCTTCTCGTGTAGAATAGTAAAGTGAAAAAAAAAAATTTTTTTTGTAACCGAAATTAACCATTAACAAACTTTCGTACCGGTTACGGTTTTGGTTTTTCAATTTTGCAGTTTTTCGTTTCGGTTTCGGTTTTGTTGAAAATACCGGTTAATTTCTGTTTTGGTTCGGTTCTGGTTCGACTCTCTGGTTTAAACTCGATTAAAAATTTTGCTTTCTAGGTAGTGAGCTATTTTTAGCAATTAAAAGGTGTCCTTATTTAGTTTTTGAAATTTAGAAAATGTCATTGGTTTCTAGTGACATGGGGCATTGATATTTAAATAAATTATGCATTGTTACGCTATTCATTTTAAAAACATAGATATTTCTTTTATCTTTTTACGAAAAGATAATTAACATTTTAATAACTTAAAGTTGTTCATTAGATCGCATATAAATAGATCTACTTTTGTTAGACATTTCCTAGCCCTGCTTTAAGACAAAGTGTTATTATATCTTGTTATATTTACAGTTGATATTTATTTAAACAGTTTTTAAATGAAATGGACAGTAGTGTGTATGAATCAATGTGTTTGCAGACCCCTCTCCTGCGCAAGTACGTGGCAGGCCTAAGTATCCAACTTATAAAGGCCGCAAGTCTACTTCTATGATGAATTTGTACGGTAAGACGTTGTTTCCACCTTTCCATTCTTTCGCCAATCTCTGTTGTTTATACCATTTCTTCATTGGTGATGGTATGGAGCATGGTTTATTTGTTTCCTTATCGTTCCATAGGTGATGCTTTATCTATGCAACTAGGCTATGTTACAGTGTGGTGGATGGTGTATATTTTTTCTGCCTTTATAGTTCCCGTTTACCTTACATGAAATGTTTCAGTGATTTACTTCATAATTGTCTCGTTCGTTGGTGAATTAATTGTTGTGGTTGTTCCAGTACGCTTTTTGGTTTAATTTAATTTTGATTTTGTAATGTATAATACTGTTACTGCATCTTGGATGTTTTAAGCATATTGTACACATGAACATATGTTGGGTTTTGAATTATTTAAAATTTAAATTATTGGACATAACAGTTTTTCCATAAATATTTAAGTGCAGTCTTACAACCATGATCTAGAGATTTAACATTATAACTGTATTGTTATTTTTGTTCGATTACAATAGTAAATTAGATGTTAAAGCTGTCAACCAGTTTATTAATGATTTGTTTGTACACTCCATTGCATGTAGCACATCAATAAATATATTTGAATAACTTTTCACTTTATAAATTAAATGTAATAGAGATGATAATAACATAAATACTCATATATTTGTTTAAAAATTGTACATTTCATTTTACTTTCTTTTAATTTTAAATATCCGACCTTGATGCCAAACCTTGTCAAACGTTTGTGTGATTTTTGACTAAGAATTATGCAAAGAACAATGGTGAGTCAAAATTTTCCATCAATTTATAGGTGCCCTGCATTTTATTTTTTATATGTTAATATGCACTTTTTTGTAGATGTGCACTGAAATTTAATTCTTGTTAAGTAACTTAATTTATTAATCGTATAATGTGTACAGTTTATATTCAATTTAGCAATGCCTTGTGGTTGTAAGATTGCTGTGATTTCAAATTTCGTGTTTGCTATCCACGGTAAAACAGCAACAAATGGAAAATTAAAAATTGTAGCTTTTACTTGCAGTATAAAAATTAATACATCTCTAGTATTTTTTTTTTAATTAACCATAAAAACACACTATTTTGTTAACTACACACAGTATATTAAAACAATAACAACTTGAACACTTACTAAAAGTTGATCTTGCCAGATCTCATAAATATCTTTTTAACAGTTCACAGGTGCAGGTTGGGCACTAATACACAGTTACCAACTAATCTTATCATTGTTAACTGTAAACATTTAATGTGTTGGAATATCTGTACTAACATTTTGCAAACTAACTCTCCGATAGGCTCCAGTATGGATCAAGATAGCTTTGCTTATCGTTATGGCGATACGGATTCGGGGTTAGGACGAGCGACACCTCCAAGAAGGGCTCCTTCGCCGGGTATGGGACCCATGAGACATCTACCCTCGCCGTCAGGACCTGGTAGTTTGCCAGGTCTTATGTCCAAAAGGCGTATTTTCGATGATGGCTCTAGTGATATTAGTTCCACTCCAAGTAGTATGATGGATTACACAGGTAACTTTTTGCAGTTTTGTGGTGACACTGTTTTGCTGATTGTGCCTTTGTTTGATATACTAAATCTAACAATTTTTTTTCCCTCAAAACAAATTTAAATTTTTCAGTTACAGTAAGTTTCAAAAATTCCGTAAAGTATTTTTAAAATTTACATCATAATTAGATATGCTGTTTTTAAAAATTATTTCTCGCACTTCAATAAATTAATGAATCTATTTTCACACTTATAATTAATTTAACAAAATTATAAGTGAAATTATGTTTTATTCATATTTTTTTGCGATAGTTTCCATAGTATTATAGGTTTTTCAGGTCCAAGATTGTATAAACAACCAGCCACAAAGTCAAATCGTGGAATCATGCTAAACGCGGTCGAGTATTGTGTATTTCCTGGTGTAGTTAACAAAGAAGCTAAACGACGTGTCTTAGAAGAAATGAATCGTTCTGAAGCTAAACATTTTCTCATTCTATTTCGTGATGCTGGCTGCCAATTTCGTGCTTTATATTCGTACTGTCCTGATCAAGAAGAAGTGTCCAAATTATATGGTACAGGTCCAAAGCAAGTTAATGATAGGATGTTCGATAAATTTTTCAAGTAAGTTTTTAGTATACATTAGTTAGACCAGTGTTTCCCATCCTATTTTGAATCATGCTCCACCTCAACGTCTCAAAAATTTTAATGCCTCCTTTATCATAATAGTCAAACAAATTCCGAAAAAGGATAATGCAAATAGATACTTCAACAAAAAAAAAAATTGTTTCTTAAAATGGTTCCTGAGGCCATAGCAAGCATGGTACAACATTTTTGTATAAAGATTTTCAACTTAGAATTTTACGAAGAACATCGTCACGTGTAGCGCTTCCGCCAATTAATACACACCCTGTATATTATTTGACACCTTGTGGGGTTGATAATGGTCAGTCGAGAAAATGAGAATAAAAGTTGAACATAACAATGATATGGAATATATTTTGTTTCTCTACAAAAGTAAAAATTTGCTAAAATATTTTTGTAAGTATTGAAATGTGATTTTAATATTTTTATGTGTTTTTAGATACAATTCTGGTGGAAAATGCTTTTCGGAAGTTCACACAAAGCATTTAACAGTGACCATTGATGCTTTTACTATCCATAATTCGTTGTGGCAAGGAAAGAAAGTTAATTTACCCAATAAAAAAGATATGGCACTTGTCATCTAGTTCAGCTACCTTTTTATTCAACTTATTGTTATTTAGTCATCTAATCTATTAATCTTTTTGTTAATAATATTTATAAGATCGTTTGATATAATTTGTTAAAATCAGTTCTCTTTCAATAGTGAAAAGTATTGAATTTTTCTAGGTATTAAGGATCTTTTGACGTGAATTATGAACTGATTTGAATATTTGTTATACCCAGGATCAGTTTCTTTCATACGAATAACATATTAATATAAAAAATGCCAATGATCAAGCGTCTGAGATATTAGATAGCAATTTTTTTTACTACAGTTTTTTTACTTTTTGTATTTATGTAGGTTGCACCTTTTCGATTGGACCATTGGAATTTTGTTTTTATATTTTGTAAAATATAGTTTTTGCTTTTTTTTACAGTGTGCTTAATTTTATACGAAGATATATTTGAATTGTGACTTCAGTTTTTTTTTTTTAAATAAGCAGTAACTGACAACACAAAAAAAAAACTCAAATATTATTCATTACAGTGAACAATCACCTGCAGTTTCATTTGTTTTTTGTTTTTTTTTTTAAACAAATTAGGACAAATGTTAATATAAACTTGACGTTGAAAGCATTGATGCAATTCTTTTGCAGCTAAAAAAAAATACAAGGAATCTCTCTCCAGTAATTGTTGGTTTATTAAAATTTAATACTTAATTTGATTTTGTTTTCTTACGAGTTTGTGCACATCCATGTCGGTTGTGAGTCAAATTAAAAAGCGAAATTTGATGCAGTCCATACGTGAACAATAAATTTCTTATTAATGTCATTCCAGATGTTTATAAATATAGATTAGAAAATGCAGGGCACTTTGTATTGATCTTTGTACTATGTTTTGGTGGTATAATTTTTAAATATTGAATGTATTTAGATGAAAAATATGAATGATTTATCAGTGCTGATCGTGGATACCACATACTAATGAAAGATCTATTTTGTAAATCACTCTAGAAAATGCTTAAGTATTTTTAAATTGTTTGTAAAGGTGCAGCAGTCTTAATTGCTTACATTTGTTAAAGTATATGTAAGTATTATAATCATTGACGATCGATAAAATCGATTATAAATATATTTAAAAATAACAATAAAGTCAGTTCAAAATAGGTCGTGCATAATTTCTACGATATATTTTGAAATGAACTTTAAATGCAAATCTTTTTTTACCTAATGTGTCATTGTAATACATTGATCTATGTTGTTAAATAACAGCTGCGCTACTACACTAATTTTGTCATATGTCTGTACATATTATGTTTTTATAATATATATACATATATATTTATTAATTATCACGTAATATCAATATGGGTCCTTTGTTACGCGCAAAATTGTCAACAATAAACTGATAACCCAAGTTTCTTTATGTTTAATTGTACTATTAGTCTATTACGTAATCTTCAGCCTTAAATTACATTATTAAATGAAGGTTTTACAACATTATTTTATTATAACAAAAACTATCACAAAAGAATATTTGATATATTAGTTTATAACATTGTTTTTTTTTTTAAATAAAAATTAGCCCTTTGTGTCTGATAAACAAAGGGTCGGTAATTTATAACAATACTGTCGGCACATAACAATTTTAAAGTATCAAACAGTAGATAATATAAATTATTTTCATTTACAAAAAAAAAAAGGAATTGCGTGTGATGTGAATCTCCTAAGTCGAGTGTTAAATCCATATAATAATAAACAAATATCGCGCCTTCCCTATCTTTACAATAGGTGCGTGAGGGCCGTACGCTCTTTTTTGCTCCACAGCGTTCGGGACGCGACTTTGGAGTAAAAAAGATCGCTCTGAAGGGCGTTCGGGACTGAATAAGTGGAGTAAATAAATCTATTCTAATTTGAACCACCTCTGAAGCTGAGGTCGCGAAAGAAGACATGTGCATTACCGATTGTCTACGTTTGAATTCTTTGAATTGCCAGGTACAGCATAAGAATAAGATACACTTAACATCCAGGCTTCGTGTTATTGTGTTGCATTAGTTAACAACAATTTCTTGTGGACAGTAATTAACTTTCGATGTAATTCCCTATTATTAAAACAAAATTTTGGGAAGTTAAATGGTTTCATATCATGACATTTTACATCAATTTTATAACCAAATAATCTAACAAATTCGAAGCAATACAATTTGTTCCTTGTTTTACGTACAATGATGTCTGATTAGACCGGTCTAATCAGACATCATTGTAAGTAAAACAAGCAACAAATTGTATTGCTTCGAATTTGTTAGATTATTTGTTTATAAAATTGATGTAAATTGATATGAAACCATTTAACTTCCCAAAATTTTGTTTTAATAATAGGGAATTACATCGAAAGTTAATTACTGTTCACAAGAAATTGTTGTTAACTAATGCAACACAATAACAGGAAGCCTGGATGTTAACTGTATCTTATTCTTATGCTGTACCTGGCAATTCAAAGAATTCAAACGTAGACAATCCGTAATGCGCATGTCTTCTTTCGCGAGCTCAGCCTGCCCCAGCTTCAGAGGTAGTGCAAATTAGAGTAGATTTATTTACTCCACTTATGCAGTCCCGAACGCCCTTCGGATCGATCTTTTTTACTCCAAAGTCGCGTCCCGAACGCACCTATTGAGTGGAAAGTGAAGCCGATTAAATGAAATGGAAATATGTACCTCTCTTTCTAAGGTGTACTTTTCACAGTTGGCAGCAAACATAGAAAATTAAATAAAACTAGGATTACTGACAGAAGCTGTATGAAAATTGTTGAGGTTATGTTATGATACGTGATTTTTGCAAATGTCAAATATTTAAACTGTCAAAAATTAGGTGAACATTTTGCGCGCTTCTCAAGTTGTCCAATCCGATGAATATTAGCTGTCAATGGTCCAATCGCCGCATTAAAAAGAGAAGATGTATATCTGTACCGTTGACTATGTTACGCAAAATTTGAACTACTAGCAATATGAGGTGCGTTCGGGACGCACGCTCCCAGAGTGGAGTGGATTGGACAGGATTGGAGTAAGATTGTAATCACGTGGTCTCAGAGCCTCCAAGAGTAAATCTTGTGCGTTCGGGACGTGAAGGTGCAGAAAATCAGCGGATATTTCAAATATAAAAGTAACCTCACTATTTTGTTGTAGACCGGTCTAATCAGACATCATTGTACGTAAAACAAGGAACAAATTGTATTGCTTCGAATTTGTTAGATTATTTGGTTATAAAATTGATGTAAAATGTCATGATATGAAACCATTTAACTTCCCAAAATTTTGTTTTAATAATAGGGAATTACATCGAAAGTTAATTACTGTCCACAAGAAATTGTTGTTAACTAATGCAACACAATAACACGAAGCCTGGATGTTAACTGTATCTTATTCTTATGCTGTACCTGGCAATTCAAAGAATTCAAACGTAGACAATGCGCATGTCTTCTTTCGCGAGCTCAGCTTGCCCCAGCTTCAGAGGTAGTGCAAATTAGAGTAGATTTATTTACTCCACTTATGCAGTCCCGAACGCCCTTCGGAGCGATCTTTTTTACTCCAAAGTCGCGTCCCGAACGCTGTGGAGCAAAAAAGAGCGTACGTCCCGAACGCACCTATGTATGTATATGTTTATTATATGGTTAAATCCAATGGTCCACTGTCTCGTTATAGTCGATCACTACAACTACTATGCATGTTCATCTGAACTATTTAGTTTTTAGGAAATTGTAGGCGTTAATATGATAATTGGCTAATAAAATTCAATTTATTCATGTTCATAAATACAAAAAATTTCAACTCTGCTTTAATGTAATGTTTGTGTTACAATCTTACGATTGCTTGTATTGTAACCTGACTTTTTCATAAGTTGAATGTAAGTAGTGTTGTATGACAGTCGACTACAAAAATGCCGTTTATGAAAGGAAAAGCACCTATAAGAAGAACGTTAAAGTATTTGGAAACAGGAAGTTTAGTTTTAAAGGATCAAATTAAAATATTTACTATAAATTATAACATTCATGGGCTGGCTCATCAAGGAACAAAGTGAGGTTAATCAAAACTTTTAGATAAAATCTGTTTTAACAATTATTTTTCTTTCCAGAGAATTTGTATTTTGGTATTTACCACAAATCCAGTACAAAAATCCAAATGTTCAAATTGCTACTTTTAAAAATATGACACCGTCACCGTTTATTAGATGTTTTTACGGTAATTTACGAATGTGTTAGAGTTTAGAGTTAGTGTATGTTAAAATTGTTTAATTATAAAGTAACAGCATTGATAAGTAATCTGTTTACTAAATAACAGTTCATATGTGTGTGATGTGATTTGATTATTAAACAGAATTTTTTTGTAGAAACTGGTCATCAAATGCTGATTGATTGCGACAATAAATCGAAGGAAGAAATACACGAACATCTAATTAAAATCATAGGCAAAACAAAGTAAGTAGTTTACAGCATGGTATGCCAGCTATTTTTCTTGATGTAATTGTAATTTTTAGGGAAGTTTTAGCAGCCGAAACTATAGCAAAAGAAAAAAAGGATAACCCGGCAAATTTTGGTGTTGGGTGTGACAGGCAATGCATTTGCGAAATTCCAGGACAAGTGCCATGCCCGGGAATAGTACCTTTACCAAACGTTGTGAGAGGCAAATACAAATACGCCAAAGAATAATAGGTTTTGCATAACGTTCGTTTGTTAATAAATATTAATTCCAATTGATAATTTTTCATAACACGAGTCTTAATAATATTTGTTAAAATATTTGAGTACTTAAAACATATTAGTGAATTATTCATTGGAGCCGAACTCCAGCATAATATGTGTACGAATAAAAAATTTAAATCGCATTATTTTCCATTACAGAGCCCAAATTGTCTTGAACCGATTTATTATATTTTGTAAGCCACTGGTAACATAAAAAAACAATTTATGCAATTATTTTATTTAATACATCACAACAACACAGAATACAATGAATTAATAATTATAGAAGTCCATTTTTGAACACAATCATTGTTTAAAATACTAGAGCCACAGCAGTACAACAAATAAATATTATTCAGCTAAGTTTCCCTGATTTAGTCCGATTATGAAATTATTTTAAGTCTACTAAAAACGTGCATAAAATTAATAATATCATAAATTATTCTATTATCTAAAAATTGTGAATTTTATACCCACATGCACGTACTTAAATATAAATAATTAGGCTTTAAAAAATTGATCATGTAAGCATGTACAGGGTGGTCCAAATTCGATGGAATTGCATGGGTATCTCGCTTAATATTTTAGAGAGGCAAACTCTGTGAATCGTTTTCAAAAATATTTTAGCTTTTCCGGTTTTTGAGTAATTAGAAAAAAAAATTCTCAAAAAACTGCACATTTTTGGTAATTTAACTATTTTTCTATCTAGATATTAAGCGAGATACTCATGTAATTCCATCAAATTTGGACCATCCTGTACTTAAAAACCGTTTAGAGAGCAAGAAAGCAACTTTATTAACTTATACTAAGTTGTATTGTTTTACAAGTTTTAAAAGACAATTAACACAGTGCACCATAAGTTTTTTCAACGACGTTTATGATCACCTGTGACATAGTTTATGCCACATATGTGACATTACTTATACTTGAAATAACATATATTGTTCTAAAATTAAGACAAAGTATCAGGGCCTTTAAATTAAGTACTTTTGATGAACCCTGTAAAGATATTAGTTAAAAGTTCCGGATTATAAATAATTAACACTTAAGGTACAATTTTTACACAGTTCAGCTTCGATTAATCATTCTTAATTACTTAAAAAAATATGTTAGCTACAATTTCCATTTAAAACTAGTTTTTTCTTTGAAAAAAATGTCTAAACTTTTAAAAATTGAAAACCAATAACGTTACCTTCTGGGTTTTTGTTTACTATAAGGAACACTGCGTTTATCATATTTCTTTGTATTTGTATACTTATGCCGAATATTATTAGCACTACTGCTCGAAGATTCTTGTTTTTTACTTTGGTATAAGGACACTAGTGATGGTTCAGTTGCTACAGTTTTATTGATTTCAAACTCGTCCGAAGTTTTCCGTTCCATTAGTTTAAGTTTGGCTTCGATAGCTTGAATTTGAGATTCTCTATTGACTTTCTTTTCAGACTTAGATATGGCAAGTGCGGGGATGTTTATCTCAGGTTTAGGTCGTTCTGGTTCTTCCTGTAATTAAGTAAAAATTAAATTGCTGCAAATATCGGCAACGGTACACTTTCTTACTGCTGTCATGCTGTGAGCCCAAGTAACAACGATGTTCTTCGTTCCGACGAGCTTGTTATGTAACTGTCCCTTTGCTTTTATGGCATCTTCTTTGTTTACGAATGTAACAAAGGCATAACCTCGTGGCTGCCCCACTAGAGGACCCGTACGATGAAATAACAAATCGAACTTTTCAATGGCACCATGTTTTTGCATTAATTTCAAGAGTTGATACCGGTAGAAGGAAAGGAGTAATATAAGTTGACAGTCAAAATTTAAACACTAATATTACTTACTCGGTTATCCGAGGGTCTAAATTTCCAACCCACAACCTTCGTTCATCCATGGGTTGATTAGCTGGAAGCTCCGGAGGTATAAGACTGAAAACCTTCAAAGGCACTAGGTTAAGCAAATCAATATTATGCAGTTAATTAAACTTACTTCCATGATATTTCACGTTAATTTTGATTTAAAATTTTCACTGATAATTGGATAATAGTCCATTATTACTAGGTATAACATAATTAATTTAATAAACACAATTTTCTTCATGATCCATGTTTATTTTTTGAAGTTAACCAAAAAAGAAATATATATATCACGGTAGCAGATCACTGAAGTTATGTCGAGGTTTGGTTCTAGGATATCCGGGTGAAGCCAGTCGTGTTACATAAATAATGGGCCGTAAGGCCACTTCTATGGTAAGGCCATGATATAAAATAACAGTGCCCGAAGCACCAATTTTAAATATAAATTACATTTCATTTAATTCATATTTAATTTACACAAGTACTGCAATCAAATGAACATAATTAAGTGAATCCCAAAAAATTAAAAAATTACTAAATATGAGCAAAAAATTAATAGAGACGATTTACCAAATTTGAAATACTCTAAAATTAAATGTGCTTAGCGCAAAACTTGAACTCGTTCCATAGATAATAATGTTAGAACTACACAAGTGGCTACAATGTATTTACGTAATATTTAACAGTTGGCTTTCCTGAGTAATTGCATCAATTGTCCGGTTTCCGTTGCAACCATAGATAAGAGAGAAAATAGATACTACACTCCCATACAATGCTTTTGAACTAAATTGCGCCATCTGAGCGGCTTGGGGTTAACTTAAATTTGCACGCTTGTCAAAGAATTTACAGTAATCTGTAAATACGACCGGATTTGCTTGTATAAATTATAGGAATTCAAAATTTATACTTATATTTATTATTTATGGATAAAATAAAAGGATTAAGATGCATTTTAAAATAAAAAATATTTATTTATATGAAATACAAAATATTTATATATATAAATATAACTAAAGGTCTATTTCTTACAAGATATTAATTTTTTGTAAACTTTTGTTGGGGTGACCATCCATCCCGGTTTTAAGTACTGTCCCGGTGTCCCGAAAAATGAATTAGTCATGTGAACTTGCGTCTGTATGATTATAATAAATGTTTAATAAATAAGACTGAATTTATATTTATAGTTTTAAATTGAATTATTTTTCAAATTATATTGTTACTTAAATTAGACAACAAAAACTGTATGTACAAAAAATTGTGGTATTTGGGTCGTTACTTTTTTGTAAAGAATGTATGCGTTCCAAATTTTTTTTCTATAATTGTATAATTCGTAACAGAAAATCATTAAATTTATACTTCCCATTTACGAAACAATGGCATAATCAAAGGGGAAGGAAAAGTAATTTCAATTTCACCCGTTAACACTAAAAATATATATTATACTTCTGTTATTGTTCAAATTTTATGACTTTATTACTTTTAAAATGGTTATTTAAAAGTTATGTTATTTAAATATTTTGATGTTATATTTTGTAACAATCTCGGACCCGGAGTTCGTCAAGATCTTTTTTACTACTTTCATCCATTTCTTTCGTAGTCGTCTCCTCCTTCTTTTTAAGTCCGCTTCACTATCTAGCACTAGTTTTGTTACTCTTCCTTCAGGTAATCTGGTGATATATCCAAGCCATCATAATCTTTGGATTTTTGCCACAGTTTTTATATTAGTTTGTCCATATATTTCCATAATTTCTTTCTTTGACCGTCTTCTCCATATATCTCCCTTCTTGATTCCCCCATATATTCTTCTAAGTATCTTCCTCTCCCATATTTCTAGTTTGTTTTCCATATTTCTATTAAGGATCTACGTTTCACAAACTTAGAGAACAGTCGGTCGATAACTGTTCGATACACTCTACATTTTGCGTTTAAGTGATACCTTTTTTGATATCAGCATTATTGCTAACACTCCGGCACTTTTACTTCCTTTAGCTATTCTCTTATCTATTTCTTCCTTTTCTTCATTTCTGCTAATGTTACCCCCAGGGGGGCCCAGGTAGTCAAAATTGTTCACGCTGCTCTGCACTTGTAACTTATTATTATAACACACAAACAATTTAAGATATTGAACAGGCCGAACAGTTCGTTCAAAATTATGATATATTTTCTTTATCTATGATTATAATATTTCAAAATATTAAAATATTCATATTTTAATTTTGACTTTTTATAGCCAAACGGGGGTAACCATAGATAAAGGGTACGCAACCATGGAAACCTTCATTCATAATCCGCTGCGCAGCGTATTATGAATGAAACCCAAGCCGTGTAGGTGGCGTGTAAGTCTGTTGGATTATAAATGAAGTTAGTCATGAACGCAACATACACGCCACCTACACGGCTTGGGGTTCAACTATTTTCAATGAAACAAGTATTCGATTCTGCCCATAAGAGTGCAAACACTGTGGTTGCAACATTTAAACCATAGAGTCCGTTATAAGTCGATTTGTTGTAAAAGTCCCAATATTTATTGTAAAAATAACAACAAATTTACAAAACTACGTCGGTGTTAGGTTTTAGGACAAAAGTTAACAAATTTTTTGAAGTTTATTACTCTATAAAACCTAGTAGGTATGTTGCTAGCATCTATTGCCCGTCAATTCGTCTAAGCTTTGACAGCTGCAAATGTCAGTCATGGAATTCGATCCAAGTAAAGAAAATATTCAACCACTGCGAGGGGGTCGAAATGTAACCCAGCTTGGTGTTGCATTACAAGCACAGAGTAACCAAGAATATCAACAAGAACTTTTACAACAAAGGGAGTTAGTATTTATGCCATATCCATATTTTATACTTAGGTTATGTATTTCTGGAATGGAATTTGTATTTTAGGGATTTTGAAAATGCAATTCGTAACTACGAGGGAGACGACCCTTTAGATAACTGGTACCATTATATATCTTGGATAGAACAAAGCTATCCGAAGCATGGACATGAAGGAAATTTAGTGCCGTTATTAGAAGACTGTTTAGCAAAATTTGAAAATGATAAGCTTTATATGAATGATGGTAGATTTTGTAAATTATGGATTAAATATGTAAGCACAATATTACTTACTTAGGCATTAGAAATACTTTATTTATTATTTACTCTTTAGATTGACCTACAACAGAATCCTTTGGAGTTATATCATATGATGCATGCACGTGGTCTATGTAAAGGTTGTGCAGACTTATACAGGGCTTGGGCCTATTATCATGAAGCTGTAGGTGATTATCGAAGTGCAGATATGGTGTTCCAACTTGGTCGAGGCGAATTAGCACAACCATATGAAGAACTAGTTACTGCTCATCAAAATATGATTTTTGCAGCTGGTCAGCAAGTAAGTTTACATACATATTTTGTAATTGTAATGATGGTAATTAAACATAGCCTGTAGTTTGCAAGAACGATAAATGTAGGTAACTTTATGATAATAAGTAAATTGACTAGAAAATGATGACACATAATATTACATGGCTAACATTTCTCTACCATTTCTAGTACATAATTTTGTTTAAACTAATAATTATTCAAAATCGTGAACAATTTTGAGTTGGTCACCAGCCTCTTTTTTCAGTTTTTTAGCTCTCCGGCCCTATCAAAATATTGATATAATTTTGGTATCGACCACCCTAGTTACTATTATGCCTTTTGTTTTGTCATTTTCTGTTATTTGCACATATTTACAGTCTCAGGGTGTAAAAGTTTATAGTCGAGAGTAAACTATGATTTAATTATATATTACACATAATATTAACACAAAATTATATTGATAGTTAACATGACTGATAAACATTTTTAGAACTGCATTCATTTTATATTGATAATTATTTTCTTAAAATCAGGTGATTTCTGGAGTAGATCAAAGGCGATTAGCAGAACAAAGACAAGCTTTGACAATGTTGCGAACCTACAAACCTGGAAGAGTTTCCACTGTTCGCACTGCTACTGCAAGTGGTGCTGGTGTATTTCCTGCATCTGTTCTGAATCCAAAGTCTAACTCTGTTATTCCAATATATGAAGATATAGGTGCAAATCCGCGAGGAGCTGAAGCTGCACCAGTTAGTATTCTTAGCATTGCTAAACGGCAGGAAGCTCCCAAAGAAAATACAATTAAACCAGGCGTTTGGACAACTGCTGTGCCGCAACAAAAAACAACACCAGCCCATCGCACACCCAATTTTACAGGTAAAAAAAAAAGAATTGCTTTCCACTACGTGATAAAACATATAGTTTGTTCCCCCTGTTAAAATTTGAATTAACTATCTTTGAGGCAAGAAAGTTGTGTAATTATTTTTTTAAACTACATCATATGTCAGTGGTGTCCAGCCTTTTTAAGACTGGGGACTACTTTAGCAACTTCAAAACTTTGGCGGGCTACTTCATCGGAGTCATCCTCGCTCCCCCTCATGACAAAAACAATAAAACTCAAAAAGTAAGCATTTTAACCAAATAAAATCTTAATAAATACATTTATAATATACTAGCTGATTGACCCGGCGTTGCACGGGTGGTTACAATTCTCTTTTATCAATCACAGACTACTTGTGCCCGGCGGACGTTCCCAGATCATCAATCACGGACTACTCGCGCTCACGCTCGGCGGACGTCCTTTATACGACGTTCGATCCGTTGGGTTCTAAATAGTAACTGTGCAAAATTTGGTCCCGATCGGTCAACGGACCTAGGATTGTATAGCAAACAAACACACAAACAAACAAACAAGCTTTTATATACAGCCATCCCAGCCAAGACGAATTATTCGATAGCTCTGTTATTAGTAATGATATTTTAAAAAATTTAATATAAAAGTTGTTTGTAATCATTTACCACATAACCTAAAATTATTTTCAACTGTACACCGCGTTTTGTTTTTGCGCTCTGATACTAAACATTGTTTTTTTATGTGAAACACCCTATATATTTTGTAATTTTTGGATTTAAAATTAAATTCTCTTTCAACAATATTGTAGGTTGTTTATGTCTAAAATGAACCGTTTTTGAGTTATTAACGTTTTTTTGAAAATTTTGACAGATGCAGACCTTTATAAAAATATTTATATTTATTAACATAAGAACATCAGAGCAATTTACTCTGGTAATTTATTAGACAATAGTGTCATAGTGATTGTTGACTAGTCACATTTTTAAAATAATATACAGGGTGTTCGTTATACTCGGTACATTTCGCTAAACTTTAAACGCATAAAAACCTTTTTTTTTTAATGGAACACCCTATATATTTTTACATTTTTTTGTAGAAAATGTAATTATCTTTCAAAGTTGTTAAGCATTTTTTATGTCTAAATATAATATTTTTGAAGTTATTTCTTATGATTATTTGCGAGTATTTTACCTAAAATATTGGTAGTAGCCTTTGAAAATTCAAAACAATTTGTATGAACTGTTAACCAGAACAGTTAATCGGCACAGTTTAAATAATTATGCCACTAAAAATCCATAATTTTTAAGAGTTGTAGATACACAGCATAAATGGCAGCAAATAACACTAGAATGCTGTGTATCTACAGTTCTTAAGAAAATATGGATTTTTAGTGGCATAATAGTTTAAATTGTGCCGATTAATTGTTCTGGTTGACAGTCATACAAATTGTTTTGAATTTTCAAAGGCTACTACCGATATTTTAGGTAAAATACTCTCAAATAATCATAAGAAATAACTTCAAAAATATTATATTTAGACATAAAACATGCTTAACAACTTTGAAAGATAATTACATTTTCTACAAGAAAATGTAAAAATATATAGGGTGTTCTATTTTAAAAAGATGACTTATAGGTGTTTAAAGTTTAGCGAAATGTACCGAGTATAACGAACACCCTGTATATTATTTTAAAAATGCGACTAGTCAACAATCACTATGACACTATTGTCTAATAAATTACCAGAGTAAATTGCTCTGATGTTCTTATGTTAATAAATATAAATATTTTTATAAAGTTCTGCCTCTGTCAAAATTTTCAAAAAAACGTTAATAACTCAAAAACAATTCATTTTAGACATAAACACCCTATAATATTGTTGAAAGAGAATTTAATTTTACATCCAAAAATTACAAAATATACAGGGTGTTTTATATAAAAAAACAATGTTTAGTATCAGAGCGCAAAAACAAAACGCGGTGTACAGTTGAAAATAATTTTAGGTTATGTGGTAAATGATTACAAACAACTTTTATATTTAACTTTTTTTAATATTATTACTAATAGCAGAGCTATTAAATAATTCGTCTTGGCTGGGACACCCTGTATACAGGGTGTGTAAAAATTGGCGGAAATGCTACACGTGGCGATGTTCTTCGTAAAATTCTAAGTCGAAAATCTTTATACAAAAATGTTGTACCATGCTTGCTGTGTCTTCAAGAGGTCCTCAAAGTTTTGACATTCGGTCCTTTAATAAGCGTTATTATTTAATACTTGCAAATGAAAAAGCTGCAATTTGGAATAAAAATAAATTTCGAATAGTATTTTTCCTAGATATTGTGTTCTTCCTTTCAAAAATTGGTGTTGAAAATATGTAAATCACTGATCTGAATGAAAATAATACATATGGCAACATTGTCATTAGCTGTCATCTCTGTTTTTCTCGTAATGATTTCTAGTTTGTGTTTTACGATACCCAAAAGTTTGCAGCTATGTTTACGAACTGAAGGTTTTCAGTTCGAACAAAAATTGTAAATACCTAAGTAAAAATTGCTGATAAAAAAATGTCCAAACGCAAATGAATGTATGCAATGTTGCCAATTTATTTTTTCTTTAAACGGTTCCTGAGGCCATAGAAAGCATGGTACAACATTTTTGTATCAAGATTTTCGACTTGGAATTTTACGAAGAACATCGTTACGTGTAGCGATTCCGCCAATTTATACACATCCTGTATAGATTTGTAATTCATGAGAGACCTGCTGTTGCATATTTTCTGATAGTACTTTAAAGTCTGGTTCGTAAAGATATACCTATTGCGTTTTTCAAGCATTTAATAACATTTTTATTGGTAAGACCATAACTATGTTTGGTTTTGATGATATTAAGCTGCAAAAATGCTATTTCGCAGAGGTATAAAGAAGCGAAAATTGAGTCTACGTTTTTCGCATATCTGATAAGATTCTGAAATATAGGGTATATCTTAATTATGGCGAAAAAATTCAACATTGGTCAGGTTAGTAACCATACAGGGTGGTGCTTTTTTCGATGCTCACCATTGCTATCTTAGAAACGGTAAGAGATACAAGGTCGGTTAAATTAGAGAAAAGTTGCACATTTTTATGGCGATTAAGAATCTGAAAAGAAATCCTGGATATTTTGATTCGTTTTTGATTTATTACAAAAAAACTGAAAAATGTGATTTTAGAAAAATATTATTATCTTCCCTACCATTGACGCTATTTCATTTAAACTTGGTAACTTTATGTTTTTGACCATCCTGGGTTTGATGACGTAAACAGAAATTTTCTAAGCCTTCTAGATTTCAAGTTGCGATAGTCAACTTTTTTATTTCTTATGGCCGCCATATTGAATTTTTACACCATCAGAGAGACAAAAAAATTAGCTTTTTAGATTGGTAACCAACATACCTTTTTTCTTTCAAAAAACTTGTTGAAATTTTAAAATTTGTGTAAATAATTCATAAAATCGAGAATGCTCTGAAAAACAATTGAAATTATAATATAAATCAAAGTGACACAACATTTTATAGGTCTAATGATAACGAAATTAAGATTGTTGGAAACATATTTAGAAGATATGTTAGGCGAATTGCCATTATTAACAATTCAAAATCATCAGTAGTTTCAGCATGAAGGAGCTGGTCATCATTCCCCGCATTGTAAAAGGATATTAATTTAGATGTACGGTTTCAAAATGCATGACTTGGTACGTTTGGTCCTGTTCATTGGCCTCAGCGATCGCCATGTTTAACGCCTATGGATTACTTTTACATTGATGTTGTTTATGCAACCCCAACGGAAAATATTGAACTTCTTCGCCGTAAAATCAAAAATGCTTTCGACTCTATTTCGAGACAAACTATCCTAAAGGCAGTGGACGAAATGAATCTGAGGACTAACCAATACATCATACATAACGGCGCGCACTTTAAACAATTTAAATAATTATTTATCTGGTGTTTTAAATTTATTGTCCTTTCGTTATTTTATTAGACCTATAAAATGTTGTGTCACTTTGATTTATATCATAATTTCAATTGTTTTTCAGAGCATTCTCGATTTTATCAATTATTTACACAAATTTTAAAATTTCAACAAGTTTTTTGAAAGAAAAAAGGTATGTTGGTTACCAATCTGAAAAGCTAATTTTTTTGTCTGTCTGATGGTGTAAAAATCCAATATGGCGGCCATAAGAAATAAAAAAGTTGACTATCGCAACTTGAAATCTAGAAGGCTTAGAAAATTTTTGTTGACGTCATCAAACCCAGGACGGTCAAAAACATAAAGTTACCAAGTTTAAATGAAATAGCGTCAATGGTAGGGAAGATAATAATATTTTTCTAAAATCACATTTTTCAGTTTTTCTGTAATAAATCAGAAACGAATCAAAATATCCAGGATTTCTTTTCAGATTCTTAATCGCCATAAAAATGTGCATTTTTTCTCTAATTTAACCGACCTTGTATCTCTTACCGTTTCCAAGATAGCAATGGTGAGCATCGAAAAAAGCACCACCCTGTATATCTAATAAACATATATTGCTAGTAGTTCAAATTTTGCGTAACATAGTCGACAGTACAGATATACGTCTTCTCTTTTTAAATTTTGCGGCAAAGGACCATCTCGCAATTTTTTGTTGTATTCGGAGTCGGAATCGGTACACTTTTTCAGACTCCGACTCCACTGACCAGAAATTCCTTCTAAAGTCCGACTCCACAGCCCTGATTTGAACATAAACAAACCATGGTAACCACCAAAATGAATCGTTTTATATTGGAATATTATTTAATGGTGCATGTTTTCTTATTTTATTTTGTACTCAAAAACTGGATTTTTTAGAAAAAACTAAAGAATAATAAAAGTTTCTAAATAAGTCAAGTTTTGTATTTAAAAAAAAATCTTATTTCAAAATTCCTTCCACCTAAAAGTTCTGATTAAAAAACCAACAAGGGTTGCACTTTTCAGCCCCCTGTGAAGGTGGGAGATAATTAAAAATATTACTATGGCAAACCTTTTAATAAACTTAAAGCTGTATTCAGTGCCGTTTCTGAGTACTTGGCCACCCGCGTGCTAACGTACGTTTCGCCGCCCCGGTAAAATAAGGCTAGATTTAAATTTTGAAGATCAAATTCAAAATTTTATTTTTTAAGAAATTTCAACATTCAAAAAGTCTGCAACAAATGTAAAAGTTTTTTATTATTGATTTCTCAGAAAATTATTCTTCATTAAAGTTGGTGCATAGTCTAAAACTAATTTTAAGATAAAAACAAGTTTGATAAAAATTCATAGGACACTAGATTTTAGCGATTTTTGAAATATTTGCAAGAGTAAAGTGCCTTTATTTTAAGAGATACAAAAAAAATTGTAAAATAAAGTTATTTAGAATCTCAAAATAAGGCTAGATGTAAATTTTGACGGTCAAATTCCAAAATTACAATTATTACAAAATTTTAAGCACTTTACTTTTGCGAATATTTCAAAAATCGCTAAAATCTAGTGTCCTATGACTTTATTAAACTTTTTTTCATTTAAAATTAGTTTTGGACCATGCACTACCGTTTATCAAGAATATAATTTTTTGAGAAATCGATAATAAAAAACTTTTCCATTTGTTGCAGACTTTTTGAATGTTAACATTTCCTAAAAAATAAAAATTAGAATTTGACCGTCAAAATTTAAATCTAGGCTTATTTTGAGATTCTAAATAACTTTTTCCTATAATTTTTTTTTATATCTCCTAAAATAGGGGTACTTTACTCCTGCGAATATTTCAAAAATCGTTATAATCTAGTGTTCCATGACTTTTTATTGAAATTTTTTTCATCTTAAATATTAGTTTTAGACCATGTACCAACTTTTCTCAAGAATAATATTTTCTGAGAAATCAATAATTAAAGTTTTTCCTATTAGTTGCAAACTGTTTGAATGACTGTAAATTTGTCATTATGTGTAAGAGGGATTTTCAGCGCCATCTCTTGCGCCCTTGGCACTAACTTGTCCCATTGCCAATTATTGCATTGCTATCTACATTGCTACGGTACGGTATACAACCGCCGATTGAGTACATAAATTTAATCGCAATCTATGTCTTATGTCGTAAGTTGACATACGCGAAGTGTCATAAGACGTGTTGTAACTTGGCAACAGCTGTACAATCTAGTATAAAATTTCTTGAACAAGAAATTGTATAATGTAATACAGCTTTTAAAACATCTACCAAATATCATTCTCCTACATATATCCAAATTTGAGAAATAAAATAAAAACCTAATTTTACCGCTCCTCTTTAGGTTGGTGTAACTCGGATAGGAGACGTCTAAGGAAAAAGTTTTATATGAAAGTCCCCCCTTAATTTTTGATAAGAAATCACATCCCAAATTTTTTTCACAATATTTAAGAAACACTCTGTATAACGGGGTCTGTTGCTTGCCAAAAACCATCATTTCCAATAGATTTTAGTTCGATGTTATTTCATAAAACTATAATTTCAATTTCTGGATTGTCATCGAACGTAAATTTTCGCATAAGTGTAGCTTATGTCAAAATACCAAAAATAATACTTCTAATAGTGGTTCGATTCCCTTTAGATCCTGAAAACATCTCTCAAATTCATCGTTAAGCATTTGAAGGTCATCAATGTGGCTTTTTGGCTGATAATTTTGATCATTGTCTTCTGTCATCTTTTTTATTGATGGAAAATGTTCGTATATGAAGGTTTTTCAATAAGAAATTTGTAAGTGCAACTTCTGCTCGCAGGCGCCTTAACATAGCCTCGCGAGCTACCGGTTGGACATCACTGTCATATGTGTTAGTATTAAACATATGCTTTGAATAGAATTATTTTCTAGTGTTTTATTTTATTGTTTTCAATTTTCAAATCTAAAAAATTTCGTAGTATTAACAGATATTGATATTAAGATGGTGACTTTCATGGTTACAGTTTGCGTATCCTAATTTAAAGTTTTTTAAAAATTTCAGTTCATGAAGATAGTGATGATTTGCCAACTGCGGGAATTATTCTACCGGTTGAATTTTATCCTGTTACTCATGAAGATTTTACAAACTGGAAACCATTATTGTTTTATCCAGAACCTGAAGATCCTTCCAAAATACCAATGTATCCTAAAGCTAAAGTATATAGCGATGGTAAAAATGAAATTAGTATTGAGGAAATTCGTGCGCGACGATACATTAAACGACCAGCTAATCGTTTGAATGTATCACCAATTGAAACTGAACAAGCTATTCAATCCATATTAGGCAATAGTTCTCAGCAACCTGAAATAGGTGATCACTGCCAACAAGACTTGTACAATGTCTATCAACAAGGTGGAAATGAACAACAAAATATTGGAGACTTATATCATCAACAAACCCAATATGCTCAACATGTTGAAGAACCACAGCCTAACATCCATCATGTTAATACATTTCAACAGCAGCAGGTAACTCCAATGCAATACCATCAACCACATATTGTCCAGCATAACCAACATCATGGTAGCTTCATTCAACAGCAACAACATGATCAGGCCCAGTCAAATTATCACGGTAATTTTCTTCATCAAGATGCAATGCAGCATCATGGTAGTTACATTCAACAGCATCAAAATATTCATTCAGATCCACAACATAATGTTCTGGTAAATCATCAGCATAATTTTATTCATCAACAAGGAGGAGGTATGCAGGAAAATCAGCAACACACTTTTGTACACCATCAGCCACAGATGAATAATTATGTGCAACAACATAACAGCATCCAGCAATTTCCGCATGATGCAATTGCTCAAAATCAAGATGTTCATCAGCATTCAATAAAAGCTACTACCAACAACCATTCTTTGCATCAGTTGATAAACCGATCACATCATCAGTCTCCTCAGCAATCCATAAATCAACAACATAGTGGAGGGAAGCGTTCCCATTCTCAAAATGATCAAAGTTTTGGTAGATGTACCGAACAAGCTATTGACACATCAAGTAACAAAAATTTGCAAAATGTTTGGTCCCAACAAAAAGTAGTGCCGTTCCAGGATCCCTCTCCTCAAGTCAGTTTTTCATCTCTCCATGGCAAAGCGACTGTTGATGCTGCTAGTTCATCTATAAATGTAGTAGGAAACGATTTGAATGATCTTTGGAGATCGCCTAATCGTCATAATGATTCGTTGGACGATTCTCTTGTTTTTGCACCAAAAAATAATGTATCAAAATTTGCTATATATGAAGAATCAAACATTGGATTGCAAGAACAAATACATCCTAAGGGTAGTGCTATGAAAACATTACCGTTCAAAATTCTCAGTGCTGAAGAGTTGGCTGAAACAGGGTCAAGAGGTGGTTTAGATGCTGCGACTACTGCTCAGCCAGGAGATGGTGCTAAAAGAGTACAAGACTTTGAAGATGATAGTAGCTCATCTTTTAGTGAACTGCAGCATATGTCTGTTAATGTTCATTCTCCATACAATACCCAGTTATTTAATTTTAATTTGAATGAAATGAAAGTTAGTACACCACAGTCTAAGCAGACTGTTGTTTCACCTGTGAGAGATGAAGCTGTCCAAGCAACTCGTAAACAACTGTTTGCTGCTGAACCTGAAAAGAAACACATGTCTACTATTTTAGAAGAAACAAAGAGTTATGGGTAAGATATTTGATTGATAATTATTCTATATTTCTTTAAAAATTACAGCTTTTTTATATATCATGGTTTCTATTTTTTAAAAATACAACCTTGTCATTTATCTTAAATTTAAGCGATGTTTAAAAAAATGAATAATCATCATTCTATCATGCAATCGAAACCTAAAATGGACCAATGATTAAAGCATAAGAGCATAATTCAGATGTAAAACTAATAAATGAATTTAATTGTCACATTTTCTACCTTCATTTACTTTTGCTTACAACATATTATGTACTTAAACAAAAACCAAAATTTCATCGATCCAAAAGTTTCTTGGCCTTCCTTTTAATTTTGTTCCCATAACTTTGCTTTATTTACTTTTCTCTCTTTAACCACGTCAATAATGCCTATTCAATTGTCTTTTCTATTTCTCTTAGCTGTGTAATTATACAGGGTTCTCGTTTTTCGAGGGCCACTATGGGGATCTCGTAAACGGTAAGAGTTACGACTTCGGTTAAATTAGGGCAAAGTTGTATATTCAGGTGCTTAATAGTTTGACGCAAACAGAACTTATCTAGCTTTCTTAGTTTTTGAGATATAAGGAAAAAAGTTAAGAAGTGGATTTTTGTTTTTGTCCGTAACTTTTTCATTTGATGTCGAATTTCATTTCTGTTAAAACTTTTTCATGGCCACTTTTTGCAAGGAATCAAAATTTCCAATTACATTTTCTATGCGACGTTTCACTTTTTTTAAACCATCATCAGGTCAATATTTTCTTATGGACACTATATCTGATTTTAACGCCAATCTGTAGAGCATTTTATTCTGAATTCGACAATGTATAAACTTGGACCTTTTTTAAACAATTTTTGTTAAAAATGCATGAAATTGCTATTAAAGGGATTTAAATAAAGATTTAACACAAAACGAAAATAGGTAGTATTTATTTGTTGAAGGGGAAAAAACAGCTATGCCATCTATGCACGGTCACCCAACCAAGATCTAACGTAACTTGTCAAACGAACGTATTGGTTATATCTTTAACGAGTTATGCCCTTCATCTGCGTTAATGACTTCTAATAAGAAAACGCGTAAACAGATTTCTGGACGTTTTTTGTAAACTATGAAAACTTGTATTGTTTGAATACGAAAATTTTGTTGAAAATAATTGTATGCCAAATAAGGGATTCAATACACATATTAGTGAACTTATTACTAAACTGAGGAAAATATTCTAAAAATATTTGCTAATAAGTAAACAATGTTAATGCATTCCTAACATATTTATTAATACCCATTTTGTTTAACGAAATGGCAGTTGGTAATTTCATGCTGTTCACTTATCTGCTTCCAAGGAAAAAGGGACAAAGATAATTATTTACCAGGCGATTAGGAATTTTTCAAAATAAAATATTTGTTTTTGCCATTTTTAACAAAAATTGTTTAAAAAAAGTGCGAAGTTCATACATTGTCGAATTTAAAATAAAATGGCCTACAAATTGGCGTTAAAATCAGATATAGCGTCTATAAGAAAAAATTCATCTGATGATGGTTTTAAAAAAACGAAACGTTCCACGGAAAATATAATTGGGGATTCTGATTCCTTGCAAAAAGTGGCCATGAAAAAGTTTTAACAGAAATGAAATTCGACATCAAATGAAAAAGTTACGGACAAAAAACAAAAATCCACTTTTTTACTTTTTTCCCTATATCTCAAAAACTAAAAGAGCTAGATAAGTTCTGTTTGCATCAAATTATTAAGCACCTGAATATACAACTTTGCCCTAATTTAACCGAAGTCGTAACTCTTACCGTTTACGAGATCCCCATAGTGGCCCTCGAAAAACGAGAACCCTATATATAAATATTTCCTGTAATCTGAGATGTACACTTTTTGGTTTTTAAAAATGGAGCACTTCTTACAATTTATTTGGCATACATTGTTTGTTGGTTATTGGTAAAAACCGCTTAAAATCGATGAAATACGGTATCTATTTGAAGAAACAACGATAATTACGTTTTTAAAAAATTGCAGATCCAGTTCTAGCAGTGGAGGCAGTGGTGGTTCAACAACAATCAAATCAGGAATCTTAAGTCACTCAAAACGTGATAATATGGCTGTCATTAGTGAGGAACAAAGTAAATATCATTTTAATTTATCTCAAAATCTCAAAGCTAATGCAGCATTACGATCAAGTTTATTGGAATTAATGGAATGTGAATCTGGACAAAGTAGCCCTGTAACAGAAGTTCCTATTGAACCTTTAGTTCCATCTCCCTCGGATCCCTTCAAACCTGCGTTATTGCGAAGTTTACTAGATTGTTTAGGTTTCCCAGGACGTCATAGTGTGGGTTATGTGTCGATAAATGGTATTCCACGATTAGCCGCTCGTAAGGAATACAGCAGAATTGGGGACGATCGTTTCTTAGTTGAGAAAATATTAGGCAAGGGACAATATGGACAAGTTTTTAAAGCCATTGAAGCTCGTACAAATCGACCAGTTGCTTTAAAATTGCAGAAGCCACCAAATTGTTGGGAATATTATATTTGTCGTGAATTGCAAGACCGTCTCGCTAAAAGTCCTTTAAGAGAACGTTTCATGGATGTACGAATTGGCTATTTTAGTAAGTATTACTTCGTTTATGTATATAAACATTCCTGATCAAAAGTCTAATGAGTTTTTGTCAAATTTTTGGAAATGAAAATTTAAACAATGCAAACATAAAAGACCTTTCCTATTGTTTTTTAAATAATCTTTAATGAAATGAAATAAAAATTAAGAACAATTTTTGTGCCCTACTATGTAATGTAACGTGTTTAACAGCGGTATGCACAGTCGTTCACCGGAGAGCCCTCCAATCAGCGCTGCATCAAACACCCACCAGACACTTGGCTTGCAGAGACAAATTTCGGCGAGCCGCTGGCTGGAGGGCTCTCCGGCGAAGCGTTGGACTAGCGTACATGAAAACATATCGCTCTAGCATGCGCATAATAGCAATTAGCCAATTTGATAATGTGATAAAACCTTTCTTCAGTATATAGCATGCGGTAAATGACCGACAGTTTTTATAGCTTTAAAGCAAAATTCATTTGAAACGCAATATTTAATAACAGCGCTGTTAAAGGAAATAGTAAGTAATAAGGTTTCCCATATTAATTACCCCTCTTAACTACTTAACAAAGGGATAAGATCTTTGTTGGTCCCTAGAAATGTGTCAATAACCAAAATCTTAATTTTCTTTATTAGTAAAAGTTGTTTTGATGTCCTTATAATTTCCAATAAAACATTCATTGCAAGTTCTTTGTAACTTGTAGTTCATTACCGTTGTATACATACAATGATGTGCATAATAATAGCTAATTATAAAAAATAAATTAAAACCAAAATATTGAATTTTATTGTTTTTTAATTCATTTAAAATGTTTATAAACAATTTTAATAATAATAAGAAAATAACGTAAGAAATAATTGAGATTTTATAATATTTGAATACATTAATGCCAAACGAGTTATGTATTTCCTTGTAATTCTATAATTCACTAACTTTTGATACAATATGATCGCAATTAAAGTAATACATGTTAAAAAAATATAGACATCCATAATTTTACACAGTATTTTGCACACTTGCTATTAACTCAGCAGAAAAATAAAAACAAGATACGTAATATGTACATTTATCAAACATGAGCACAGAAAAACACCTGGATAAACAATTAAGGTGAATACTTCATGTACAGTACAGGGTGGACTATTTTTGATGCCCATACAGGGTATCTCAGTTATTATCAGAGATAGAAAAAAAACTAAGTACGTAGTCTCAATTTCTTTTTTCGAGAGAAATTCATTGCTGCAAACAGATTTTTTAATTTTCGAAATATAGCCAGAAACCGATTTTTGCCACTTTTCAAAAATGTTAAATATCTCGCTTAAACGAAAAGATAGAGAAAAACTTTAAAGACATTTTTGGCATGGTTTTTTGTCTTTAATAAGATAGTGATGTTCAATGTTTTTTTTTTACTTATACAAATATTGATATATTACACCTAACTTTCTTATTTTAAATGGCAACCATAAGCAAATTATGTATTTTTAAAAAATGCGAAAAATAAGCTTTTTATCTGTCAAATATCTCGCTTAAACAAAAAGATAGAGAAAAACTTTAAGAACATTTTTGGCATGGGTTTTTGTCCTTAATAAGAGAGCGATGTTCAATTTTATTTTTTTAAATTTATACAAATACAGTGAGCTCGCGTTATAAGCAACTAATGGCGGCCATATCCAATACTAAAAGTTGCTTATAACGTGAAAGTTGCTTATATGATAGAAATAGACACAATTAGATTTTAAACATAAATAAATCTTCTTTTTGGTAATGAAATTAAAAATAAAAGTTCACACCATAACAACGCGATCGCGGTCGCGTTGTTATGGTGATCTGTGCGCTACACCGCTACCTATGTCAAACGATATACGCACGTGCCATATGTACCTTCAGTCGTACTTGTACATCTCTAAAATAAAAAAATATGAATTGATATCATAGCAAGTACCTATACAGTGCGGATGAAACGGCCTTATTTTATAAGTGTTTACCGGACAAAACTGTTGTTCATTCACGTAAGAAAAATATTCCCGGGAGAAAAATATCTAAACAACGAGTTACTATTATGCCGTGTGCTAATTCCAGCGGCAATAATAAATTGAACTTGATGGTCTTTGGTAAATTATACAAAGCCAAAAAATTTTAGTAATTTCACCTACCAGTTTATTTTATTATATCTATTATTATACAGCGTAATTCAAAAAATCATGCACCAACTTTTATCAAGAATAAAATTTTCTGAGAAATGGATAATAAAAAACTTTACCATTTGTTGCAGACTTTTTGAATGTTTAAATTTATTAAAAAATAAAAATTGAAATTTGTCCGTCAAAATTTAATCTAGCCTTATTCTGGAATTCTTAAAAACCCTTTCCATATATTTTTTTTAATTTCTTAAAATAAGGGCCCTTTACTCTTGCGAATATTTCAAAAATCGCTAATATCTCGTGTCATATGACTTTTTATCAAATTTTTTTTTTATGTTAAAATTTGTTTTCGACAATGCACCAACTTTTATAAAGAATAAAATTTTCTGAGAAATCAATAATAAAAAACTTTATTTGTTGCAGACTTTTTGAATGACGCTGTATATTAATAATCTTAACTCCTAAAAATTTCTTGAGTGCATTTAACAATATTAACCTTAGCCTGGCAGTGCTTAAAAGTTGATTTATTTTTTCGATTCAATTTATGTTTTCATATTTTTGTTGCCCTATATTTTATATTTTACTGACTAAGACCCACAAACAATTAAGGAAATTTTTCTGTGTGCCAAGGGTTGCCGATACCTGTATTTAGATAATCGAGTAACGTCCGTTTGCAATGTGGTAGTTCACACCATACGGTAAGAAACCGTGTTAGTACGGTTCTACAAGACTATGTATAAACGAAAAATGAGTAGCGATGTTTAAATTTTCACAAGTTTGACCATGCGTAAAAAACACCCTGTATAATATTTTAAAAATATAGCTAGCCCAAATTGTTAATTAATCTATTATTAATCTAATTTTCAAACGAAATTTTACTGCCTTTTTAAATAACTTAAATCTTAAAAAAAAACTGAAAGTGCTGTATCGCTCAAAATTTTTACAAAAATTTAAATTTTACGAAAACGGTTGACTTTAGACCCACTTAACCTTTTACATTTTTTAAATTAAATTTTAAGAGAAATGTAAAAATATACAGGTTTTTTTTTTTTAATTTCAAAGTTTGAGTCCGTTTCTTGTTGAACCGGAAGTCGCATTGCAACCTTAATATTTTCATCGAATCCGAAAAATATCATAACGCTCAAATACAACATTTCATTGTTATATCTGCAATAGTATTTTAGATATTTGTATTTTTAACTGTCACACTGATAGTTGCTTATATCGTGTACTTTGATACAATAGTTGCTTATATCAAGTGTTGCTTATAACGAGAGTTGCTTATATCGTGGGTTGCTTATAACGCGAGCTCACTGTATTGATATATTACACCTAACTTTCTTATTTTAAATGGCAACCATAGTTGGCTTTGGCATGAACTGAAAGCTTACTTTTTGCACTTTTCAAATATTATATATAATTTGCTTATGGTTGCCATTTAAAATAAGAAAGTTAGGTGTGATTTATCAATATTTGTATAAGTAAAAAAAAAATTGAACATCGCTATCTTATGAAAGACAAAAAACGATGCTGAAAATGTCTTTAAAGTTTTTCTCTATCTTTTCGTTTAAGCGGGATATTTAACATTTTTGAAAAGTGCCAAAAATCGGTTTTTGGCTAAAATTAAAAAATATATGTGGGATTTCGCGGGTTTAGCAGAAAGACAGAGAGGTGGCGCGAGAAGCAGAGCAGAGCGGGGAGTGAGAGGCGCGGTAGAGAGGAGTGAGGTTGGAGAACCCCATGTGCTGTGTGAGAAGTAGTGTAAAAGGATTGGCGTGTTAAAAGTGTTAATAATTATTAAAAGTTGTAAAAGTTGTTCAGTTGTCGATAAGACGTTTATTTAAAGTTGTAAAAGTTGTTCAGCTGTTAATAAAACATTGTTTCGTAATCTTTGTCGGTATCATCCTCGATATTCCCACATATATAAAAAATCTGTTTGCGGCAATGAATTTCTCTCGAAAAAAGAAATCGAGATTACGTACTTAGTTTTTTTCTATCTCTTATAATAACCGAGATACCCTGTATGGGCATCGAAAATAGGCCACCCTGCACAATTGCAGTTTAGTCGACTTTGTAAAACTTAAATAATATATTATATCGAATAAATCATACAGTGCCGAGGAAAAAAATTTATATTCGTATGATACAAAACTATTCCATCATCGAGGATGAAAAACCGATGTCAAAAATAAATATAAATTGCATTTTGCAACAATATTCAGTAATCTGGAGATGCTAGATACTCACGCCGGCGAAGCGCCCAGTTTTCAAGTATTGCGCATGTACTACTAAGCCGAAGATTCGCTGGAGAACAACTGTGCAATGTTCGGCACTCCGCCGAAGAAGTATCGGTGTTGCGCCGAGAAAATTCTTATCGGCGAACGACTGTGCAACGCAAACTGTCAGCACACCGCCTGCAGCTCCTCCGACGAACGACTGTACATACCGCTGTTAGTGTTGGCATCGCAGTGGTATTAGCATACTTTTTGTGAAGAAAAAGAATATTATGAACATTCAAAAGGATTAGACATGCTGAAAAACAGGCAAAAAAATTGTCAGTTTTATATTTATTTTGGCAACTGAACCCATTTGTCAAAACCAAATTTTATAATGTACGTACATAGAAATTTGTGATGCCCTTAATTTTTCACTCAACTCTGCAGAGGATATTAATTTTTTCTTCTTTATATTTAAATGTCAAAATATGATCGTATTTGTACATCACATTTTGTTACAGAGTCTTACTGTTTTTTACAGGTGATCTTGCATCAGTATTAGTGTCAGATTTTGTTCCCAATGGATCACTATTGGATGTAGCAAATGCAGTTAAACAAAAACTTGGTCGTACTATCAAAGAAAGCCTTTGCATTTATTTTTGCATAGATATGCTAAACATTGTTAAAGTCATGCATACAGCACATATCATTCATGCAGACATAAAACCAGACAACTTTCTAGTTCAGTTGCTTCCCGATGGAACAATAACGCTGCAGTTAATTGATTTTGGCTGCAGCATAGACATGTCATTGTTTCCTTCTGGAACGACATTTAAGCGTCGTGTAACCACAGAAGATTTTGTATGTTGTGAAATGCGAGATGGACGACCATGGAGCTATCATACAGATCTGTTTTGTGTTGCTGCTACGGCACACGTTTTACTTTTTGATAAATATATACAAGTACAGAAAAAAGCTGACCAGTGGTCTATTACTCAGCGTTTCACACGTTACATGCGACTTGATCTGTGGAATATGTTCTTTAGTTCTTTACTTAATCAACAAGAAGGGCCCGCCAATCCCGAACCATTACGAGCATTATTACAAGATGCTCTACAACAGTCTGACGATTTTCCTGCGGAAATGCGTTCCTTAATTAATATTCTTAAAAACCGATAGCATGCTTAAGCAAAAACAACTTTAGTGTAATATAGTTCGTAGTATAGGTAAAGTGTTAGTTTTCTTATACACACAATATCATCATAATTTATGTTTTATTCTGCTTATAATGTAAATCAAGTACTATGTGCACTAGTACTTCTTTTATTGTTTGGATCTATTGGAAGTTGCAGCGTTACGAGTACATATTTATTATAATGATAATAATTTTCATTTTTAGTACTTTGTAGGGGTGTGATAGGAGTGTGATTAACCTTTTTGGTAGTTTTAATGAATGTAAATATTTCAATGTTTGTATTAGTCATTTTTTACAGTAAGATATTTTCAGACTGAAACACCATAAGCGCTAGTTAATTTATTTCTTCAAATATTTTGATTTAAGTTATTAAGTTACTGCTAACCAGTGCTTGAAATGATACACTTGAATTAACACATTTCAGTACAATACAAAATGTGCATGTAAAATATTACTTAACACGTTTAATATTAATGAGGAAACTTTCATGTACGATAAGGTGACCATTTTTTCCCCCGAACTTTCGGGGACACTAAGCTGGGGTTACCAAAAAAAAAGTTCCTCAACTAACTTTCGTAAAATCTATTTTTCCGTTTCCCGTACACCACAAACCACAACTTTCATTTTAATAAACGAAATTCAAATTATGGAGCGGGGATTTAAAACCCACGCATTTTTGCACATTTTAAAAAGAGAGGATATGTCTAGGAGAAAGGACATATGGTGACCCTAAGTAACCTAACCTAACCTAATCGGATTTGACACTTTAAGGTGCACAAACTCCTCCCCTTTCCAGTTTTAGTGACCAATAAGCGGTTACACGGTTACAATGTTGCCAGACTAACAGATTTGCATAATTTGGCGACAGTGAAAGTACCATATATATTCGTTATTTTAAATGTGTATAGGAGAATTATGAAAATCGGGGACAAGAATAATCAGGGACTTGAGACTTGTTTCGGGGACTGTCCCCGACAATCGGAGACGAATGGTCACCCTAATGTATGATGCTTGTAAACTGATAAAATAGCTTGGTGTAGAAATATCATTTGTTTTTCACAATGTTTCAAGAGTTCGAACTCATCATTGTCGCTAACTTTTTTTTAATTTTCTGACATTTCACACCACTGGGCTGTAATAGTTCTACCTTCTTCATGCACAGAGTGGAAAGTTTTAACCCAAAAGTTTTTTATCAGTTTGAAATTACTAATACATTTGTAATAATATTAGTTCTGAGTTTCATTTAAAGTCCTCATTGTATTTACTATTATTTTAGTAGCACCAAGTTCTTATATATTATTGGAGTTTGATAAATCTAAAAAAAGCAGTCCATCGAATAATCCAATTATTTCGATCATGCTCAAAATACTACATAATTTTGTCATGGACATTACAGATTTCGGTTGGACCCTAATAGTAAATATTAATTATTGATTAGTCCATTTTAATACATATGTTATTGTAGAAAATATTCGACATATTGTAAAATTTGCATTATCGATTTAGTTTTATAATAACGAAACTTGTGTTTGCTAAATGTTTGGCATTTTGTAAACCACAGATAAAAAAATCACAAAATGAAATATCTAAAGGGATGACTCAACAATACTGCAGAATAATAGTCCTGAAAGTAAATATTTTGTTTCATATTTATAGCGATATAATAATTGTGAAAACATCCTTTCATTTAGTTTGTGAAAAGTAGATCCTAGAACAATATTTGTGTAAATACAGGGTGTCCCCGTTATCACCGCAAATATTTTAAGTGGTGATAGAGGACCTTTTTCTAAGAAAAAATTTCAAGTACAATTTTTTTCTAAAATCAAATGCTAAGCAGATATCAACACTTGATTTTTGTACACTTCTGCATTTAAAAGGCGCTGTCAGCTTTTCCGGAAAATCGGTTTGATTTTCCAAAAATTTCGCTTGACCAAAGTTGAAGCCCATAAAATTTGCTATCCGGAATGGGCTGTCGGTTTTTTGTACAACCTTTCGTTTTAAAGATACAACGGTTGCAAAGTCTAAGAAATAATTAAAGTTTTAAAATTTTTCACATTTTTTTGTACAAACTGCTTTATAACTTTTAAACCATTGCCTGTAGACAAAAAATGATTATAATCAGTTTTGTAGAGAATTTCTTGCTCTATTAAAAAGCTGTAAGGTATTTTACGATAAAATTGATATTTTCAGCGACAGCGCCTTTTAAATGCAGAAGTGTAAAAAAATCAAGTAAGTGTTGATAACTGCTTAGCATTTGATTTTACAAAAAAATTGGACTTGAATTTTTATTAGAAAAAGGTCCTCTATCACCACTTAAAATATTTGCGGTGATAACGGGGACACCCTGTATAATTGCTGTTGCGAATGTCGAGATCTGCAATTTTAAACCATATTTACACTATGTCTTCATATAATCGTAGATGTGTTCTTTAAAGACTGTCCGGCTATTTTATTACCATATATTGGTGGTGGTTATAGGCGCTACAGTACTGTTATCCAATGTATATTAGAGTATTTTATTTATCAAATTTTTGACACGGTGTTTGTGATAAATAACAAACTAAATATTTTGATGAGTTCCGATTCATTTCAAGCGCTGTTAGTAAAAACTGTTTTTTTTTGTGTTGTTTGTACTTGAGAATCTTAACCCCATATTGAAGATTAAAATTCAATCTAGTAATAGTAATTTTAGTGTTTTTGTTTTCTTTTATATGTACTCCTATCATAATTCGCCTTCTCGTATGCAGTGCTTACACAGCATGTAGTAGAGGATGTGAAAATAAAATCATTTTTAGTTGAATTTATACTTTATTTCTTGTCAAGTAACCTTATTAGGTGCTGAAGTTATGGTGTGGCAAATGCAGTTTTTATCAATTTTTTCAATGTTTCTCAATTTCTAATATTTGAGAAATTCAGATCAACATTTTCAACTGTTATTAGTATTTAGCAATCTAGTCATCCATATAATCATAAAAAAATTTAAGTAGGTCCTATAATTTTTATTAAATTTTTTTTGCATTTTATTAGTTTAATTTTATTTAAAGTATAGATGTTTGTCATAAATAAATTGCTAAATATGTTAAATTATATATTTGTTTGTCCAAATTCCGTGGTATTGGTTATTTAAAGCAGTGTTTCTTAACATTTCAGTAGTCGTGGTCTCCTAGATATCCTAAAATATTTTCGCGGCCCTCTAGTTTGTAGTAACAATAATAATCATTAAGATTTATATTAAATAATGGTTTTATTTATTTTGAAATGAAATATGTATGGTTTTTGTAGCTAGTTATTACATTCTTTTAACTATATAAATTATTGGTGATGGGAGTTTGGTCCCTTAAAACTATGGCTCATGGTCTATCACAGTTTGTATAATTATGGCAAATATATTAAGTATAATACCACAAGTTTATACACAATATTTGCTAAACAAAAATGAATGTGTGTTTAAGCATACATAATTTGGCTTTGTATTTTTTTTAAATATACATAAAACTGTACTGATTTTAAAATTTAATGTTTGGACTCGCTATCCATTATGTAGTGAAGTAATAAGTTAAATATAATGTAATGTAAATAAGTCTATTTATTTACATGTAAACATATTTAACTCTACCAATCACACCACATTTAGTGTTCAATAAAATTATTTAACGTTTGTAAAAAATTGAAGAGAATTTAATTTATCAGCAAAAAGTTTCTTATTAATTTTTAAGAATAATAAGATACCAAGATTATTATGTCTCAATAGAAAACCATTTTTTGGAGTAATAAACATTAGCATGTCGGTTGAATAACTAGTAATACTTAGCACCAATTGTTTTTCTCAAATAAGTGTTAATAAATGTGTTTATCTTTTAAACATTTCGTTGTCACTGACATTATGAAAGTAATACTGATGCAAAAAAAAAAAAAAACTGGTTTATGAGCTAAATAGTATCAACTTTAAATTTGTACAGTTAAAGTAACTTAATGGTGCACGTTTTATTATTTTATTTTAATTAGCTGTTTTTACGATTGTTATAGAACATTAAATATATGAGAAATTGTAATACGCTACTAAAGACAGAAATATACCATAATATATTAATTTTCAAATGATTATGCCATATTTTTTTTTAAGGCAATCAAAAGTTATGGAATTAGCTATTTATAAAACGTCGCATGTTCTGTGATCGCATTATACGTTTCAATTGTTTTAAGTTTTTAATAGTGGTAACACTGTTATTTTTCGTTGGACACAGGTATGTACGGTAGTAGATGTTCAGGGACGGGCACATTTTACCTAAAGCTCATTCGACCTAAATTTTTACAAGCAACCGATACATTCTTTCGGTAATATTCGACTACGTTTCGGTTCGATTCGTAACATTCAGTTTTGGTTTGATGTGCGACTGAGGTTGCTTGCGTGCACGGTCTACTACACAGGTTAGGAAGCCTGCCAAAAAATCTGGAACTTTTCGACATAAATTTCCGCTAGACGCCGCGGCGATAAGTCCAAGAACCATTCGCCATAAAAATCCGTTAGATGGCGATTAAGTTTAAGAACCTATTTTAAACAAACCCGACTTAAAAATTCAATTAAAACATTTTTATATACATCATCTGATTGATTAAATTCGATTTTTTTAAGCGAAAGCTTAAATCTCGCTGATTATGTCAAAATCTTGTGCACGAACCGGTTCTTAGACGTTTCGCCATCTAGTGATCATTTATGGCGAATGGTTCTTAGACTCTGTGGGATAATTTACGGAACTAGTTACAGGCCTCAGTCGGTTTTATATGGGAGTTTCGCAACCTGTGTAGTAGACCGTGCTTGCGTGTTACGAGTTACGACTGAAATAGCTAGCTGCTTAGAGTGAGATGATTAAATGCCGACAGTTAGCAAACACATTTGTAGTAGAAAGTTGTAAGTTAGGTTAGCTGTTAATTATGGTTATTTAAAGGCAAGAAATCAGAATCAAGATACAATTAAGCTTGGAATAGATTGTTTACAAAGAAGAAACATACAGCAATACTTGTGAAATATAATTAACTGTATGGCATTGCAAGTATACAGTGTGACTGGTTTTTCATTGTCCAGCTTATATCTGCTGAAATATTAATGTTACCAAAAAAAGTTAAATGAGAAACTTGTTAAACAAAAGGTGGTCTACAAAATGGTGCTAAAAATTTTGTTCCATAGCCTACCTATTTTTCGGAAAAATATCCAACTTTTGTTTTTTTAAATAGAACAACCTGTATATTTTCACAGAATCACATTCTAAATCAATTTCTCTTCACAATGATATATCATAAGTACCATTTTGCTTTTAAATTAGGCTCAATATTTCAAAAAAAAAAATTATAGTCGCCTGTGGAAAATGCACAGCATATCAACTTTTTCATTATTTGTATAGTCCATTTTTCTTAATTATAATTACACTTATCATTAATATTTCAGCAGATATACGTTGGACAATGAAAAATCAGCCACACTGTAGACCAGTGTTTCCCAAAGTGTGGTACGCGTACCACTGGGGGTACGGGAAGAGTTTGGTAGGGGTACGCGCTGCACCGAGCTTTGGCAGCACCTGGTGTAGTATTTGTATTTTATTATGAATAAATTTGAATTTTTCGTTTATTATTTTTATTTTTTTTAACGAGGGGTACTCAGTGTTATGAAAATTACAGAAGGGGTACACAGATGTTGAAAGTTTGGGAAACACTGCTGTAGACTGTATATCACTATTTCAGTTAACAGAGATAACTTTATTGGTGAATTATTTTTCTATTTTCAGAGATCATGGTAATGGTAAATTGAACTTACAGTTATCAAACAATTGATTAAACAACCAGAAATAGATTATACACATATTAAGCAGGGTTTGCCTCTTAATCCGGATGCATTCGCAAAGGTAGCACACATTATTTATGACAGATTGCGTAGGTGATTGTAAATTTTTAATTTTAAGTATTTTTTGTAATACAGTAAGCGCTTGATACTGTGGGCTGCAAACTTTTTATGGAAGTTGACGCTGTCGTAGCTGGTTGGCTGCGGGTTGCTGCAACTTCATATTTCCGGTCTCTTAGAAGCATAAATTACCAAAGAAACATCTTGACACTATGAAACTTATGCAGGTTAAACGTGTTCTTAAACAGCTGATAATTTTATAGATTAGACGACTAACAACAAATAAAATGTTTTCAACGACATTTGATATCATAAACATAACCAACCTTCAATGTGGTTGTTATAACAAATGCAAATGGATTACATGCCATAGAACTTACATCCATAGACAAAATTAAACGTTTGGGGACTGAAACTCCTTTTAAAAAAACTTGAGTGAATGTGACATCATAATAATTATAAAAGGTAAGTAAAAATTAATCATAAAAATATCGCATACAGGGTGAGTCACGACGGACGCGTCGGAGTTTTATGGCGAAACGGTTTATATTTTCCAATTTCTGTCGCTGTTAGATTATGTAAGTCAATAAGGGCTACATTTTAAAAATATTTTCAAATATACAGGGTGCTCCAAAAAAGAGTGCCATATCAAAGTTATACTTTTTCTTATGGAACACCCTGTATATTTTTACATTTTTGGATTCCTCTTTAAATTTAATTCAAAAAATGTATGAGGTCATATGTGTCTAAAGTCAACCGTTCTCGTGAAATATGCATTTTCATGAAAATACAGTATTTTCAAAAATTTTCAACATTTGAAAACTTTGATAAGTCTGAAGAAATTCGCTTGGAGATAAGATTGACAATAGATTATGTAACACTTTGCACCACCTACATTTTTAAAATATTATACAGGACGTTTTTTACGCTTGGGCAAACTTGTGAAACTTTAAACATCGATAACTCATTTTTTTAAAATACAACACCTTATATTTTTTTACACCGTCTTATAGAAAATTTAATTCTCTTTCGAAAACATTCAGGTGGTTTTTCACCTAAAATTGATATTTTCCGAGATATCGCGATTTTATTGTTAATTATTAGGGCAAAGTAATATTTTCAAGTAGGCTATGAAGGTAGACAGCGGTAATTTGAAAGAAAAAACAAGAAACTTATAATTTTGTCGTTTGCCTACATATTTTTGACATTTTTTTATAATAAAGTTGTAGATTTACCATTTTTACGTTTAAATATAGGTTTCTCATCAGGGCCACAATATTTTTCATATAATTGAGTTTGATCGTTTGCCAAGTCCTAAAATCCGATTGATAATGTATTAGGTACGAGAACAGAACGCTGATTTAAAAAAAAAAAGTAATACTGACTTGTCTAATTTTACATTTAAAAAAAAAAAACATGGTTGGTACTGTTTTCGGTAGAGTGTCGTAGTATCGTATCGTAAACAGACAAAAAATGGTTTATAGAATTAAGTAATTATCTTATAACACTGGTCCAATAAATAAATGCATGAATAATTTAAAAAAATCTCTATTTAAACGTATGGTAAAACTACAACTTTCCTATAAAAATATGTCAAAAGTGTGTAGTCAAACGATAAAATTATAAGTGACTTGTTTTTTTTCAATTGTTTTAAATTACCGCTGTCTACCTTCGTAGCCTACTCGAAAATATTACTTTGCCCTAATAATTAACAATAAAATCGCGATATCTCGGAAAATATCAATTTTAGGTATAAAACAGTATGAATGTTTTCGAAAGAGAATTAAATTTTCTATAAGACGGTGTAAAAAAATATAGGGTGTTGTATTTAAAAAAAATGAGTTATCGATGTTTAAAGTTTCACAAGTTTGACCAAGCGTAAAAAACGCCCTGTATAATATTTTAAAAATGTAGGTGGTGCAAAGTGTTACATAATCTATTGTCAATCTTATCTCCAAGCGAATTTCTTCAGACTTGTCAAAGTTTTCAAATGTTGAAAATTTTTGAAAATACTGTATTTTCATGAAAATGCAATTTTCACGAGAACGGTTGACTTTAGACACATATGACCTCATACATTTTTTGAATTAAATTTAAAGAGGAATCCAAAAATGTAAAAATATACAGGGTGTTCCATAAGAAAAAGTATAACTTTGATATGCCACTCTTGTTTGGTGCACCCTGTATGTTTGAAAATATTTTTAAAATGTAGCCCTTATTGACTTACATGATCTAACAGCGACAGAAATTGGAAAATATAAACCGTTTCGCCATAAAACTCCGACGCGTCCGTCGTGACTCACCCTGTATACGTACAATAGCTTTATTTATCAAACATTGTAATTTAAAATCTCATTTTCAAGTTGTGAATGTTTTTTATTTTTTATAATATGCATTCTTTTTTACATGCTTAAAATGAACCATTTGGATTTTAATATGTTGAATAAATGATCATTTACTTTAATTCTAGAAATATGTCCAGCGTTTCGTCAATTGCGAGCGTGTCTTCGATAACATCTTCATCAGAAGAAGAAGAGTACAATGCTCGACTCCCAAGAATTTTCAGGGATCGAACGAATCCTTTTAATTCTATGGCCGCTGATGAGTTTAAAGATAGGTTTCGCCTTTCAAAGGAGACAGTGGTCCAAGTTTTGCAGTTGATAGAGGAAGACATAAAACCTTTAACTAAAAGGAATATGTCAATTTCAGCAATGAATCAGTTGTTAATTGCACTTCGCTTTTATGCAACTGGCTCATTTTTTATAAATCTAAGTGACCATTTTAAAATTTCATTACAAAGTATAGGACGTATTGTCCATAAAGTTACGCATCATTTGGCAATTCTTAGAGAACGATTTATAAGTATGCCCAATACTCGTCAAAAAATTAATGAAATTTGCCAAAATTTTTTTGAGATCCGAGGCTTCCCCAACGTTATTGGTGCTATCGATGGGACACATATACGATTGCAATCACCAGGTGGGATTGATGCAGAAGTATATAGAAATCGCAAAGGTTGGTTTTCTTTAAATGTCCAAATGGTGTGCGATTCAAATTTAAAAGTATTAGATGTCATAGCACGTTATCCAGGATCTACACATGACAGCAATATTTTTAATAACTCATTATTGAAAGCTCGTTTGGAAAATAACGAATTTTACAATTTTTATATATTAGGAGATAGTGGATACGCATGCAAAAGATATTTGTTAACTCCTCTCTTGCAACCACGAACACAAGCAGAAGAAAATTACAATAGAGCTCATATAGCAACAAGAAACCCAATAGAGAGAACATTTGGGGTGTTAAAACGTCGTTTTCCTTGCCTCTCAATTGGGTTAAGAGTTCATCCAGAAAAAGCTGTACCTATTATAGTGGCTTGTTGTGTACTTCACAACATTTGTATGACGACTGAAGATTTAGAAGACTTTGTTGTAGGAGAAGATCAACAAATGCCCGAAGAACAAAATATTGTAGGAAATCATAATGATGCAACAAGAACAGCTTTAATAAATACGATATTTGCGAAGTAATTATGCATCAATTTTCCTCTTTTAACAGTTTTTTAACTTCCAATTCTTTTTTAATTTTTTCAAATTTCAATAAATCGAGCTCCACTTTGTCTCGTTCTAAACGAACCAGCTCCCTGTCCCTTGTAATCCGCAATATATCAATTTCTAAATCCATCTTAACTCTTTTTGTTGGTACTAAATCGGCTTCTAATTTGGCATTGCTTAACTCAATTTCTCTTAATTCCCTTTCTACAATTTCCTTGAGCTTGCGGTTCTTCAGCATTAATAATTTTTCGGCCTCCTTTTCTAATTGCATTATTTTTAAAGATTTTGATTTAATTTGGTTTTCAGGTAATCTATGAACCGGCGCCGTTTGTAAAATTGGATTATCCCAACATTCTACTTTGACATATTCCTAAAAAATTAAATTATGTAATTAAAAAGAATATTTAAAAATTATAAACAGTATTTAAAATGTTGCATTATTGTTATACATTTTTAAAATAAAAATAATTCCATTAAAATTTAAGATAAAATTGTATGGTAACTTATTAATAAAAATGTTAATTTTGGTGGCTGTATATAACTTTTTTTAGTACCTAAAACTACCATTATGTTAATAAATTGGAAATTTCTTTTATATAATAATTTTATTATATAATAATGTAAGTCATAAAACAATTCGAAAATTAGGAACTAGGTACATATACCTCCTCAATATTATTTGTTGTCTCTTCTTCAACAATTTCCTTTATAACTGGTTCTGTTGCAAACACTATGTTATCTTAAAAAAAAACGTGTAGGTACATAATAGAATATTTAATAATTTTTTTAAAAAGTCAACATTACACAACATTGTAAAAAATTAATTTGAAAAGTTAAAGCGTTTTTAAGCTGTACTTACCAAATTGAGCATTGGAGTCGTACTGATTTGCTACCTCCTTAGTTTGCATCTGTGTCAGTTGGAGGCACTTTTCTGCTACAGGATCTATTTGCGGTACAAATGAGCCATCCCCTGTCTTGTACCCTTCAATCTGCAATGCAAAATTTAAAATACAAAATTTCTTAAATGTTGTATTTGCATTATTACTTACTTTTTCATCGGCTTGTTGCCTTTTTGCTTTTTTTTTAATTTGTTCGTATAAAAGTTTCATTTGTGCGCCCGTTCGAATACCCGTTTCTGATGTGGAATTAAAAATTTTGGCTATGGTTTCCCATGCAACATTTTTTTCCTTTATAGAAATCGAATCGGTTTTCTTACACGCTATTACATTTTTAAAATTATTCAATATATCCAATAGATTTTGCTTTTCACGTTCGGTATAATTCTGTCCACGATATCTTTTTTTCACTTCCATGTTCAATTCAAACTTCAAACTAGACACTTCGCGTCACACGATTTATGAATTTCTGAGGTTGTGTTTGTTTATTTATCACTTTGATCACTTTAGTTAGTTATTTCACGGTTAACTATTTATTCGGCAATTTTCGTTTATAATAGCGGGAATAAATTTACTCGCCAAGTAAATTTATTTGAAGGATAGCTATTCGACTATTTAACTGACGTTTATAATAACCACAGAACATACACAAGCAGAATAGAAATCTCCTAGTTACAAAACGAAACCGTATTAGATTGCCATCTAAATAAGGCGCCGTGAACTTTTTAGCAAAGAAATGAACCGTAGCACGTTACTTTATTTCAATAACAATCTAGTGCATAATACTTATACATTAATTTGTTATAGTATATGTAGCTTACCTGTAAATTAATTTTCGAAATGGCATTTTTCTCTAAACGATTTGCCCCTACCAGATTATTAGGAGCAAAATTGGCTCTGCAAATCCTAAAATGCCTGTAAACCATTGATGGATCTCTTCCTGCAATTTTAGGATTTGCAGTAGCCACAGCCTAATTAGTGTATCGAGCAGGCTCGCGATTGGGGTCCGGAAAGTTGTGCATAACACTTTCTGTACCGCTACAGTTTAGTACACAACATTTTCTCTTCATGTTTTATTTTTGACTTTGTTTACAATAAAGTTTACAATAAATTAAAGTTGACGCTAGGTATCTATTACCATTTTAAATTTAAATTTCTGCGCAACTATGTTCGCAACCAATCATAATAATGTGTGTAGTTATTGTGCTACTAAAATTAGTGGAATCTGTAACTATCTTAAACATTTTTACTAGCGCCACCTGAATAAGGCGCTTGGTACTAAATCAAATTACGGTACAGCGTTGCATATGGGGAAGTTCCACCACCCTGATAATAACGTATTTAAATCTTAATAAACATAACCTCCAATTTGGTTGACACAACAAACGCAAAAATATCATATACAGCACATTTAGCTTCATTGAATAAAAAGATAAAGGAAGGAGCTTTTAATACTATACTGCTGCGTTTGAGCGGTGACGGAAATGACGACATAAGTTGCCTCTGATGGCGGCCGGTATTGACAGGTCAAAGAAATTTAGAGTTTTGTGTGCTGCAGATCTTGTAGTCTTACTAGGTCAAAAAATGTTGAAGATTAAAAGATTACGTTTCATAGGTAAGTAGACATTAATATTTTGTAGTGTAATCAGGTATTGAAAATTTGATGTGGTCTGTCAAAATGGTATGTCATATCAGTGGCGTGCATTTGTGTACTGCATATCTTTTAACTCTGATAATAAACAATCCAAATATTGAAATATGCTGTCGTTTTTTTGATTCCCTCAACTACGAAACAAGAAATAAATAAGTAAATAACAGGCTCAATTCAAAACAAAGCAAATAATAACATTATTCAATACATATTTAAAAATGTTAGATACGCCACTGAGAAGCGGAAACATTCATCCGCTATATTGAGAGGCTAACCTGGACGCCTTAGCATCGCTATAACGCTCTTTTCTTTATCTTTTTATTCAATTATTTAGGTTACCTTCCGTCAGCAAATTTGAGATTAAGCTAGCGAAACTCGGGTCATACGAGGAAAGCCGAAATTACGCCGAATATTACCGAAAGAATCTGTCGATCGCTTGTAAAAATTTAGGTCGAGTGAGCTTTAGGTAAAATGTTACCGTCTTGATGTTCAGTGATGTTCTATTGGTAGTATTTACCGTTCTTTTTAAAACACTCCCTCTATGTAATATTCTCGTTATTAAAGATCTGAAAAATAAAATAATTTGTTTTGAATGGATTCGATGCTTTATGTGAATAGCCATTTTGCTTGCCGGGTCGACTACCGGCAAAGCGAGCAAAGCCAAGCGTGGTTAAAAATTTTAAAAAACTTAGAACTTCATATAAATTTAAAATTAAGTGTACTTTTTAACTGTCAGTAAATTGTAAGTGTTGTTTTTAGTGGTGAATATATATTTTAACGTGTGGAAATGTAAGTAACCTTATTATAGTAATTAAATCATAAAGTGATATGGATGTTTGTATTAGCATGTCCTCTAAACGTAAACGTGCGCCAACTAAAAAAGCCGCAGCAAAAAGAGGTAAAAGAAAGGAAGATAGTGATCTAGATTCAGATTTAAGTGGAAATAGTGATAATGAAAATTCCACCCAACCTGATGAGGTGTTAATTGCTGGTCATGGAGATATTTTGGATGATGCCCCACAGTTGCCACAAGAATTACTTAACACACTCATTAAACCAGCCGGACAACTGTTGATTTTTGGATTGGTGAATTGGGATATTGCAGGCCGCAGAGAAAATAAAGGTGGACAGCGTTTACTTCCTAATTTAAACAGTCCACATCGATTTACTGACCTTAAAGTAAGATACTTTTTCTTTAATTCATCAAAATTGACGCTACTGCATTATTAAATAAGATAGCTAAACTGATATTAAATTCACAATACTTAAAAAAAAAATTGCACAAATTTAATTATGTTTTAAGTAATACATGGAGCTCAAAATTAACTTATGACATGGGTAAAATAAGCAATTGTGCTGTTGTTTTCACTGATTAATCTACCTCCTATCGAGTTACTTTAATTAACAACATAATTATATTTTGTGCATTAGTTAATTAATTGAAGTAAATAATAACAGTTGTTCACCGCATTAAGGGTCTTATATTACAACTTGTTTGTTTATATGCTAATTTTGAAATTAAGTAATCAGGCAGTCTCAGTGCATACTGTAAACCCTACATTTTAATGACAAAGGTTATATTTTTTGGTCTGTAAGTCTGTAACTAATGATTTAAATGACCTTCCACATTAATATCTATATATATAAAAATTAATGTATGTATGTATGTTTGTGTCCTTTATGCATTCCTGTACCATTCATCCGATCCTGACCAAATTTGGCACAGACAATCTATAGGACCATGGGAAAAAGATAGGCTATACAGGGTTCTCGTTTTTTGAGGGCCACTATGGGGATCTCGTAAACGGTAAGAGTTACGACTTCGGTTAAATTGGGGCAAAGTTGTATATTCAAGTGCTCAATAATTCGATCCAAACAGAACTTATCTAGCTCTTTTAGTTTTTGAGACATAGGGAAAAAAGTAAAAAAGTGGATTTTTGTTTTTTGCCCGTAACTTTTTCATTTGATGTCGAATTTCATTTCTGTGACAAACCTTTTTCATGGCCACTTTTTGCAAGGAATCAGAAGCCCTAATTATATTTTTCGTGCGACGTTTCGTTTTTTTAAAACCATCATCAGGTCAATTTTTTCTTATGGACGCCATATCTGATTTTAACGTCAATTTGTAGAGCATTTTTTTCTGAATTCGACAATGTATAACACTTTGCACTTTTTTGAAACAATTGTTGTTAAAAATGGCAAAAACAAATATTTAATTTAAAACAAATCCTAATCGGCATAATAAATAATTGTCTTTGTCCCTTTTTCCTTGGAAGCGCGTAAGTAAACCGCATGAAATTACTATTAAAGGGATTTAATTAAAAAAATAGGAATAAATAAGTTAGGAATGCGTTAACATTGTTCACTTATTAGCAAATATTTTTAGAATATTTTCTTTGGTTAAGTAATAAATTTATCTAAAATGTGTATTTAATCCTTATTTGGCATACAATTATTTGTAACAAAAAATAACGAGTTATGCCATTTATCTGCGTTAATGACATCTAATAAGCAAAAAGCGTAAACAGATTTCTGGACGTTTTTTGTAAACTATGAACACTTATAATATTTGATTACGAAAATTTTGTTACAAATAATTGTATGCCAAATGAGGATTAAATACACATTTTAGAGAAATTTATTACTTAACCAAAGAAAATATTTTAAAAATATTTGCTAATAAGTGAACAATGTTAATGCATTCCTAACATATTTATTATTACCTATTTTTTTAATTAAATCCCTTAAATAGTAATTTCATGCGGTTTACTTACGAGCTTCCAAGGAAAAAGGGACAAAGACAATTATTTACCATGCCGATTAGGATTTGTTTTAAATAAAATATTAGTTTTTGCCATTTTTAACAACAATTGTTTCAAAAATGTGCCGTTATACATTGTCGAATTCAGAAAAAAATGCTCTACAAATTGACGTTAAAATCAGATATAGCGTCCATAAGAAAAATTGACCTGATAATGGTTTAAAAAAAGCGAAACGTCGCACGAAAAATATAATTGGGGCTTCTGATTCCTTGCAAAAAGTGGCCATGAAAAAGTTGTCACAGAAATGAAATTCGACATCAAATGAAAAAGTTTTGGGCAAAAAACAAAAATCCACTTTTTTACTTTTTTCCCTATATCTCAAAAACTATAAAAGCTAGATGAGTTCTGTTTGCATCGAATTATTAAGCACCTGAATATACAACTTTGCCCTAATTTAACCGAAGTCGTAACTCTTACCGTTTACGAGATACCCATAGTGGCCCTCGAAAAACGAGAACCCTGTATAAGAATTCCCAAAAATTCCCAAAAGATCCAAAATTCTCAAAAGCTCAAAAACGTCCGCCGGGCGCGAGCGCGAGTAGTCTGTGATTGATAAAAAAATTCACCGAGCGAAGCCGGGTAACTACGCTAGTATTTAATAAAAATTAAACGAGTTCTGCTAAATACAGTTTCAACTGAAAGTTTAAGTTATAAAAGACAGATTAATAAAAAGTAATTGTGTGTTTTTGTTAAACACAAAATTTAATCTAATTTAACACATTAAGCGCCACCATTTTAAAAAAAGTATGTTTTTTTGGCCACTGCTTTTTTTTAAATGAATGTTTCTTAAATTGCTCTCAAGTAATATAAAAATTTTCGCAACAAAATAATTAATTTTTACCCGTTTTTAGACAAAAATTTAATTGTGTTCATTTGGATACAGGGGAAGAAAATAGTGTTTCGCCACTGTATCTTATCGAATACAAGTATGTATATACTCGTAAAAACTTGTATGTTACTACCTACGTACTAACTATTATAATTTGATGGTAGCAGGTAGCAGGTAAACAAATAATTAAATAGTTATAGTATTAGTTAACCCCTAACAGTAAAAATTATACCAAAAATACTGTGTTCTACAAATCAATCATATTATGCTAAAATTCGATGTTGTCGCATTCGTTCATATTATTACGAAAAAGTTTGTTGTATAGTGAAAATAAAGTGTTCATATTTACATTGTGTCTTATGAAGAAGAACAAAGACAGATTATGGAATTGTGGAAGGGTATTCTAAACGATTGACGCTATGCACAATCTAAAATTCTAAAGCTTCCCAAACGCGTAGTAAGTGTAATATGTGCCAAAAATATTTTTGCATGCAATGCTTTTTTGAATTACACAAGGGCTTAATTATATAATTTTATTTTTATATAATTTATGTGCTTTTATTTTCATATCATTTATGTGCTTTTATTTTCGACAATTATAAGTTGTAAATCTGATTTTGGTATAAATAAATTTGTATCAAAAAACTTAAAATTTATTATTTTATTTATATAAAAAAAAAATATTAAAAAAAAATCGCTGACCACCAAGGTTTTCTGGTCCACTGGGCCATCCTAAAACCTTTCGTGGTATAGTTGTATGTAATACATGTACGTTTAAGAATACAGGCAGTCCAACCTAAATGTAGGACGCTGTATCCAAACAAATACAAGTGGAGACTAATTTGTATCCATATGAATACAAATGGTGCTTAACGTGTTAATAAGAAAATAATTTCTTACAAAAGTTTTTCCTGAATGATAAAATTATAGTCAAATTCACAGATTTATTTGAGTTAATAAAAATTCTAGCAACAGAAACATATATTGGCTGTGTTAAACGTTCAGTTTTTTTAAAACGTTAACAATATTCATATAGATTCTCCATGAAACACATGCGACTGCCGTCTGTATATAAAATACACAAATGATATTGCATTTTGGTGTTTGAATTTATTTTAATGTGTTACATAATTTTGAGTTTTTCATATTTTTATATTTAAATTGGATAAATTATCTTATTGGCCGTATGTTTTTTGTGGTTTAGTTCCAGGAAGCTTAAACTTTAATTCATGAATTGTTGAACTGTATCCTTAAAGTTAAATTTGGTAAAAAAATTTAACAAATTGTTATGTGATTCTTGTTTTACAAAATTTAAGTTTATAAACTTGCACAATGTGTTTAAATTTTTCATTTGTTTACAGTTTAGATTGGCCGTAAGTGGATGTGTTGCAGCACACTCTGTGTTAGTGACTGAGGATGGTCAGGCTATGACATTTGGTCGAAATCAGTTTGGCCAGTTAGGCGTGGATAACACCACCACCAAGGAACAGCCTACTGTAGTTCCAGCCTTGCAAGATATGAACGTAATAGGGGCTGCTTGTGGTCGTAATCACACATTATTTTTAACTGATACGGGTACAGTTTATGCATGTGGTGATAATCGTTCTGGACAGTGTGGTGTGGGAAATTCTCAGCCAACTATTGTCACTCCCACACGTATTAATTACAGGGGTCCACCAATAGTGAAGGTTTTTTTTTTAATGTAATTATTTTGTGTAATTTTTATTATAATATTTATTTTAAGGTGGGATGTGGTGCAGAATTTTCAGCAATACTTGATGTTAAGGGAGGGTTGCATACATTTGGTTTACCGGAATTTGGACAACTTGGCCATAATACAGACGGAAAATATTTTAAAACAAGCACAAAACTATGCTATAACTTTGAAACAAGCCCTAAGCGTGTGGTTCTTTACATTGAAAAAAGTAAAGATGGACATGTTTCTCCTGTTGATGTTACAGAAGTTGTTGATTTTTGGTGCGGCCAAAGTCATACTGTTGCAATTGATAGTAAAAAGAGGGCTTTCTCTTGGGGTTTTGGAGGATTTGGACGTTTAGGTCATGCAGAACCAAAGGATGAAATGGTAAGTATTTTACAAATTCATCACAAGACTTATTAAGTATAAGCAGGATACCTACCGAGCGCTTACTTTGTAAAATATGAAAGTATTTATAGAATTTTTTTATTATAGGTACCTCGTCTCATTAAATATTTTGATACTCAGTCTCGTGGCATACGCTCAATAACTTGTGGTTCAACATTCAGTTTGGCAGTTAGTGATCTGGGAGGTTTGTTTCTGTTTGGTCAAACTAAACGCACCGGAGAAGCCAATATGTATCCTAAGCCAGTACAAGATTTAACAGGATGGAATATTCACCACATAGCCGCTGGAAATACATCTATTATAATTGCAGCCGATGATAGCGTGATCGCTTGGGGAGCTTCTCCAACATATGGAGAATTAGGATTGGGCGATTTTACTAAATCGAGTTCAGTCCCAAAAGAGGTACACAATACATTTAAATGTTCTTTAGCTCAATTTTCTTTTGTTAATTTTATTAAAAAAAGATTTTTATTGTAATCCGTTTTGTTTCTAAATTTAAAAAAATATCAGTAGTAGACTAATAGAAGTTTAAATGATTGCCACAATAGTCATTTTAAAGCTTTAAAAAAATATAATGTTTTTTTTTTGTTCTGATAAGTAAAACCCCAAACCACAACAAATGATGTTTAAACCCACTGCTGTTGTAAAATTGTGAGATTCTGTTGTGCTAGAAAAAGTTGTTCATCGATTCATTTACTTGGTGAGAATCACCAATATAATTTGTACATATTCAAGTTTCATGACACTGTGTTTTGGAAACGTATGTGAAATATATGTACAAGTATTTTGATAGGGTAAACAGAAAGTAAGAGCACTAGAAAGTTTAAAAGGACTGTACAGGGTGGACCAAATTCGAATGTTTTACGGGGTATCTCGGTTACCGCAATAGATAGCGAAAATCTGATTTTGGTCTCTTGAGCTATTTTTTTGAGAAAATAACGCCTATATTATTAGATTTTGAATATCACTTTCCATTTTGGCACTAAAGACGAAAAACGAAAAATTAAATTTTATCATTGTTGAAATTTTTTTATAACTTCTTTATTTATTAAATTAGAACAAAATGTTATATAGGTTTTTTATAAACATTTTTATGATTAGTTTAAAAACAAAAGTAATTTTTTTTAATTGGAAACCCTAGTCGGCCATGACTTAATGTGAAAGAGTATTTTTTAGCTTTTCAAAAATATATAGTTTTATATACAATTTGTTACAAAAAATTACCGAAATATGGCCAATTTTGTAAAAATTCGATCATCAAAGTTTGCAATGATATCGTAAACAAGTGATGTTTTAATTATTAAACAACTAAAAGTCATGCCAAGTAAATTCTGTAGCAACCGCTACCGCCATGTTCACAATACCACAATAAACAGTTATAAAATACAAAAGAATACACGGATTTGCTTTAAAGTTGACAAATGTACTTGGCAATGATGTTTAGTTGTTTAATAATTTCAAACATCACTTGTGTACAAAATCATGGCAAACTTTGATGATCGAATTTTTACAAAATTGGCCATATCTCGGTTATTTTTTGTAACAAATATATAAAACTAAAAAAATACTCTTTCACATTAAGTCATGGCCAACTAGGGTTTCTACTTTAAAAAATATAAGTTTACTCCATATCTCAGAAGTCAAGATGGCTAAAAAAAAAATGTACTATTGTTTTTTAATTAAGCATAAAAATCTGTATAAAAAACCTATATAATATTTTGTTCTAATTTAATAAATAGAGAAGTTAATAGCAAAATTTCAAAAATTATGAAATTTCAAATTTCTTCTGTAGTGCCAAAATGGAATTCGATAGAAAAAATCTGATTGCATAGCCGTTATTTTCTCAAAATATAGCCCAAGAGACCGAAATCAGATTTTCGCTATCTATTGCGGTAACCGAGATACCCTGTAAAACATTTGAATTTGGTCCACCATGTATAATGATAGATGAATGATTTGTAAATCAGGGTTGAGCAGATTTAAATCAATTGATTTAAATCACGATTTAAATCATGATTTAAATCAAGTGATTTTTAAAAAAAATTATCAATTTAAATCACAGATTATATGAGTACAATATAATATTTATAATAAAACAAAATTGTATTACTATTAGTAATTAAATACACAAAATGGTGGATAAACTATATCAATTTGCTCTTGTAAAGTAATATTAATTGTGGAAATGCAATGATTCAAAAAATAAATGACAAGTTTTTGACGTTAGCGAAGTGAACAGTCAGTTTTTTCAATTTCCACGGCACTCTATTGCTTCAATGACGATTTGAAAAAAAATGTCGAATATCTCGAAAAGTATGAGTTTTGGGTTTAGGACATACTTAACAAAATATGAAGCTCTTTTAAAGACGAATTCGATAACATAAAAAAATACAGGGGTTTGCATTTGAAAAAATCGAGTTACGAGCTTTTGAAAATCATGGAAGTTACCACCTATTTATAAACACCCCTGTATGTGTGATTCAAATTTTTTCATATCGAGCGAACAGAGAATTTTTTTCTGCATGTCCATACCAAATTACAACTCTGTACTTCAAAATAACTTCAGAATTTTTTAAATAAAGTCTTAAAACCTTGAATAATTTAGAAAATTAATTTTTTTTACAACGCCGTATAAAAACCTGTAGTATTTTATATTGATGCAAAGCTAAAATTAAGGCGGTCAAAAATATTAAATAAAAAATTGGGTGTTGTATTTGAAATATAAAAGTTGCTATTAGTTCCAGAAAGGTGACTCACCCTGTATATTTGAAAATATATTTATTGTGTTGTTTAGAAAAAACTGTATAAAATAGCATTTGATTCAACTTCATATCTCAAGCCGTTTAGCCACAATCGACCGATCCCGCACTAATGACTCACCCTGTATATAATTAATTAAACATCACCATTGAGCACTAATTTTTTTAAAATTCTTAATCATTATATTTAATTTTTCATTTTGACAAAAATTCACCAATGAATTAAATATTATCGGTAATTAAATAGATATATTAGCACAAAACAGAAATAGCATGTGAATATGTCACTAAATTCGATAATATGGTACATTTGATTTAAATCCAAAAAATCTGATTTAAATCAAATAAATCGATTTTTTTGATTTTAAAAAAAAAAACATGATTCTTATCCACCCTGATTTGTATTTATGTATACAGCTAGGTGATTTATCACCAGTCCTTTGTATCCTTTGTACTTTTAAAAATTATTGAATCAAAATGGGATCTTTTAAATTACAAGAAAATATAGGTTAACCATTTCTTTTTACGATTTAAATATTTTTTTTAAATCAAATGTAATTTTTATATTTTGCAGGTTTCTTCTCTAAGTGGTGTGAAGGTGGTTGGTTTGTCCATGGGTTTGTCTCATACGCTTGTGATAGCACAGAATGAAACTACTGAACAACAAACAAAACTGGAAAAGTTCGATAAATTTGAACCGTAGGCCTCCTTTAAACATGGGTAGAAGGAGGAACACCCTGCATTTATATCATTAATAATATTACGTAAGAATTTCAGAACTGCCCTTTCCATTTTTAATGTTTTTAATTGCTAAGTTTTATACTTACAGTATTTTACTATTTATTTAAGATTTAGGAGGACTCTACATGTAACTGTATTTTTTTGCTATGATTATATGAATACATACATTTTTAAGATGAAATTTGTTTGTTTTCGTAGTGTATTTTATTTTAATTCAGTTTCCATAAACGAATACATTTTTGTGAATAATAATGTTCTAAAACATAATGAATCCTTAAAACTCAATGAAATGGTGTAATGTATATGATTGACTCGAAAACATGATTTCATGTAATTTAATTGTTTTTAAACATTTTTGGTAATTTCTTTAACAAAATATGAAATACAGTCGAACTTCCATAACTCGAACTTCTATAAGTCAAACTTTTCTATATCTCGAATTTGTTCGCAAATTTTTACATCAAGGTCGCATTTTACTTACAATTTTGTTTCTATATCTCGAATTTCTCTAAGTAAAATGTTTCTGTACCTCGAAGTAAAATTTGAGATTTTTGAAGACAGTGAACTTCCTAAACTCGAATTTTTGTAATTTTGTATTCTATTGTGTATGTTATTCCTCTTAATGTGCTAATGACCGGATTATCGCAGGTATGTACTCGTATTTATGCGCTAGGCTGTATTTACTGTTAATCGCATTATATGAAATTGCACTATAGAAGAAGAATTCTGAGAAAAACTTTAGTTGCCTTAGAAGACGACAATCAAACAGTGTAGCGAATATTTGTGTTCAAAAGAGAATCTTGCAGACGAAGTGTATCGCGCGTTAACAACTTTAGAGAACTTTGTGGATAAAGAACCTTTTAATCTAAAACAATCAAGAGTCACTGACTTTTAAAAAAAATAATGTTTGTTATTCATAATTTTCTTTTTCTTTTTTTGTTTATATTATGTGTTATACAGGGTGTAGACTCGGATCACGCAACATAGCGATTTCAATGGTAAAATTTTAAAAGTCGAATTCTTGCTCTGCTAATTATTTTAGAAAAAAAGTGCAAATACGTTTTTTGTAGAGAAAAAAATTCTGTATCCATAAATGTAATCAATATTACTTTTTCATTTTCCAATAACTGAAAATTATGCAAATTAAAAAACGCGTTTGGACAGAAATCTGTAGTGCCTTGGAATTATGGTATGACAACTGCCCAGCCTAATGTCACTTATACTGTCACTTTGACGCGAAATTCATTCTTAATTATCCTTTATATTTTATCAAACATTTATTTTACACAATTAGTTATGTTTTCATTGCAAGATATAATAAAAATGATAATTAAGAATAAACTTCAAACGTCAAAGTGACAGTAAGTGTTAGTAAGATGGGCAGTTGTCGTAGCATAATTCCAAGGCACTACAGATTTTCGCGAAAACGCGTTTTTTAATTTGCTTATTTTTCTGTTTTTGGAAAACGAAAAAGTAATATTGATTACATTTATGGATACAGAATTTTTTTCTCTACAAAAAACGTATTTGCACTTTTTTTCTAAAATAATTAGCGGAGCAAGAATTCGACTTTTAAAATTTTACCATTGAAATTGCTATGTTGCGTGATCCGAGTCTACACCCTGTATACGTATGTTTATATGTACATCCATATAAAGTTTGTTGATTTCATGTAGTCATATAATATGTATTTACTGTCAATAAATTCATAAAAAAGCGTATTTTACTCATTTTGTAGTTATTTCTGTAACTCGAATTTTCTATATCTCGAATTTTTTTAGTGAACTATGGTGATTCGACTGTATTGACATTTAAAAGCCAGACAGAACCACCACATTCAATAGCAATACAGCTTAGTACATTCAATACAACAACCCACTCAATAAAATACAATTAATTAATTCATAACTTTACTTTCATACGCTAATTAACATTACATGGAACAAATTAACATTTAATATTTTTGTTGTAACATTAAATATCATTTAACTTATGGTTTTATTGTAATATAATGCTAGAAAAAATGACAAAAAAGTTTTCACCAATAAAATTCCTTAATTCTCTATGCACAAAATTCACTTTGATGTTTCATGTTACATCACAATGAAATATTCGTTCAGCCTTCAGCTTTTCTTTCTAAACACAATTTTTTTAGTTTGTAGGTCTATTCGTGACTTTTTTACTTGGTTTGGTATAAAGTTTGAGCATGTATAAATAGATTCCACATTGTTTGTGGTAGTGATAGGTAAATCAGAAATGCTTGGTCCATATTGAACCAGTGTTGTTTTTGTTCCATTCTGTGTACTGCCTTGAATTATTCCAGTATCTGTATTTACCTCTGATGCAGGTTTATTTGGAACTAAATGCTGCATGATTGGATCATCTTTATCAATGATGTGTAATTTTCGCTTTTTCCTAACTTGTGTTTTACTCAAATTCGCAACATTTGAATATGTATCTTCAGAAAGTTTGGAAAGTTTATCTGAAAATGTAGCGGTGGTTTGAATTCTATTTTGTACATCTTTAGTTCTTTGTAGCAGTTTCGTTCTCGTTTCTTCTATTGTTTCATGTTCAGGCGCATAACACACATGTAGAACTCCTCCATAAAATGATTTATTATCCAATAAGCGTTTTGCAATGCGTGCAGATTGTATTCTTTCAAAAAGAACATGATAACATTCAGTGAACGCTTCCGTTTCACAATCTTTTACAACATGTATATTGCGAACTTGTCCGTATTTTGTACATAACGTTTTCAATTCATTGCGAAGTTTAATTGATGGTACTCCATAAATATACAGATGTTGAGACTCGGAGCTGATCGTGTAAACCTAAAAAAAACTGATAAAAAATTTACAAATTTTAAATTAAATTTTAATTACTTTCACAGCCGTTAAATTGCGTCCTTGTCTATATGCTGGTCTTGTTTTGCAAAAGTGGTGTTGTTTATGATGATTTAACTCCGGTTGATTTTCACTGTTCATGTTTTCATTTGATTTTTTTAATTATGTTCGATACAGAAGTTGGAACTAATGCAAAATTTTAGATTTACCATAATTTTTATTGGATATAACAAATTTTACTTTTTTGAATTTACTTGCATATTTATACAGTTTATAGCTATCATTTTGCTAAAACATTAACAAAAAATTAATATAATTACCAAAACGACCAATATATTTTCAGTTGTGAACAAATTTAGAAGTTGAATTTGAATTAAATTTTTGAATATAAAGATAATTAAGGTCAATATACATTTTATTTCTGTACGTTGAGAGCAATGTACGATGTAATCAACGAATGTTGGTATTCAAGCCGGCCACGTCTATTGACGTCTGTCAGATGATGTGTAAATGTCTGCATCAGCTTATGTACTGTTAAATAGTAATAAAATTAAAATAACAGTGACTATAATTCACACAAAATGGTAAGTATATCACTTTTGACGTTGTGCACAATTAATATTATTGGTACTGAAAACTTACGTGGAAAATTGTGATAAATATTTTTTAAGGTTATTTTGTACTTAATTTTATTTCAGCCTCTGCGGTTAGATATCAAACGCCGTTTAACAGCTCGATCCGACCGCGTAAAATGTGTAGATTTACATCCATCAGAACCATGGATGTTATGCTCTCTTTACAATGGAAATATAAACGTTTGGAATTATGACAACCAACAGCTTGTAAAAACTTTTGAGGTGTGTGATCTACCTGTACGAGCTGCAAAATTTGTGCCCCGCAAGAATTGGATCATTACTGGTTCAGATGATATGCAAATACGAGTTTTTAACTATAATACATTGGAACGTGTACATTCGTTTGAAGCACATTCTGACTACGTTCGATGCATTGTTATTCATCCTACACAACCGTACATTCTTACTAGCAGTGGTATGTTTATTTACAAAGCTTAGTTTAATTTAATTTTAATTTAATAAAATACCCAAAGAACTTTATATTATGTTTTAAAATATTTTAATAATTTGTATTTGTGATCGTCGAACAAGTGCTTAAATTCAATAAATAAATTTTTTATTGGAAATGACCTGTACTTAGATAATTGGAAACAGCATAATTTTCAAAGAGGCATTTTTATATGCTTTCATGTTTGTTAATTGAATTGGACAATTGAAAATAAAACATGTAGTTATAACTGAAAAATAGGTAATTGAGGTTATCAAAAGTAGTTTTTTTTTTGTGGTATAGAATGTTTAAAGTAATTTTTAGTGCAGAAAATATTTGCTAATTTTTACTTAAGGGTTAGTATGATCAGATATTGACCTTAAACTTTATTGGAACTGGATTTAAATGTATTCAATAATATATGTATTTTGAAAATTTTATTGGATTTGGTATAATAATTTTCTTTAAATTGGGCTTTATAAAAACAAGTATTTTATAATTTTTTAGCTTGTCTTATTATTTATGTGAATGGTTTTAATTGATTAGCAATGATTGAAATTAATGTAAGTTTTAAATTACAGATGATATGCTTATTAAGCTATGGAATTGGGAAAAAGCTTGGACATGTCAACAAGTTTTTGAAGGCCACTCCCACTACGTCATGCAAATAGCCATTAATCCCAAAGACAACAACACTTTTGCTAGTGCTTCTTTGGATCGTACTTTAAAAGTTTGGCAACTAGGTTCAGCTACTGCGAATTTTACTTTAGAGGGCCATGAAAAAGGTGTAAACTGTGTAGATTACTATCATGGCGGTGATAAGCCCTACTTAATATCTGGAGCCGATGATCGATTAGTTAAAATTTGGGATTATCAAAATAAAACTTGTGTCCAAACATTGGAGGGACATGCACAGAATATAAGTGCTGTTTGTTTTCATCCAGAATTGCCTGTGGTACTAACGGGAAGTGAAGATGGTACAGTTCGTGTATGGCATGCCAATACTCATCGCCTCGAAAGCAGCCTTAATTATGGATTTGAACGTGTTTGGACCATATGTTGTCTTCGTGGCTCAAATAATGTTGCATTGGGATATGACGAAGGCAGTATTTTGGTTAAAGTCGGCCGAGAAGAACCAGCTGTTAGTATGGACGCCAGCGGTGGAAAAATTATTTGGGCGCGTCATTCAGAATTACAACAAGCTAATTTGAAAGCCCTTCCTGAAGGTGCCGAAATTCGTGATGGCGAAAGGTTGCCAGTAGCCGTTAAGGATATGGGTGCTTGTGAAATTTATCCCCAAACGATTCAACACAATCCAAATGGTCGCTTTGTGGTAGTATGCGGTGATGGTGAATATATCATTTATACAGCTATGGCTCTGCGAAACAAAGCGTTTGGTAGTGCACAAGAGTTTGTTTGGGCTCAAGATTCTAGTGAATATGCTATCAGAGAAGCTGGATCCACAGTTCGCATATATAAAAATTTCAAAGAAAGGAAAAGCTTTAAACCAGATTTTGGAGCCGAAGGCATATTTGGCGGATGGTTGTTGGGAGTCCGTTCTGTATCTGGTTTAACATTTTATGATTGGGATACGTTGGATCTTGTACGTCGAATTGAAATACAACCCCGTGCAGTTTATTGGTCTGATAATGGCCATTTAGTGTGCCTTGCAACGGAAGATGGTTTTTTCATACTTAGCTATGATTCTGACCAGGTGCAACGTGCACGTGAAACTGGAGAAACAGCTGAGGATGGGGTAGAAACAGCTTTCTCAGTATTAGGTGAAGTTAACGAAACTGTTCGTACTGGTTTATGGGTAGGCGATTGTTTTATTTACACCAATATGGTTAACCGTATTAATTATTATGTTGGTGGTGAGTTAGTAACTGTTGCCCATTTAGATCGTCCATTATATTTACTGGGTTATGTGCCACGCGATGATCGTCTTTATTTAGTTGATAAAGAGTTGGGGGTTGTGAGCTACCAGTTGCTTTTATCTGTGTTAGAATATCAAACCGCCGTTATGCGACGTGATTTTACCACAGCTGACCGGGTATTACCATCTATACCTAAAGAACATCGTACTCGAGTTGCACATTTCCTTGAAAAGCAAGGATTTAAGCAGCAAGCATTAGCTGTTAGTACTGATCCTGAACACCGTTTTGAACTTGCCGTTGCACTAGAAGACTTGGAAACTGCACAGTTGCTCGCTGTAGAAGCAAATAATCCCCAGAAATGGAGTCAATTAGGGGAACTAGCTATTGGTACTAACAATTTACCATTAGCTAAAGAATGTATGAAACGTGCACAAGATTTTGGAGGTTTGTTGTTAGTGGGCACAAGTACCGGAGACGAAAATTTAGTGAAGGAGTTGGGTGAAGATACGTATTCACAAGGAAAAAATAACATTGCGTTTTTGTCTTACATGCTATTGGGTGACTTACACAAGTGTTTAGATATTCTCATATCTACTGATCGCCTTCCTGAAGCAGCGTTTTTCGCACGCTCATATTTGCCCGATCAAATTTCTCGGGTTGTTGGCTTGTGGCGTGAGCAGTTGTCAGCAGTCAATGAAAAAGCTGGTCAAAGTTTAGCGGATCCAAAGGATTATGAAAATTTATTCCCAGGCCTGGCTGATGCCATTGCGGCGCAACATTTTATGGAAAAGGAGATTGCTACGTTATCACCTGCAGCGACAGCAGCCAGTATAGTTCCGAATGAAGAAAGAAATCCAGTGAAAGAAGTAAAGTCATCCTCGGAGGGCAACAAGTTTTCTCTGGAAGATTTATTGAAACAGTCATCTAGCAGGTGAAAGTTTAGAAAAAGTGTGTTATTTGATGATACTAATAATGTTTCTGTTTTCCAGTATTATTGATAAGCCTCTAATTCCACAAGTTAAAACGGACTATACTTCATCTTTCCAAGTTCCCGAATCACTTAAATCTTCCACAGTGCCACCTGTTACTGTAACCGAGGATGATGATCTCGACCTGGATTTGGAAGGAATGAATTTAGATGAAAATATAGACACATCGGTGAGTAACAATTAAGAAAACAATTTTACAGTATTTATTGATGTTAGAATGTTTTAAACTATTAGTTAGTGTCTCAATCAAAATTTATTTATAGGACCTTATGGTTTTTTTACAAAATATTTAAATATTCAGGGGATTTATTCAGAGATGTAACTAAATTTTATGTAAAAGAATCTGTACTAGAGAACATTATATTAAAAGAGTATACCGGGTGATTCAGTTTGACTGTCGCACCCCTATAACTTTTTAATTATTGAAAATAACCCCAACAAACCTTATATTTTTGGAAGCGGCGACAAATTCTCTATTTAGTGATGTGCATTTGTTATCTCTACGATGACATTATGTTAAATCCACGATAGGCTACTGTTTTTTTTAAAATTACATAGTATACATTTTTTGGTTGATTCGGATAGAGAATTTAATTCTGAATCCGAACATGTATTAAAAAAGTATGCATACATAAGAAAATTTTCGAGAAAAATCAGTCAAAGTTTATTCAAATTATAGCAAACAGTCTATTTAACAAAACAAAAAACGATCAAATCTTAAAATTTATATTATAACTATTAATGGAAATGTTATAAAAATTAATTTTTAATAAAAATAAAAACAAATAATAAACGTCGACATAAAAAATTAGACTCTAAAAAAAATAAGTCCAATTTCTTATGTCGACGTTTATTATTTGTTTTTATTTTGATTAAAAATTAATTTTTATTACATTTTCATTAGGGGAGGGTGGGGCAAGTTGACTAGTTTAACGGAAATTGTCAGTAAAAAATATATGCAGTTTTTTTTTAAACAAAATATAATGGTGACATACATATATGAGTCTACTACAAACTGGAAGGGCGAGAAACCAGAAATCATATAAGCACTTGAGGAAAAAAATAAAAACACTGTATTTTAGTCATCTTGCCCCACCTATGGGGCAAGATAATTAACATATCGGGGCGAGATGACGATTACGCACATATTTCGTATTTATATGCCCCTTCACCCTCGTAACCTGTGCACGATTCGTGCCACCAACCAGGGCACTGGATACACATAATCCAGTCTTCAGTTGCTCTTAATAGAGTCCTCCACAGCCGGGGCACAAATATTCCTTATTTTTTGCAGTAGCACATTCAGCTGGCGATGACTGTTTGGTGTTTGAAAACGGAGCGTGTTAGTGCCTCATACTACCCCTTTTTGGTTAAGGCCTTACATCTTTTTGCCCTCTTTCTCTCTCTCCTCAAGTCCCTCCTTGTTTGGCGTAGCGGTTAACACACAAGATTTCTGTTTCTTCCATCTCGTGGTTTGTGATCGGTTGTATTTTGGGTATGGTCTAATTTCCGTAAAAGTTTTAGGGCTATGCGCTGCTCTTGATGACTTCGGCGTTTGTACTCCAGAAGGCCCTGGTAAATTTTTATCTTTCTGCTTTTCGAAATTCTGTACTCCAGAAGAACTTGGTTACGGCGAATCTGATTTTCGAGTGTCCTTTGTAATCATTAAGTTAATTAGAGGTTCGTCGTCGTCGTCACTTAACACAGCGACTCCATCCGTTGTTTTTCTAATGCTTCATGAATATCAGCAACCTCCGGATTAGCCCATCCGATTGTTGAGGCAGGTGTGAAATCTGCGTCGTCTAATACTCCGGGGTTATATGGTTCAATTCCACATTTATTGAAGCTTTTAACTGCTGTGCCTACTGTTGCAGATTTTAAATAGGCCTGCCCAAACAGTCTTCCAATTTCTCTGTCGGTAATTGTTTTTCTCGGGTTGTTTACTAGAAAATAATCGCACGCCTGATTAAAATACGAAGAGTAGGTTCCGGTATTTCATACATTTGGCTGGCGTTGTTAACTGTCACATTTTCTTCCTCGACAGCATGAAGTGCTATAATTAAGGCATTTTCCGACCAGGATTGGCGATCGGTCTTTTTAACATAGTTTCTTACCATCTGCAAGAGCTAGCTACATTTTCCTAAGTACCATTGTAATCATCTAGGGGCAAGTTGATGTAACAATGGGGCAACTTGACGAATTCGTCATCTTGCCTCCGCCAACTTGCCCCCGAGTTAACTTTTTTTTTTTAAATTTCTTAAACGCGTTATCGATAGTTGAACATGTTTTGAGACATCGACACAATTCTAGCAGTCTATAATATGTAACAAATGAGGAAAAAGCCGATTCTTAGCTTGTGTACTGCCGAAAATCTTTATATTTTATACCAACAATTTTACATCAGCATCCTGGGAATATTATGTTCTGTTGTAGCTCGCCTGCAATTGATACCAGCGCCATTTATTGGCGAATGTTACAACTAGGCTATAGATAGGTTATAAAAATTGGATTATTGTAGGGTAAGCGCATGTACATGGTATTAAAAACCAAGATCGTCAACTTGTCCCGTACGTCTTCTTGCCCCACCCTCCCCTAATAGTTATAATCAGTGGTGAGCTGTAGGGGGCTCACGCGAGCCCCTTGTTCTTCTTGTTAACCATTTCTCAAGAAAAAATATATGTTAAAATCATTGTCATTACATACATTTGTAAAGCGACGAAGTCATGCCCATCAAGCAATGACGATTAAATTTAGAATAACCCGTCGCACAATAGAATTTTTTGAATTATGTACAATCACTCGATTATTCACGTTGAATTTAAAATGCTATTTTTTTCCGACATATAATTAACATTATTTTTTTGTTTTTATTTAACTATGAGTGAGCCCTTTGTTAAAAATTTCATAGCTCACCACTGGTTATAATACAAATTTTAAGATTTGATCGTTTTTTGTTTTGTTAAATAGACTGTTTGCTATAATTTAAATAAACTTTGAACTGATTTTTCTCGAAAATTTTCTTATGTATGCATACTTCTTTAATACATGGTCGGATTCAGAATTAAATTCTATCCGAATCAACAAAATAATTTATACTATAATTTTAAAAAAAAAAGTTGCCTATCGCGGGTTTAACATACGTCATCGTAGAGATAACAAATGCACATCACTAAATAGAGAATTTGTCACCGTTTCCAAAAATATAAGGTTTGTTGGGGTTATTTTCAATAATTAAAAAGTTATACGGGTGCGACAGTCAAACTGAATCACCCGGTATAGGCAGTTTCAATATGAGAGTGACCATTGTTATCTCGCCCATTGTTAGAGATAAGTGAAAATTTGGGAAAGCTGCTAAATTTATTGCCGATAAATGGTAGGAGTATTTGATATCTACAATTATTTTATAAAATTAAAAAAATAAATTGTTTTTCGCTTGGACGAAAATTGAAATTTTTACGATTTTGAAAATTCACTTGTTATTAAAAAGTTGAACAATATGCGTAACAAATGGAAAAAGTGCATAGGCTATAATATAATATAGTCTTTGCACTTTTCCCATTTTTGATGAGAATATAAAAATCGTAGTATAAATTATTTGAGGGCTAATTATCCTTAATTTGACCATTAATAACGTGTATAAGAAGTTTAAAGCTACTTGCTTTAGTTTTAAAGATTTTTCGATTTTTTTGTTTACTAAAAATTAAATATTTGATTTAAGGGCTAATAATTCTTAATTTGGCCAAAAATAACGTGTCTATGACGTTTGAAGCCGTTTGCTTTAGTGGTGCAAGGACTATATTTATAACCTTTGCACTTTTCCCATTTTTCTCGAAAAATTAAAAAGTTATTTGAGGCCTAATAATCCTTAATTTGGCCATTAATAACATGTATACCAAGTTTGAAAAAAGTGCGAAGACTTAGCCTTTGCACTTTTTACATTTTTCACAAGAATATATTTTACAAAAAATATAACGAAAACATGTTTACTTTTGTGAAAACTTCTTGGTAATTGTATGGCCATTGAATAAAAAAAGATTGTTAATAAAAGACGACAACTGAAAATTAATGTGTTTTTTATACTCTGCTTTTAAACACCATCAAAAAGCTCTACATTTTTAAAATGAATTAAAAAAAAAAAAGTCACGGCTAAACATTTTCTTCTCTGGCGTAACCAAATATAAAATTCATTTATTTCATTGGTTTAATCAGTTTTGTTGTTTTGTCCCTTACTGTTTATAAATTAAAATTTGTTTCAATATAACGAATAAAATTAACGTTTTCGACAAAAAAAATTTAAAATGTAATTGGTTTGAAAAAAGGTATGCCAAAATATTTACAATACATCAATTCATCAATTACAAAAGACTAATATGTAGAAAGTTGTAAAGCTTCAAGTGCTTAATTGTAGTGGGAGCATTCACCCTACAGCATTTGGCTCGCAGTTTCTTAGTAATTCACTTGTTTGTATCCTTGTTTATACTTAGCGATGTTGTTGCCAAGCCCACAATTTGTTGCTAAAACAAATGCCTGCTGAAACTAAATAAAGGTAATCCCGTGTTGAACCGAACAGTACCGTATTTATTAAACATTTTGTGTATACATAACAACATAACGTAATTTTAGTAACAGACGTCTTCATGCGTTATCTTAAGTGTCGTAGACACCTTTCATTTTGCTTTTGTATTATTTTTTATAACATAAATTCTAGAAATTACGAGCGTAATTTTATTACATTTTGCAAAATTCTCTGAGTTGGATCCTGTGCTACGTAACTGAAAACATTTTCTTTCAGCGTATTTTGTTTAGTAAACATGCACTGGAAATAATGAATTTTTAGAGAAGATATCAGTTACATCCATTTTGTCCATTAACTTTAAGCTTTTGTGTTAAAGGAGAATTCTAATTTTTCTTTTTTTTTCAGGATATCAATCTAGACGATGATTTATTAACCGATTAAAATATTACCCATTTGAGATATGTGTCATTCCTAAGCCGTTTTGTATAATTATCTGTTATAGTTTAAGTTTTAAGATGTAATCTAAGATGAAATAATTGATAATAAAGTGAAATAAGTCATTATATATTTTCTGTTTCTTTCCTGTGGATGCCTTATGATTAAAAGTTGTGTTTTTTAGTGTTTGTGGTACAGAACGGTCAGGATTGTTTTTAAAGAAAGGTGTAGGTAAAACAAACCACTGTTTTTTTCGTGTATTTTATGTTAATGTTCGGTGATTTAGATAACACGACACTACATGTTCTGTAAACAATTATAAAACAATTATTTAAAATTATAGTATGTGAAGCGGTGTTGATGAAGTGTTGTCCTTAATGTTTTTTTTAGTTACCAACTATAGCTCTTGCACTTTTTCCATTTTTCATGAAAAATTCAAAATCGCAATTAAGGGCTAAAAATACTTAATCTGACCATAGACATTATAATCGTAATGGATGTGTGCATCGGAAAATAAGAATGACCATTTTTAAGCACTATTTTCGGACGGGCCCTAGAGGATACTACAAAATTGAATAAATGTACTTTCTACATGCCATCAGATGCGTCCATTTTTTGGCTACATTTTATACCAAAATACAAAATCTGGGACCAAAAACAGTTATGAATTTTTTTGTTACCGAAGGTGTTTTGTTTTCTGAACGAACTGCGCTTTTTGCAGGGATCTTGTTTTTTGATTTTTTCTCAGGAACCATAAATATACTTTCAAAAAATTTGCCCATTTTACTCATAAATGATGCGTGCATTGAAAAATAAGAATTTTAGACTTTTTGAAAAACCGATTCCATAGCCAACACGGTTACAAAAATGCACAATAATTCTTAAAAAGTCGCGACTTCGATTTGACAGTTCGGCATTTGACGTAAGCCTACCATATTTTTATATTTTGACATAACAGACAAATAAGTTAGGTTAACCTAACCTAATATACATTTGTTTGTCATCGATTTCCAATTTATCATGTCCCCAATAGATGTTCCAACGATTTTAGAATATTATCAACAAATAGCAACTTCAAAATAATTAGTTGCTCTACTACACTCGATGCTGCAATTACAAGAGCAGCCATTTTTATTTTAAGGTCGCGACTTTTAATTTGGGTCGTTCACACGGTGACTTTTAAAGTCACGACTTTAAGCGACTTTTAAAGTCGCGACTTTAAAAGTCACCGTGTGAACTACCCATAAATTATATATTATTGGAGGCGCGTTCGGGACGGCAGCTCTTTTTACTCTATTTGCACTTTTTTGCTCCACAGCGTTCGGGACGCGACAGTGGGAGAAAAAAGAGCAGCTCCGAAGCGCGTTCGGGACAGAAAGATTGGGGTAAATGGAGCTTATCTATTTACACCGTCGAGAGCTGGTGAAAGCGGAGCAGTCATGCGCATTACGGAATGTTTACGTTTGTTTGAATTCTTTGAAATTGGAATTACCAGAATAAGGGTATAAGCTAAACATCCTGGCGTCGTTTAACAAGTAGTTGCGAAGTTATAATATGTAAAAGTGTACTCTGTGTTCTGCAAGTGATACAAAATGTTTCATTCCGAAAAATATGCCATATGGTTTTAGATGAAGGAGGAAATTCTACATAAGAAAGAAAATTCATCAATATTATTATTGAACATTGAAGGTATCGTATATATTACATTATTTTAAATAAAAGTTTATACAGCGGTATTAATGTTGTTGCAGAAAATACACTGGAATATTTTCCATCAACCCCATAAATTCTTTCACAATTAAATATTGAAACAAAAGAAAATGTACCAACAGAAAGCCTGCATAAATTGTGGTCACACAAGACAATTTTGTTTTTAATTGAAAAAGTGAAGAGTAATTATGAAGAGTTCAACAGTGGTTATTAAAAGCCTTTTTGGAAAAAAGTTTCCAGCAACTTTAAGATCAAATTAAACAAAGACTTCAGTGATATTCAGTGCCAATCAAAATCGAAGGGTTTATGTGAACATATAAAACGGTCTTTGACCACAAGAATTTATAATCTAGAAAATAAGCACACTTTAACTGTTGAGTAGTAGCAACTAACTAAATAAATAAAAATGTTAACTCCTTTAAATAGTTATATTTCAATCCTTTTCTTAAAAATTTCTCTCCAAATAAACAATCTATTATAATCAACTTTATAATCAAATAAGTTTAAATAATCTAGAAATTCGTAGCACCAGAACCTTTTGTTTGTTTGACCTGTGGTAAACATTTTAAAGGAGACCCATGATTAGACCGGTGTATAACAAAATAGTGAGGTTATCTTTATTTAAATTTGAAAAATCAGCACGAACATAGGTGCGTTCGGGACGCACGCTCCCAGATTGGAGTGGATTGGAGTGAGATTGTAATCACGTGGTCTCAGAGCCTCCAAGAGTAAATCTTGTGCGTTCGGGACGTATAAGTGCAGAAAATCAGCGGATATTTCAAACATAAAGGTAACCTCACTATTTTGTTGTAGACCGGTCTAGTTGGTCTAATCAGACATCATTGTAAGTAAAACAAGCAACACATTGTATTGCTTCGAATTTGTTAGATTATTTGGTTATAAAATTGATGTAAAATGTCATGATATGAAACCATTTAACTTCCCAAAATTTTGTTTTAATAATAGGGAATTACATCGAAAGTTAATTACTGTCTACAAGACATTGAAGACCTTGGTGCAAGAAGGGGATGATATGTGCAAAAAAGTAAAAAAATAAGACTTGTACAGAAATGGATTTTAAAATTTGTGCTTTTCATATGGTGCAAATGTGGGATAAGTAAGGCTTAGAAAAATAATTTCTATAAGCCCTACTTATCCCACATTTGCACCATATGAAAAGCGCATATTTTAAAACCCATTTCTGTACAAGTTTTTTTTTTTTTAATTTTTGCACATATCCCCTTCTTGCACCAAGGTCTTCAATTGTTGTTAACTAATTCAACACAATAACACGAAGCCTGGATGTTAACTGTATCTTATTCTTATGCTGTACCTGGCAATTCAAAGAATTCAAACGTAGACAATCCGTAATGCGCATGTCTTCTTTCGCGAGCTCAGCTTGCCCCAGCTTCAGAGGTGGTGCAAATTAGAGTATTTATTTACTCCACTTATGCAGTCCCGAACGCCCTTCGGAGCGATCTTTTTTACTCCAAAGTCGCGTCCCGAACGCTGTGGAGCAAAAAAGAGCAAATAAAGCAAAAAGAGCGTACGTCCCGAACGCACCTCATGTCCCGAACGCTCGACATTTACCCATGGAGGCTTTAGAGACCACGTGACTACGCTCTTCTTACTCTGCGGCGCTCCACTCCACCCACTCCACTCTGCTCTGGGAACAGCGTCCCGAACGCGACTTGGGACGGCCATATAAGTAGCGCAGCGGATTATGAATGAAGTTGGCCATGATATTCTTTCTTGTAATTTAAATTGATTCATCTACACTCGTCCGGCGCAGTTACGAATATGTCGTTAGTCTGTCAGTCACAGTCCCGGCGCCTGACAGTCAAACTTGCTATTTCTTCTTACCGATATTGCCTGACGCCTGACTGACGTCTGACGTGTGTGAATAGACATCGTGGGTATGACGGACAAAACGGTGACGGATCGGAGACGGAACTGAGACGCGCCGTGACTGATATGTGTGAAGAGACCTTAAGGTTGGTTTAAACGGTTTGAAGGAGGTCGGGAAGACATTAACCATTAACGACGACGATCGTCCAGGTCGTCCGAAACTAGAAATTACTAACAACGAAAAATTTGCTTCCGAGGGTCATACAGTCAATGATAATTTCTACTTGGGCGTTAAGAAGCATTTGTTAATACAAATTGGTCAAGTTCGGCAATTGGACCCTGTTGCACGATAACGCACTGGCTCACCGTGCGGCCGAAGTAGCTGCTTTTTTGGCACAAAAACAAGTGACTGTGTTGCAACATTCACCATATTCGCCGGATTTAGCACCGTGTGATTACTTTTGTTTCCACGGCTCAAAATATCTATGAAAAGAAAACGTTATGCCAACATACCATTTACCATACATCCAAAGACCGCGACGAGCATCCTCAAGCGCATTCCACAAAAGGATATAGCATAGTCGTTTAATGCATTAGTTGGCCGTGCAAATCGTATGGCCGCAGAGGGAATGTATTTTGAATAAAATAATATATTTAAGAGATCGATTTTTTTGTGGAAAAAAGTGCAAAGAGTATAGCCTTTGCAATTTTCCCATTTTTCACGAAAAATTAAAACAGTTATTTGAGGGTCAGTAATTTTTAATTTGGCCATAAATAACGTGTATAAGAAGTGTAGTGTTTTAGCACAAAATTCACAGCTCCGACACTTTATCGATTTATTGCGATACTATTACGGGAGTTCTAACCCCCCAACCCCCTCCTGCCTACGTCACTTCCTAGCACTATGGTAACCAGATTTTGAAAACGCTTAATTACAACAAATATTTCGCCAAAAATGATTCTTACGCTGTTATTTTAAATGAAACATGCTTTATATTTTTACTTTTTTTTTTAAGAGGACGCAATTGTTAATATAACTGCACCAATATAGCAAATTTTTTTAACTCCAAATAACGTTGACGCAAAATTTGATTCTTTTAGTGAATTGATTGAATTTCATTATGTCGACAAATGTCTGAAAAACGTTTTTGTAAATTTTTGATAACATTTTGGTTATTTTAATAGGCTTTAAAGGGTTTAAAACACACAAATACACACACTCACACTCAAAATGTTCAAAATGTACGGCCACACCAGTTTATTTTGTAACAAATTTTTAGTCGTTTAATTTAATAGTTATTACATATTTATAAAAGCTGAACTATACCCACCTTGCACCTTATTGTCAGCATGGCAGCTCCCATATTGAGACTGAAAGAGACATAATTTCTATAATGACTTAACGTGAGTTCGTGAGTAGTTCGTTTTTATTTTTATTATAAACTTAAGTATTTAAATTGTAAACCTTTAAAACATTTTCAACTGTTTCCTATTCCATATAAGTGCATTAACGTACAAATTTAATTCACGCAAGCATTGGCATCAGAGTCTGAAAGCAACAATAAGTTTAGTGAACAAAATTTTTCGTTTTGTTCTGTATCAAACGGTACAAATTTCATTTGAATTTGAGTTGTTACCGTTTTGAAATAGATAATAAATTATTTTAAGTTTAAAGGCATACAATTAGTTAACTATTAAAAAAATAGGCCCAGTGCAGCGACCACACATAAAGTTCATAACAATAATAAAATATTTTCTAGTATAGTTGGTAAGATCTAATTTTTTACTGACGATGTCGTACAGTCATGTTGGTAATTATACAAATAGCTCTGCATACCAAACTATTAAAAGAGAGATTTATAGCAAAAAAGCACGATTTTACTAAACGTCTACAAATTGTCGAGGCGGCAAATGAGCCCCATATATCACCACCGTAATACGCTTCCAAGTTAATTTGGTTTACTGGAATAAATCCGCCACGTTGACATTTTTATTTGTTTTAATTTTTGAGTTGAACCGTAATTTTTCGAAAAATACGGCAACAAAGTGTGCTCTATCTTAAAACAACCCAAGCTGTCGATATTTTATCATTAACTATTGCTAGATGTACGCTATTAAAGTGGTTTCCATTTTTTTATTTTATTTAAATGAGTCGAAGACAAAAACAAATTGTGGGAGTTATTTTAAGTGCATTTTTTTAGTATATTTAACGGTACGTCGACACGAAATTCGGCCGTTTCTAATAAAGTGGAGACAAGTAGGTCCTGAGGGATTAGTCGAGAATGTAAGAAATACAGGGATTCTTTTAAAATAGAGCTAGTTGACAGCGTAGGCCGCAAGACTTACGGCGAACAGCTGAACACTCGGGCGCTGACGGACGGGATGCTACACCACTTTCTACTTTGTATTTTAAGCCCTACAACATTTAGGTTTATAAGACTTTTAATACGCTATTTATATCTTCTAATGTGACATAGACTACCTCTTAACAAAAGCTTATGTAAGTTTTCGGTTATTGTCTGTAAAATGTGGAGTTCGTTGTTCAAAATACTCAAGTTCTTTGAATCATCGTTGGCAAACATATCAAAGTCTATTTCGTGCTTTTTTAAAAATTATATTTACAATAAAATGATATGTTTGATGCATATAGATAATTGTTTGTTGAAACATTTAGGACCCCGTTTACTAAACATAAGGATCCAGAATGACACTTTTCAAAATACGTAGTAAACATTTTACTCCTTGTTTGTTTTGAGAACGTAAAAACAACAATCTGGCTTCTCATAATCCTCACTTATTATTAAGCGCGACGGATTTGTCAAAAAATCATCCAATCTTCAGGAAACCTAAATATTTGAAAAAGCTACCAGTAATGGTGTTATATATTAGTTATCATAGAAAGTTGTGAGATTTGTCGGCTAATATCAAAGCAGCATGTCTAGTAGATAGTGTTTGCAAATAGCACAAGGAGTGTGAAGGGTGACACAAGTGTTAAGATGGGGTGGAAGTCGTTCATAAGAATTGTCGGCATCCGGGCGGGCGGTTTTCGGTTTTCAGCTGACGCATCTATATTATACATTTTCAGTTTCCGGCAGTAGAAAACCACGCACTCACAGATAAATCATATATTTGTAATATAGATATTTAAATTACATACATAAATACATATCAACAAGGATCTGCGGAACCTCAGATGAAGTACGGACGGAATTATAAATTAAACATAAAATATCTCCTTCCATTCCATAAGAATTAAAACACATAGCGTGCACATAAATAAGATGGCTTAAACTCACAACTATTGATAAACATACGGACATTTACGGATAATAAAAATCTTATATATTGCCATCCTATTTTTGACAGCTTCGGTAGAATCCGTGCTTGTAGCTGCCTTTGGGAGAATGTCTATGGGGATGACGCTCACATGAAGCATTTAGGGAACGTGGGGCTGCCGGGCTCCTCCTTGATGGTCACCACTGCAAAAGTAGCTGGGGATCAGCGGGGGGCGAGCTGTGGGGACCGGGGTACTCACTATCGGGGGGCCAGTATGGTGGATAACGAGTGGTATCTTGGCGTACGCCGCATGCACTGAATGCGGCAGCGGCAGGATAACCTTGCTGAGGGTAGCCGGCTGGAGTGCTGCAGCTGGAATAGGCGAGTTGCGATTGACCGAGCCAAGCAGTTGTGTCGTAACGCGAATAGGCTGGTGGATAAGCTGGGGGAGTAAAGATGTTGCGAGTCAGCGGTAACCCGTGTTGTCCCAGAGTGTCGCCAAAAAATGCCTTTGGATAAGGCTGGGCTGACCGATATGGACGTTTCATTCGCCGACGCCGACGGTAGTTACCGTTTTCAAACATGTCTTCGTATTGCGGATCTAATGTCCAGTAGTTTCCTTTCCTTTCTCCACCTCCTTCTCTAGGAACTTTTAAGAAGCATTCGTTTAGCGAAAGGTTGTGACGTATGGAATTTTGCCAACCTTTTTTATTGCGTTCGAAATATGGAAATTTGGCAGTTATATAGGCATATATTTCGGATAGTGTGGCGCGCTTGTGGTGAGATGCTTGTATGGCCATGGCTATCAGTGCCACATACGAATAAGGCGGTTTTGTCTGTGTGTTACTTGAAGATGGCTGTGGGGACTGACTGTTACTACTACTAGCCCGAGGTTCTTCTGTTGGCGATTCTGATACTTGGGATGTGTTGGACGAGTTGTAACTGGACACTGACGCAGTAGCAGCTGAAATAAAAAAAAACAAACATTAATGGTTTATAGTCAACTTGTTAATAAATATAATATAGCAGAAGAATAATTTAAAATATTAAATTTCTTATGTTAATTTCGAAACAGATAAATCCCTAATCCAGCGGTTTTGAACCAGTTTCCATAAATGTACCCCATAGCCTCACTGTGAAGCCTCATGTATCCAGTATCCCCTGTCAATTACTCTATTTTAAAAGAATTTTATTTATGCATAGAACATACAGTGTAAAAAATATTTAGTGCGAAAATGGTCGATTCTTTGTTTCCACTAATAAATTTTTCCGGGCATTGTATTTGACACATACCCCTTGTAGAAGTTTTACTTTATCCATCATATATGCGGTATATATTGCAAAAGCGGTACCGACGCTTGGGCGTCTGACTAAAATTGACAAAAACGGCTTCGACTATGTTAGCTAAACATGCCCAGGTAATTTTAGAACCAAGACTTAAATAATTTTTTAGTTATTGTATCTTATACGGGGGTTGTCTCACGGTATTAATGTTATTATCCCATATATGCGATATATATTGCAAACGACGCTTGGGCGTCTTTTGCTAAAATTGACAAAAACTGCTTCGACTATGTTAGCTAAACATGCCCAGGTAATTTAAGAACCAACATTTTAATATTTTTCTAGTTATTGTATCTTATACAGAATGTTTTCATACGGTATTAAAGTTATCATCCATATAAGCGGTATACCTTGCAAAAGATGTACCGACGCTTGGGCGACTTTTGCTAAAATTAATAAAAACGGCTTTGACTATGGTAGCTAAACATGCCCAGGTAATTTTAGAACCATGAGTTTATAAATGTTCTGGTTATTGTATCTTAAACGGGGTGTTGTCTTACAGCATTAATGTTTTCATCGATATATGCGGTATATATTGCAAAAGAGGTACCGACGCTTGGGCGTCTTTTGCTAAAATTGACAAAAACGGCTTCGACTTTGTTAGCTAAACATGCCCAGGTATTTTAGGAACCAACATTTTAATAATTTTCTAGTTATTGTATCTTATACATAATGTTGTCCTTCGGTATTAATGTTATCATCCATATTAGCGGTATACATTGCAAAAGAGGTACCGACGCTTGGGCGACTTTTGCTAAAATTAATAAAAACGGCTTTGACTATGGTAGCTAAACATGCCCAGGTAATTTTAGAACCATGAGTTTATAAATTTTCTAGTTATTGTATCTTACACGTTGTCCTTCGGTATTTATGAAGAAGTGGAAGATAAAAACATAGTGTTAATGGTAACTCAAGGGCTACAAATTGAGGCAAAGTTACGTAATTATAATACTTAGTCAATTTCAAAAAGAAAGTAAATGGATTGACTATATACCACATAAATTCTTTACATAACTGGACTTTGGAAGAAATATTAAAACACTATAAAGACTTAGAAATTGCTTTGAGCAGCTGCAAAATATTTGATGTAGATGCTGTAGATTTATTGGAAGAACTAAAAATTCTCTCAAAAACAATTCAAGATAAAAGTGGACCTCAACAAGTTTTATCTTATATAATTCTTACTACAGATTTTGTCAAAACGGCTTTTAGCAATTTCTCAATTTTCAGTGACTGGAAAACTAAATAGTAATATTTTGATTACATTTGTAGAAATATTTTTTTTTTCTCTACAAAAAACCTAAATGTGCTTTTTTTCTAAAATAATTGGGGGATATATTATAAAACTTTTAAAATTTTACCATTAAAAAATACTAATACCTACATCAGGGGCGATATTCAGTTTTTTGCCTCAGGGCGCGATCAAGTCTGACGACGGCCCTGGGGATCCTACTTGACGTACATTTAATTTTAAATTCCTACAAAATCAAATACACGTATTAGTTGTTCACTTTTTTAAGCTTACCTATTGCCATACTGGTTCATGAAATGTATCTACGTAGGTACGTACTTAAATTTTCGACGGTAAAACTTTCTTTCGGAATGTTTTAGATAATTAATTCCATTCGTTCATTTAATGTTCTAATGATGTTACGGTTTCATTATGTGCAGTATAATATTGCAGTTTAGATAATAAGTTTCTTTGTACATTATCGTAAGTAACACAAAACGTTTTTGTAACGACAATATTAGGATTAAATAAACCTTTCGATAGAATATATATATTAATTTCTTTTCTATTCTCGAATATTTAAATTTCCTTAAAACGTATAAAATATATAAAGGCACTAAATTATTGCTGATTTGAGCGACATTTATGTTTTAATGTTGTTTTCACTTCTGCCTACTAATGAGGTAATGAGTAATAAAATACAAGGCATTGTTTCATTAAAATCCAAATATAGACAAATTACTCACACTTTTTTGAGATTCTTAAGACAATAAATTTTTAAACGGGTGTTTTTTTAAGTACATCTGACACATGTAATTTTTGCAGTGATTTGCTACCAATACAATACATCTTAACGAAATTTTATTATGGAAATACGTATATTAACATTGCTATAAAACAAAAAGCGAATCACCTATTTAAACACCTAGCAAATTTTTTTATGTAGTAAAATGTTTACGAATACGGTTACTTTAATAAACATAAGAAGTGGTCTTGTAAAAAATGTTATGCTCAGGCTCAAAAAGCTTCATAATTAAATGTATCTTTGTACAGCCATATGAAATGTGTATGTAGGTAATTATGACACGATGCCATCGTTTAACCAATCGCATTTCATTGTAAAATGCCAATTTCTATAGAACAATAACCTCTGGATTTACTGAATCAGTTAAAATATTTGTGTTGAATTTGGCGTGTTTTATTTTCAAAATATTTTATAATTAAAGAAATTTCACGAAAAATCTTGATATTTCCCATTTATCTAATTTGCGCTTGCGGTGTTGTTCTATTAGCAAGTAACGTCGCAAATTTGTCTAAATGACGAAAAACAACAAAGTTTCAAATTGATTGGAAATATAAGATAACATTGAAGGATGTTCTTGTATTATTGGCATATTTTCAAGTAATATGATTGTTGAAAACGAATAGTAATAATAATAATATAGTAGTAAACCGTATTTAATGAGTGTTTAAATAAAATAAAAAATAGTTTTGGGCCGTTTCTGAACGAACCAAAGGTGGAAATGTATGCTTAGCGTGTCTTTAACATCTTCAGGAAGAAATAAATTGCAAATAACCAGGGTTGGCCTGATTTAAATTAAACTTTTTCTTTCACGATTCAAGTCACACATCACATATAATTTAAATGCACGTTTTACTTCCACCTACTTAAACAATTGCTAGTACAATACGCCGGGAATATTGCCTATTGGCTTCTTATATAGGTCAGGGAGAAATAAAGTCTTTACACAAATTTCCTTGTTAGAGACACATTTTGGTAGATTTACTTTGTACATTTTCAGTGATAATTAATTTTAGGGTCAAAAGATCTACAGCTCATTCAAAAAGTCTGCAACAATTGGAAAAGATTTTTTTTTTCGATTAGTCAGAAAATTTCTCTCCTGATAAAAGTTGCTGCATGACATAAAACTAAAAATTCATATAACACTAGATTTTAAGTATTTTAGAAATATTCGAAAAGAGTAAAGTGCCCTTATTTTGAAACTTACAAAAAAAAACATGGGAAGAAATTATTTAATAATCAAAAATATGACAATACGAAATTTGATGTTGTAATTTCATTTTCGAATTTTATAGTTAGTGTCAACATTCAAAAAGTATGCAACTAATAGATAAGTTTTTTTATTATCGATTAATCGGAAAATTTTATTCTTGAGAAAAGTTGGTGCATGGCAGTGGCGTAAGCAGGAGGGGGTCAGGGGGGTCAGAACCCCCAATAGGTTCGGAATAAGTCATTATAGAGCCGGAGAACTGTACATTTTGTGCTAAAAAAGGTCTTCGGCTCTTTTTACCGTTTATTAACCCCCCATGATGAAACCATCAAATCCTGCTGCAAAAAAAAACTTAAAAAGAGAGTGGTGACCTAAAAAAATAGGTCCTCCGCTCTTTTTGCGTTTATTAACAATCCTGCCTACGAGCCTACGCCACTGGTGCATGGTCTAAAACTCATTTTAAGCTCGATAAAAGTTCATATAACACTAGCTTTTAGCGATGTTAGAACAATTCTCAAGATAAAGTGCTCTTGTTTAAGGAGTTTAAAAAAAAGGGAAAAAGATAATTTATTTAATAATATTTTTAAATTGTAAACAACTTTTTTTAAACTTTTTTAAAATTTTTAACATTACTCTTTTCGAATATTTCTAAAATCGTTAAAATCTAGAGTTATATGAATTTGTATTGAATTTTTTTAAACTTTAAGTTAGTTTTAGATCAGGAACCAACTTTTCTCAAAAATAAAATTATTTGAGAAACCAACAATAATTTTTTTTTTAATTTTTGCATTTTGTTGTTGAAATTGCTAAAAAAACAAAAATTTAAATTTAAATGACAAATTTCACCTTTGGTTGTATTTTTGCAATCTGAACAATCTTTCTCTATGAAGTTTTTTTTGTAACTCTTAGTTTAGATAGGGCTCTTGCCTCTTGGAATATTTCTGAATTCGCTAAAATCTAGTATCGTATGAATTTTTAAGTTTTTTCCATCTTAAAATTAATTTTTGGTCATCCACCAACTTTTATCAAGAATAACAGTCTCTAAGAAATTTTTAATAAAAAAACTGTTTTATTTGTTGATACTTTTTGAATGACGCTGTATAAAAGATAACTAGTGTGAAAAATGAATAAATTAGCTGTAATAATGAAAAATAGGCGTGTTTCTTAATAAAAATTTTAAAAAATTAACATTCGTGATTTTAATAAAAATCAAATTTTGCCCAACCCTGTAAATAATATAAATATATTCTCGTTTCTAACATGAGAGATTATGTTAATAGTAATTAGTCGTGACGTCACCGAATGTCGTGCACAAAATGCTTTTGTGCGTTGTAACGCTTATTTTCTGCGAAATAACCAATTACAAAGTGTTTGGTTGTAACCCGCATTTTAAATAGGTATGAAATGAAACATTTATGATCGCAGCGCTAAATATTTCGGGTCTTTCAAAAATTCAGCAAATCCTCACCGCCTTTTGCCGAGTAGCAAAGAACAACACAAGTGCATTGCATGATCGTGTTTTAGTTGGTTTTTAAATAATGACGTCAGGGTCGCTAATCGCTGGTCCGGTAAATACGTCGGCTGCTCACAGTGGGTATATCAACGCCCACAACTCCTATTATTTATTCGCTCCTACGCGGCTGCACTGCAATGAAAGCTGTAATGTAAATAATGGAAGGCATTTGCGTTAAACCGTGAAGCAACTGCACTTAAACTGGTCAATTAATTAATTTATCAAACAATTAAACACCGGCAATGCAATTAAATAAATACATAGATTAATGAATGCTTATTGTTTGCGTTTTTATAAACGTGCAATAATAATAATGTAATGGCTAGCTTTGTAGATTGTGCGCTTCTGTATTTTTGTTCCTCCCGGATGGTCGTTTTAATTCTTGCTGCCGCTTTTCTGGCTGTTAAATACCATTCGAGCTCTGGTTAGGCGGTTTCCTCTACTAATCAAGCGTGTTATTACTACTGAATTCACTTCATTTCTGTTCCGACAAATCACAAGTTTGCTCGCCGTTCGAAAACTTAATTAACCCTACAAAATAATAAAATCAATCGTTTGGTGTACACTTCGAATCAAAAGAAGTATCGCAAGCAGAGAAAACAAAAACTTGGCTTATTCATTTCTCAAAACTTTATGTTACTATGTCATCTACATTAAAAGCTGCATCATACGATAACATTATTGTTTCTGTTATTAATTGAGTATGTAGCATTACTTCATAATTAAAATTACGAAAACAATCGCTTTTATTTTTTATGTAGCTAAAATCGGTAAATTTTTAGTGATATAATTATAACTTTTTTATCGACTGTTAACAGTAAATACTAATAAACACATTTTTACTGTAACCCAACGCACATTAAAGCAACAATACAAATATCAATATTTTATGAGTTATTTTTTTGCTAAGGCACATTACAATACAAGCATTTTTTTAATACTACCCAATGAAATTTATTTGGTTAAATATTACATTAAAAGTGTTTTTCTAACAAAATTTGTCTATTAATATACAGCGTGATTGATTTTTTTTAACACTTGTTTATTTTCCTCAGGAATAATTCCATTTTTTTTTAAATATCTATACGGGACGGGATGCGCAAAAGACAAATATCTAGAACACTATTGCAGATATAACAATGAAATTGTGTATCTGAGCGTTATGGTACTTTTCGGATTCGATGAAAATATTAAGGTTGCAATACGACTTCCGGTTCAACCGGAAACAAACTTAAACTTTGAAATTTTACATGGAACACTCTGTATATTTTTAAATTTTTGGATTTCTCTTATAATTTACTTTAAAAAACTTTACATGGGTCAACCGTTTTAGTAAAATTTACATTTTTATGAAAATTTTGAGCGATACAGCACTTTCGATTTTTTTTTACAATTAGGTTATTTTATAAAATTTCGTTTGAAAATTAGATTAAAAATTGATTAATTAACAGTTTGCGCTAGCTACATTTTAAAAATATTATACTCATTTTTCTTAAATACAACACCCCATATGTTTTTACGTAGTCTTGTAGAAAATTTGATTGTCTTTCAAAAACATTAAGGTAGTTTTATACATAAAACTGATATTTTACGAGATATCGCGATTTTATTGTAAACTTTTAGGGCAACGGAATTTTTCAAGTAGGCTATTAAGGTAGACAGCGGTAATTTTGAAACAAGTGAAAGATAAAAATAAGAAAGTCATAATATTATCTTTTCCGAAATATTTAGCTGATGTAAAGAGTTTTTTTTATAAACGTAATGATCACCGTCCCGTTATTCTCTACAAATTACTTTATGGTCGTAATTTTTGGTTCATTATCTTTTCCCTTCGAATTTTCGATTTTTTTCATAATGTACATGTAATTTTACCAATCTTAAGTTTATATCGAGGTTTCTTATCAGGGCCACAGTATTTTTCATGTAGGTAAATGGTAAATGATTTTGATCGTTTTCAAAGTCTTAAAAACCGATTGATATGTATTGAGTACCTACGCGAAAAGAACGCTGATTAAACAAAAGTCACTGACCAGTCTCATCTTTAAATTTAAAAAAGAGCCAATAAATATAACACTCATAAAAGCCGTGAAACAGTTATAATAATAATAATAATCTTTATTTGTTCTGAATATCCCAAAAAAGGTGTAGAACTTGTCACAATAATAATTTACGTACCTACATTACAAATAATATACATAGTTAATAAAAAGGAAAAAACACAGAAAAATTATATTTAAATATAACATTTTATAAAGTCAGCATCATTTAAATATGCGCTTACTCCATAGTAAGCTTTAGAAATCAGAACTTTTCTTAATTTCTTCTTCAATTCGCGGGTGGGAAGATTTATTATACTCAGGTGATGTGTTAAATTTATTATATATAGCAATAATTGTGGAGGCAACATTTTTTTGAAGATTGGTATATTTGAAACAATCGGGTTTTAGGTTTTTTTTATGTCGCGTATTGGCTGCATGATTTCTTATATTCTCTTCGAATAGATCTACATTATTTTTAACGAAAAGGATGGCTTCGAGGATAAATAGACTGTAAAAGGTTAATATTTCGTTGTCACGAAAAGTTTCTTTGCAGTGATCTCGCTAGTTAAGGCTAAATATATTTCTTATACATCGCTTTTGTATAATAAAGAGGCGTTCTGAGTCACTAGCGTTACCCCAAAAAATTACAGCATAGCGTAACCTAGATTCGACATATGCATGATATGCAGTTTTGGCCGCGTTTGCATTGACCAATTTTTTTAGGTTTTTTAGTGCAAAAGGGTACCGTGACAGGCTTTGTGACAGGCGTTCGATGTGGTATGACCAGTCCAGTCTAGAGTCAATACATAAACCAAGAAAAGATATTTTATTAACAACATTTATACTTGTGGAATTATTTTGAAATTTTAAGTCGGAGGTTATTTTACTTTGTGAAAATTTTATAACTTGCGTTTTATTGACGTTTAAGGTTAGATTATTTAACGTAAACCAATGCTGGAGTTGGCCTAAACAGTCAAAGAGTTTTTGTTCAGAGTTTTTGGAATCCGAGTCACTAATAATAGCAGATGTGTCATCGGCAAATTGTATAAGGGAAGTTTTGACAAAATCTGGAAGATCATTTGTGTACAGTATGTATAAGAGGGAGCCTAAGATTGATCCTTGCGGGACTCCTTTTTTGATTTTCTTTTTGTTGGATTTTATAAATTTACCTGACGAGTCTTTTCCGGCAACGTATTGGTTTCTTTCCGAAAGATAAGATGTTATAAGGTTATGGGTGGTCCCTCGTATACCATAGTGTTCTAATTTCGTTAGTAGTATCTCGTGGTCAACACTATCGAAGGCTTTTGAGAGATCAACGCACATGACCATGGTGTGTTTGTCTTTATTGAGGGATTGAAGTACATTTCGGATTGCCATGTAAGTAGCGCGGGTAGTTGTCTTGCCTTTTCTGAATCCATCTTGAGCGTTGTTTATTATGCAATAGTGTATACACTGGTTGACTATCAAAAATAAAAATAGGTCAAACACTATCAGAACCATTTCCTATATCAAAAGAGCTCAAACAGGGATGCTGTCCGTACCCATTTTTGTTTAAGATCTACCTCTCGCAAGCACTCAAGAACTGGCGAAGAAAATGTTCCAAAATGGGAACACCCATTAATGATAATCTGACACTGTATACACTACACTTCGCTGATGATCAGATAGTACTGGCTCATGACAAAGAAGACCTAGAATACACGACCCGAAAGTTAATAGAGGAGTACGAGGAATGGGGACTTGAATTGAACATAAATAAGACCAAGTATATGTGTGTAGGAGGTGAAACAGAAGATCTGGAACTAAATAACAACATGAAAATAGATACCTGTGACGAATACATTTACCTAGGGGTAAAAATTACAAATAACGGAAGATGCGAAAGAGAGATAGAAGAGAGACTAAGTAAGGGCAAAAAGGTCATTAGGGCACTTAATTCAATTCTTTGGTCAAAGGAAATATCGAACAACAGAAAAAGACAATTATACAATACCATACTTAAAAGCATAATGTTATATGGCTCAGAGGTATGGCAGTTAAATGACAATCAGAAAAAAAAGCTTTTAGCAACCGAAATGGACTTTTGGCGACGGTCTGCCATAATCTCTCGTTTAGACAGAATCAGGAACGAAAGAATAAAAGAAAAAATGAAAACTGAAAAAATATCGTACAAGAAATACAAGAGAAACAACTGAGCTGGTATGGCCATGTACAAGGAATAGCGGACGAGAGAATACCAAAGGAAGTAATGCAGTGGACATCTTAAGACAGACGGAAACGAGGTCGACCTAAATGCACCTGGAATCAAGGGATTGAACGAGCCATGTCAGAAAGAAACCTTCAACCAGGAGACTGGAATGATAGGAGAGAATGGCAACGGGGAACCGGAGGGCGTCAGAGGACGCTATGAAACCGGACATATATGTATACCTTAAAGCCAATAATGTCCAATGCGTCTATTTCTTCTATATTGAAGTTAAAAGTTTCGAAAATAAATTTATGAATATCTGATGCCTGTAGGTAATCATTCTTTCACTTCCTTGTTTAAGTTTAACGTTGACGTTTTCTTTCTTCTTATGTAGTGCTCTATTATATAAGGGCGGATCCGCTAATAGCGGTTATCACTCCACACACAACACTATATAGGTAACTATGTCTTTAATTTTGATCCTCTCGGTTCAACAAACAAGCACAGACTGCCATTCGAACATCGACATTATCAGCTAAACTCATTACTTCGGCACATGAAATTGGTGGAGATGGTTTTGATACTTTTATCATGTCGACGAATTGCTTTTGGATAATGCCTTAGGTGACAGTGACATTATTGGTATAACTTTAGATATCGTCGAAGATCAAGAAAACGATAGTCAAACGGAAGATACCCCCCCCCCACTGTAAATATAATTCTAGAAGAGATTCAACTATGGAATAATTCTTGTTAATGCACAAACTCTGAACGATCCTTCAAATTTCAACGTGAGCTAAAGAATTGTATGTTTGTATATCACAAACTATTATACTTAAAAAAGTTAAATCATCATCCCAAAGTTTGATCACTGATTACGGTGTCAGAAGAAATAAAATCTACACAAAACGAGGGTGACGTTGACGTTAATTCTGCTTGTGAAGAACCATTGTCTTTACCATGCAGATCTAATGCGCTCTGGCTATTTTTTCTAGTGACGAAAGTGATTTTGCACCAGTTCGCAAATGGTGTCGAAAATTGACATATAGCGACTATAATTCTGATTGAAGAATGTAAAAAGAATTGTTACTTCTTAATGAAGTTTTGTATCAATTTATTTTAGAAAATTATGGCACGTACACTTAATTTTCCAATGTAAGTTATGCCCTTTTTGTGCGTTTTTTTTGTCAATATGTTGACAACATAAAATACTTGACCACTAAAAAATTAAGTTGATTTACAATTGCAACCCTAGCGCTCATGATTTAAAGAGTTTATTGACGCGGCTGCACACGGAATATTGGTACTTCAGGCAATATATCTGTGGTGTTATGGCAGAAGTGAATATGTCACTTTTTCATGTTTTTGAGAAATCAAAAAAATAACTTTCAGTCGTTATTATAAAATCATTAAATGTAAGTATTTAATCAGAAGTTAGTTTAATAAATGGCTATATTCATACTTCGAAATCTACCTATTTTCAATCAAAATAATCTTTAATCTGGGGGTTGGGGGACGAGGATGACACCTACATAGTACCTAACACACATCAGCTTTTGCCATATTGTTTCCCGGTACTATCATATTAACAGGTGTTGAATGACGTTACGGCCAAACTTAAGGAGCATGTTCCTTGAGTCAATTTAAGCAAAAAATTTTTATAAACCATAGTCCAAAACTCGATGTTTATCGAGTTATACCGGGTGTCCCAAATTCGAGTAAATGCATGGGGATCTCGCTTATCTTAAGAGCTACGATGTCGGTTAAATTAGGGAAAAGTTGCGAAATTTGATGCTCAACAAATATCTGCAAAGGAAATTTTAATAGCTGTCTTAGTTCAAAAGTTATTCAAGAAAAACTGGAAAAATTGATTTTCGTTTTTTTGTCCCATTTCCTGCATTTTTTAAGATATCGACAATCTGGAAGCACTTCTCTATGGCAACATTTTTAGCGATGTAGTTCTTTCAAAAATTTTCAATATTTAAGAAATGTGTGGTGAAAACCGAAATTCGTTTGGAAGTTATGCTTTCTATAACCTTGTACACGATTTGTATTATTTAAAATTTTGAAATTTAATACAGGGTGGTTGTTACTCTTAACAGAATTCGTTGAATTCTTATATACTTGATATTTTGAAGTGCTACATTGCTAAAAATTTTCGAGAAAAAAATTAATTACTCGAAAACGGTTACTTTTAGGCCTATATGACCTTTCACAATTTATAAAGTACATTTAAAGAGGAATCCAAAAATGGATTAATATACAGGGTGTTCTATTTAAAATAACTAGTTTGGTTGCCATAGCAAATAAACTCTAGTTTGGTTGCCATAGCAAATAAACTGGAAAAAAAAAACAAAATCGAGTATACCATAAAGCGCAAAAAAGATAGCGATGCACCTTTTATAAAAAACATTTTGTTGTTAAATTAATATTTTAGAAGATAAAAGCGGTATTTCATACTTTTTTATGTTGAAATTGACCTTTTTTCAAATAAAATTTAAAGTTCTATAACTCGATAACCATCGAGTTTTGGACTATGGTTTCACAAACATTTTTTGCTTAAATTGACTCAAGGAACAAGCTCCTTAAGTTTGACCGTTACGTCATGCAACACCCTGTATGTAGACATAGGCAATACCAATTAAGTAACATATCATATTTTGCCCACCTGACTTTTTACAGATTAAAACATATCAATATTAATTTGTCAGTACCCATAGCCCTCTCTTCTGTAAAATTCCGACTTATCAAATTGTGCCAACTTGTGAAAACCTCTTTTAAAAAGACATATCAACTGAAAACAAACAAAAAATGAAAATTTTGAACTTATCAGCTTCTGCCATAACGACACAGATATAAAACAGCTTGATTATTTTCATGGCGTATTTTCTTGCGATTACACTGGGTAGGTAGCCTTCCTTACATTGTTAAAGCGTTTATACCAGTGATTCCCGAAGTGGTCTATATCGACCCCCAGGGGTCGACGACGACCTGCAAGGGGTCCATGTCAGCGAAAAAACAAATTGGGGGTCCATGAAATGAAAATGGGGGCAACGATAGTGGATCTCATATAAGCAGGTCGTGACTTTAATTTTGGCATTCCATGAATGGAATAATCCACATACACAGATAGTACCTATTTACTTACATAATACTACCTTATTATATAGACATATTATAACTATCTACATAAATTATAAAAGTACATATGAAGTAAAAAAAAATTAACATATAAATGTTCATGAAACGTGATGAAGAATTATATTAAAATTTAAGTTATTAGGTATACTTTCTGATATATGAAACTGTTTAAGAATTATTATAAACTAGCAGTTGGCCACAGCTCCGCCCGCGTACGTTTTTATTTTCTCCGCGTGTAAGTTTTTATTTTGTAAAAAAAAAGTTGATGAATTTGCAAAAAGCAGGGAGTCTACCCAAAACCGAAAAAATGGCAAGTGGTCTACGAGTCAAAAAAGTTTGGGGACCTTTGGTTTATACGCTAATACGTCTGTATTGCTACTGCGTCTAGTAGGAATTTTAACTGCCATTGATTTTAATTTTAAAATACTTAATAATTAAGATTATAATGGTTACATATTATTTAGCTTGCCGATCGGTATGTACGCTCAACAGCGTGTATAAAAAATGTGGTATTGAATTAACTAGTGTACAAGTATAATGACTCTCATATCATTTTAGCTGTGCACAGCATATCACGTTTTGCGAGTGGGAGGCTAAATATGCACTTTTCTCAAATTCTGTCTCGGACACGTTCCTATCATGAACTTTGTTTTGCGCGTCACTATGCAAAATAGATTAATAGCTTGCTTATCAAAAACTTGTCCTGTAACTGTGTATACCGGTAAGAAAAAAAAACAGTAGGTAATATGTATTTATAAACATTCGATTACAAAGGATATGTTAGGATATTTTTGATATCAGGAATGTTGGTCATGTGTCATATTGACTTTCCCAAAGATCAAAAAAGTTTCTTAAAAAGTTCATTGGTATTTTGATTTCCGCCCAAGAAACGTAAGTTAAAGAAATAAAGTATTCGTTTGCAACGTCTAACTGAAATCAGCCACATAAAGCTGGATCCACATCAATAAAAATTTATGTTGTATTTTGTATTTCAAATTCAACACAAACATTTGCGGCGCAAATTTAAATCTGGTTAAGTATTTTACCACGCAAATAGTTATCTTGTGCGTTGAGCGGCCGAATCCACTTGTGCACGTTTGTTTATGCAGAACAATGCACTCAAAATCAAGTCCACATTGATACGACTGTGCGGCGCAAATCTCTTTGAAGTTGGCTAAAAACCGACAGCACGATGGATAGCGTGCGTTGTTCGTCACGAAATTATTTGCGTGCATTTCTATGCGGCGCACAGTCCACACCAGCAAAAATTTCGACAAACACGAGCAAATTTGTGTCAAATACAACGCACAACGCAAATTTTTATTGATGTGGATCCAGCTTAAGACCAAGAAAAGTTTGTTTTGAAATTTTAAATTATGCAATTTAAAATGAGTAAAATGGTTTAATTTCGATTAAACGCAATCTTTTGTTATTGGAACAGGACAACAATCGATTAACTTAATTAAATTGATATGCGTTGTGCAACAAAGTAATTCACGTATTAAAATTACCTACAAGTTTTTTCAATCATACACACATTAGTTAGCGCCGCGTTACGTGTGTGTTTACATTTTGACAGTAGTAAAGAGTTTAAAACATCTAGATATATTCAACTAATAAACTACTAAGAACTTGGCTTTTATAAACTTGTCACAATAAGTCATAAAAGATAGATCACAGATTTTTTAAATATTTTTACAAACATCTAGCACTTTAAATTTTATAAATCCAAGAAATTTTATAGGTTTCTCGTATTATTTTCGTGAAAATATACCTATGTAGGTCGTCTCAAAATAAAAAATGTTATAGACACAAAATGTTACTGCTAATAAAAATATTGGTAGCTCAGTTAAATTTTTAAATTAATATAAAAGTTTTATAAAACAAAACATTTTAAATTGTGTTTATAGTAAACTGCCGCTTAACATACGAAATTATCATTTCAGTTTTTAATTTATGTTTAAGACCGAGCTCGGTGGCCGATTGGTATGCAACCTAGCGAGTAAAGTCGGGAGGCGTGGGTTCGAATCCCGCGGCCGTCTGTCATCGTAGGGGTTTCAGGTGGTTTCCCCTACCTACTATAGGCAAATGCTGTGACAGTACTTCCACCTACCCTCTACCCTTACTCACCTAATCCTAGTTCCCTTCTCTTCCACTTCGGTGATTGGCCATAGCAGCGAAAACATGCCGAAGTAAAATTAATCAGTAAAAAAAAAAAATATATGTTTCTGTTAAAGCGTTCAAGTATATATGTATAATATCGATATTACATGTAATGTACTCGATTTTTTTGCGATTTATTTCCTATGGCAACAAACCTAGTTATTTTAAACTGAACACCCTGTATATTATTAAATTTTTGGATTCCTCTTTAAATGTACTTCATAAAATGTACAAGGTCATATAGGCCTAAAATTAACCGTATTCGAGCATTCACTTGTTTTCGAAAATTTTGAGCGATGTAGTACCTTCAAAAACTTTCAATATTTAAGAAATGTGTAGTGACAACCGAAATTCATTTGGTGTTATGCTTTCCATAACTTTGTACAAGATTTGTATTATTTAAAATTTTGAAATTTAATACTTGTTACTTTTAATCGATTTCGTTGAATTCTTAAATACTTGAAATATTTTTGAAAGTGCTACTTTGCTCAAAATTTTCGAGAAAATAATTAATTACTCGAAAACGGTTAATTTTAGGCCTATATGACCTTTCACATGTTATAAAGTACGTTTAAAGAGAAATCCAAAAGTGTAATAATATACAGGGTTACAGGGTGTTCTATTTAAAATAACTCGGTTGTTTGCCATAGGAAATAAATCGTAAAAAACAAAACAAAACACCATAAAGCGCAAAAAAGATAGCCATGCATCTTTTATAAAAAACATTTTGTTGTTAAATCAATATTTTAGAAAATAAAAGCTGAATTTCATACTTTTTTATGTTGAAATTGACCTTTTTTCAAATAAAATTTAAAGTTCTATAACTCGATAACCATCGAGTTTTGGACTATGGTTTCACAAACATTTTTTGCTTAAATTGACTCAAGGAACAAGCTCCTTAAGTTTGACCGTTACGTCATGCAACACCCTGTATGTAGACATAGGCAATACCAAATAAGTAACATATCATATTTTGCCCACCTGACTTTTTACAGATTAAAACATATCAATATTAATTTGTCAGTACCCATAGCCCTCTCTTCTGTAAAATTCCGACTTATCAAATTGTGCCAACTTGTGAAAACCTCTTTTAAAAAGACATATCAACTGAAAACAAAAAATTTACCTTTTTTTTATAAAATTTAAAGGTATATAACTCGATAACCATCGAGTTTTGGAGTATGATTTATATAACATTTTTTGCTTAAATTGACTCAAGAAACATGTATAAAAACAAAGAATGGTACAAAATTAATATTAAATATATTTCGTTTGCAGGTTATAATTTTATTTATGTCAATGTCAGTGTGGTGGTGTCGCTATGGAAATGAAATGATTAATTAATACTTTATACATAATAATTGTCATTTAGTTCGTTTACATTAACTTTCGTTCCATAATATAATTTTAATTTTGTAGAAAAAATAGCATTTACGACTCGAGATGAAATCAATTTTTTTCGTACGTTAGATAAATCTCACCTCACGAAAAAAAAACTGGACTTTCATCTCTTGTTGTAAAATATACTATAAACAACCGGCCCTTAATTACTTATTTATACTAATTTGTAATAGGTATTTGTGAACGTAGCATTCGTTTTTTACGCGAAAATATATCATTGTCCATATAACTTTATACAAAGTAACGGTTTAGAACATTATTTCATTTCGGCTTAAAAGCAGTATAGATATTGTTGAAGAAGATAATCTTCTCGAAAATATTGTAAGTGGCTTTTTAAATAATTTCAATCATACATTAAAACTTACGTAAATTTATCTGGTATTTTATGGAATATTCGTAACGATTGTTGACAGTTTAATCTATTTTTTTTTGCAATTAGAAGATAACAGTTTTATAAATCATTTAAATAAGTGTCGGGGAAATTAATTATATTTTTTTGCTCACACTAAATCTTAATTAATTAATTATACAGTTGGACTAATCGAAGTAATCCCATGGAACTACACCCACAACCAACTAATTGGGTGTTGATTTGGTGCAACTATACAGGGTGTTTCTTAAATATTTCGAAAAATTCAAGAGGTGATTCCTTATCGAAAATTAAGGGGGTCTTTCATATAAAATTTTTTCCTTGGACGTCTCCTTTCGGCGTTACAACTCCCTAAAAGGAGCGGTAAAATTAGGTTTTTATTTTATTTCTCTAATTTGAATAAATATAAGAGAATAATATTTGGTAGGTGTTTTATACTTATTACAAGGTTTCCCAGAGTAATATTTTCAATCATCTTGTACCTTCACAGGGGGCTGAAAAGTGCGACTCCCGTTGTTTTTTTTTCAAGAACTTTTTGTTGGGTTAAAATTTTGCAAATAAAAAGTTCCTTTTTGAAAGCTTGATTTATTTAGAAACTTTTTTTATTTTTTAAGTTTTCTCTTAAACCCTATAGTTGAAGAGTAAAACATAAAATAAGTAAACATGCACCATTAAATATTCCAAGATAAAACGATTCATTTTAGTGGTTACCATGGTTAGTTTATGTTCATATTGGACAGAATTGACGGGCGATATAGCGTTGTCGCCGCGTAAACGTCAATATGAATAACACCCGTCAATTCTGTCCAATATGAACATAAACAAATCATGGTAACCACCAAAATGAATCGTTTTATCTTGGAATATTTAATGGTGCATGTTTACTTATTTTATGTTTTACTCAGAAACTGTAGGTTTTACGAAAAAAACTAACGAATAAAAAACGTTTCTAAATAAACCAAGCTTTTAAAAAGGAATTGTTTATTTGCAAAATTTTAACCCAACAAAGAGTTCTTGAAAAAAACCAACGGGGGTCGCACTTTTCAGCCCCCTGTGAAGGTGGGAGATGATTGAAAATATTAGGTACTATGAGAAACCTTTTAATAAGTATAAAACATCTGTCAAATATCATTCTCCTACATATATCAAAATTTGAGAAATAAAATAAAAACCTAATTTTACTGCTCCTATTTAGGGGGGTGTAACTCCGAAAGGAGACGTCTAAGAAAAATTTTATATGAAAGACCATCCTTAATTTTCGATAAGGAATCACCTCCCGAATTTTTACGCAATATTTAAGAAACAATTTGTATAATAACAGGGAGGAAGTCTTTAGATTTTATGATTGTCAGTCAGTAGTATTTTAGTTTCAATAAATATGATGTATACTTTTTGCGATTAATTTTAAAGTAACATACATGGTAAAATTTTTGAAAAAAAAAATGAGATTCAAAATTATTTATCACTAATAACACCTGGGCAGCTGTATAAACTTGTACTTTTCCCATGAAATGTGTTTTAGATGTCTGAATGTAATGTACTTCATTCTAAATTAACATTGGATTTGTAGTAGCATGCACAAATTATTTGTTATCAGTTTTAATTTTGGCCATGTTTTTTTTTTAACCTTGCCTTCCGCTACGCTCGAACAATTTAATCCACAAACAATTTGGAAAATATTTTTGTGATAAAATGTTAAGTACGTTAATAATTGCGCTTGACCTATTAATATCGAAAATCGAGTCGATAACCCATATAGACGCCAACTATCTTATTATTGCTGACCTTGTTCTGAATTTTAAATTAAGCAATAAGTTGTGTACAGGATATTTGCAATTTTTAAATTTATTGAAATAAAAAGAAAAACTACCACGATTAGTGTAATTATCATATCACAAGTACTTGTTTACATATGTACGTATAGTGATTGTTGAAATTATCATATTAAGAATTTCCGCAGAAATTTTTTAAGTAAAATACAAATAAGTGTATTAATATTTTTTTTAACTTGGTATAAAAAGGCGTCTTATGCACTTTATTTATTTGGCGAACGTGATTAACAATGTGTTTAAGCAGTTCGTCAGCAATTTATTGTTGTTGAATAGTTATTGCTTAGTGTATTTGTAAATTTATTGCATGTTTTTTCTCTCATAAATATTTATGTCTATGCAACTTTTTAAAGCATAAAAGTTGTGTTTATTTATGGTACATTAAAGTCTTTTAAATGATTTTAAGGTTTATGAATAATGTTTGGAATAATCGTTGAATTCGTTTTAAAATTATGTAAATCAGTCAAACATCGCTGAGTAGTTATAAACCATTTCAATTATAAAGAAATACTATCGAGCAAAGATCTATTTTCAAAATAATTTATTATTCTGTTGTGTATCGACTTGCAAAAACAATTGTTGCAGACACTCATTTTAAAATTATCATATATTATTGCAAGTTACAGTTATTGCAAAATTATTTACGGATTAAGTACATTGTGTGCCAGGATTATTGCAACGGCAGATGTGAAGTATGAAAAATTTTTGATAACTGAATTAATTATGTTTGTTTCTATTCAAAGTGCCTTTTTAATTATTGTAAAGCAAACATAGATTAAAAGTCTTTAAATAAATTTTTGCTACGTAAATTTTATTGTGTTTTATTATCAAAAACTTAAAAAATACGTTCAGTTTTCTTCCTTAAAATTTAACAAGTTATAGAAGACAAAAAAAAATATTGATTATCAGTCAAATACTCCGTGAAACAAAGATAATTTCAAAATAATTACTGAACAAAACCATGGTATACTAAAGACTAAGATTTGATTTTCAAACATATCAAAGTAGGCTGAAATATCTGAAATTTCGCTTAGAGATAACATGAAATTACATGAGAGAGATTACATGAAAGTTGTCATTTTCGCACTGCTTACCCCACATGAAAGTTTTACTTTCGTCTCTAGTGGCGAAAATATTGTCAATGTGAAAATCAAATTGTAAAATTTACGATTTTTTTTAGCTTAAACTCATAATAAACTAAAATTGCGTTAATATTTGAGTTTAATGTAGCATTTTATATAAAAGCCTAAGAATAGTACAAAATTTAATATTAAATATATTTCGTTTGCAGGTTATAATTTTATTAATGTCAATGTCAGTGTTGTGGTGTCGCTATTGAAATGAAATGATTTATTAATACTTTATACATAATAATACCTAATGTATGTTCTGTGATAATAATTGTCATTTAGTTCGTTTACATTAACTTTCGTTCTATAATATAATTTTAATTTCGTAAAAAAAAATTGCATTTACGACTCGAGATGAAATCAGTTTTTTCGTTCGTAATATTTGCTAATTCGCCGCATCGCGGCTTGTGAACAAGTCTCACCTCACAAAAAAAAATGGACTTTCATCACATGTTGTAAAATATACCTAATATTTTTATTCTGAACAACTCTCACAAATGGAAAATAATTTTTTATACTCTTAAGGCCCACTTGATCAATGGCAATGTACTTAAAATGATTTTCAAGTAAAGCAAAGATCAACCCTTTTTTGTAAAACTAAATATAACATTTTTATACGCCCGCCATTGAAAGACTGATTTTCTAACTGCCAACTCGTGACAGAAGCTTGACGTTTGCCGATGAGCGCGCAGAAAAACTTCATTGTCGCTCCAGGCCAGAGTCTACGGCGAAAAATAAATCTACGAATTGACAGGTTACTTGAATAAACTTCACAACATTCGATAAATGTATTTATTACCTTACAAAAAATAGTGAACAAACCAAGTTTCGTTGTGATTTTTTTAATTTTAAAGATTAATAGTTATTTGCACAACAAGTGAGCAAAGTACTTCTTTTTTCGTGAGACTGCCAATTGCACGGGCACGGCAGTTGAACGAAAAAAGGTACTTTGCTCTAGAGAGCTCTAGGGAGCAAAGTAATCTCTTTGCTCCCTAGAGAGCAAAATGTCGTTTTTTCACTACTAGTAATATAGCGTAGCATTATGACGTATATTAGAATGCCGTGAAATTCAATTTCTCTACCTATGCATGGTTACAGGTAAACAATTTTTCATTATTAACCACTGGTGAATAATGAACAAATTTATATTTTTTGATAATGCTGTTGTAGTTTTAAAGAAAAAAAAATTATAGGACGATTTAGTATGATAAAGAAATTCTCTTTATTGGTATTTTAGCATTTAAAACGTTGTTTAAATAAATTAATTTAATTTTAAAAACTTTGGTGTATTTAAATAACACGACTTTCGCGCCGAAATAAATGACGGTTGTCAATATCCACACGGTCGATTGACACAACGTAAAAAAGAAAAGTTTTAATAATGTCAGTATTTTAGATGAAACCATCGCTTAAAAACAATGTTTTTTAATAACAATAGTGATTTAGCAAGATGAGTAACACGCAGATTCAATATTTCTATAGAATAGATAGGTACTTAACTTTTTATATTTTAGGTTAGAAAGTGCGTGCATAACATAAATGGGTTTGTCTTACTAGTAGTGAAAAAAATAGTATATACACCACGGTAGAGAAGTCTTATAGCCTTCGGGCCCTTAGATCCCTCGGCGCTTCGCGCCTCGTGATCTAATCTGAGCCCTCAGGCTATAATAGTTGACTTCTCTACCTTGGTATATAATATACTATTTGCCCACTATTTTTGATAAGGTAATGAGAACATTTTTCAACGGTTGTGAGCAAATAGTTATTTATGTATCAATTAAAAACAATTTAAATTTTTAGTATTTTTCAAAAATATAGGTTAGAAACTACGTGACATTCTGTCACTGACAGATGACGGCGTATGCTGTTAGCTTTAATGCAAATTTACGCTGTAGCGGCCGAAAAAGTTACTTTTCAGGCCGTTGCTAAGGGTAACGGCCTGAAAAGTTACTTTTTAGGCCGTTGCTAAGGATAACGCCGGTAATGCAGTACTTTATGGCTGCTAACGCGTCCGTCAAACAGCTGTTTCTAGTATGATCGCACAAAAAATAATTTCTATAGCTTAATCATTGTGAATAGTTTCAATAGTATTACAACTGACAACTGACGTATTACAACTAAATAACTGACAGCAAGTGCCCACAGATTGTCAATAGTAGTGTAGGAAATATAGAAATAAATTGGTGAAAAATCAGTCTTTTAATACCGGGCGTATAAAAAATAGTATGTATTTCAAGCGGAAAGTGACTTTTGTGCTTTCACGCGTAAACGCTCTTAATACACAATGTACCTACTATTTGACTTTTTGTATTATTCTTCAGATGAGCCGTATAAGGTCAATAAGATGATAATAGGGGATGTTGAAATATGAGAGTATTAACTTTTAAAAAAGTAAAAATCGCGAACGGGTAAATGAAGTTACCAGAATGCTGAAAGGGAGATGTACTAGGGCTCATGGTGTACATTACAGTCGTGGTGTATATTACAAGGTATGGTGCACTATAGTAGTGGCCGGAGGCGCTCTCATTAGGGGCTAATTGGGGTTAAGCCCCCGGCGATTCATTCGACACCATCACTTGTTTACAAATATGATCCCTGCTACATTTTATCAGCATTTGATAACCAACTAATCTTGTTCGTTATACGTACAGGGTACAGGTAATCTTGACAACGCATTAGTTAACACAGAAAATGATATTTATTTAAACTAATTTACATCATTCACCTGCGTGTATAAACGAAAGTTGTTTTTTTTTTAGCTTAGGTGTTATATAAAAATAATGGTACCAAAATATGTTTAAGATAAATGTTAACGTATCTATATTTAAAAAATCTGGAATCACAATCAAATAACTAACGGAAAGCATACAATTGTTTATTTGATGTTGAAACAAAAAGAGGCCTTCCTCATAAATCAAACGTATCTCGAGATGAAACGAAAAATAAAATTGCTGACGAATGTTTACATAGAACCCTGTCGAAAAAAAAATGAATAAGTACATGAAGATAATAAAACTATTATCTGAGAGATATCTTAATATTTTGCAACCAGCAACAGCTTGTTTACTATTGCTTATTATCAATAAATTCATTTCATATTTGCTTCTCTTTTATGTTGCATGTATAAAGTAAATGAAGCAGTTATTAAACAATTGAATTTTTAATTATACATATTTTGAAAATAACGTTACATAAGTTTATAAATAATACACTGGAAATAGATAACACTCGCTCATCAAAAGCTATTTGTTACAATCAAAACGTTACCAACAATTTACAAACATGTACATTTAAATTCTAAATTTGTTTTGATAAGATGTTGACATAAATTTATAAATTAATTATGGATTTAATAAATTATTAGCAAAGGTCTCTCAAACAAATGGATCGAATTATCTTTAAATTCAAATTTAAACTTTCAGCGCACAACTCACAATTAAGAGTTCACAAACAAATTATTAAATATGTAAATGAACATTACTGGCCTAATCTGACTTAATCTGACTTCTGCAAGCTTATTATAATCTATTGGCGAAAATACAAAAATATTGATTTTATTATATTGTATTGTTTCAAATCAATTTTCAATTAAATATTTATCGGTTTATTTATAATACTGCGCAAATATTGTTAAATAAAATATAAACGTTTTAATTTATGTTCTTACCGCATTACATTTACTTTTACTGTGCTTGTTGTCAAATTACAATGTTAAATTGTATTTTAACAGTTGACAATCTAGTTTTGAAGTACACATAGACAAAATATACTCATCTTAAGATAAATAAAAGGAGAAAAAATAAACTTTTTCCTGACACTAGTCTTTCTCAAACAGGGTGATTGATTGGGACCGGGCATTAAAAATATAGGAAGGATGAAAAAGAGTATGGATCTGAAATTTTGGTTATGACCATAATGGCATCTGATCTGTTTATTGAAAATATTTTCAATATGGCGACACTTCTGGAAATACCGGAAGTTGACGTCTACTTTCTTATTTCAAATGCAATGGTCTATTTTTTATTGTGTATTTGGATTTAAAACGTGATTTTAAAGAGCCTTTTAATAGCATTCCCTATATCTAAGTGCAGTCATTTTTTGATTTTCATCATAATGCTTAATATTATCTACCGCCGCCATTTTTGAGGAGAAAACGCAAAAAATGACTATGCATAAAAGAAACCTTGGAGTACATCTTGGAATGTTTGTAATCGATGCATTACTTACAGGTTGTTCAAAATTTAATTTTCTTTTAATACAACTTCAGACCACTAAAACTCGTCTTTTTTTTTCAAATACACAATGCCCAATTTTTTGCTTAATATTCTAATGCAATATTAAAATATGCATTAATCTGTATATTAGCGTTTCCTACACCTATCTGCAACAATTTTCGAGTTATTTAGAATTTTTGGCTTAAGTTTAAGAGAAATTGTAACATTTTTAAATAGGAAGCCTTGGAAATGATAACAAATGCCAATAATAATAACTGTCAACCACTTTCAAACTTTCATAACGTTTGTCTGCAGTGTTCATGAAAATGAAAAATCAATAGTTATCAAACACGAATATTTTAAACTTATTTTATATTCTTGGAGAATGTCACAAGATTTAGATTATTGAAAGAACTTGCCGTGTGTTCAGTGAGAGGTATCCTCATTTGACTGTAATGACCAGACAGAAATTTCAATGAATAGAATCAATTTTTTTGCAATTAAGAAGAGTGAAATCTGCTAGTATTCGACCTAAGCGTGTGACAAATAATGAAATTAATGAAGTTAACATCCTGGGATATTTTAATGACCATCCTCAGCGGTCAATTCAATCGGCAGCGCAGAACTTGGGTTTAACATACTATGTTGTAATTGTTGTACAAGCTACATTAAAAATGCACAACTATTCGTTCGCACTTTCAATAACCTTGTGATAATGTCCATGAATGTAAAATAAGTTCAAAATATCCGTGTTTGAATACGCTTGTTTTTCCATGGATACTTCAGACAAACGCCATAAAAGTGGTCGACAGCTTATAATATTGGCATTTGTTGTCATTTTCAAGGCCTACTATTTAAAAATGTTACAATTTCTCTCAACTTTATCAAAAATTCTTAATAACTCGAAAATTATTGCAGATAGGTATAGGAAACGCTAATACAGATTGATGCATAATTTAATGCATTAGAAAATTAAGTAATGCATCGATTACAAAAATTCCAGCATGAACTCCAAGGTTTCTTCTGTGCATAGTCTAAATTTAAGCGTTTTTTCCTCAAAAATGGCGGTGTTAGATAATATTAAGCATCACGATGAAAATCAACAAATTTTCAAAAAAGTTAAAAATCTAAAAAACTACTGTATGTACTTAGGTAGTATAGGGAATGTTATTAAAAGGCCCTCTAAACAACGTGTTAAATTCAAAATGCAATAAAAAATAGACCATTGTATTTGAAATAATAAAGTAGACGTCAACTTCCGGTATTTAAGGAAGTGTCGTCATCTTGAAAATATTTTCATTAAACAGATCAGATGCTATTATGGTCACAACCAAAACTTCAGATCAATACCCTTTTTCATTCTTCATATATTTTTAATGCCCGGTCCCAATCAATCACCCTGTATAGCCCCTAGCCCTAGATTAAAAAAAACATTTGTCATTTATTTCAGAATCTGAATTAACTCAAAACGAATTAATATCACTATTTCAAATAACTCACAAACAGCCATAAATTTTAAAAATGAATGTGTTAGATATTTACTATTGAAGGTGTTATAAAAATATATCCATCTTGTTTCATGTCGTCTGCTAAAATTCATTGCCGTAACGAGCTTCCAAAATTTATGATAAAGTCATGTACATAGTACATTGCCAGAAATAATTTGGCAACGAATTTGTGCTAACTTTTCTAAATGAAAATATTTGTATTTAAATGTCAGGCATTTTAAATGTACATAATGTACAAAATAGCATGTATGTAATTATTTTTTAAATTACTACTGCATAAAATGTGGAGTGTTTTTTTATTAACTCTTGTTATTATTCTTAGCGAATCAACACGACATTTAATTAATTTTGTAATCCGGAACGCAGAAATTAAGAATTACAAATATTTAGTAATTATATAGAAGTATTTAACAAAGATCTTGTTACATAAACTTCATTTGTTTAAAATAATATCTATAATTAACACTTAATGCAATAATGTCAAACCCAAAACACTTTTTTTGCTTGCAATTTGCAATGTTCGATATTTTTTTAATTTAAGCTGACGCAAATAAACATATGATTAAAATTATATTATAATCATGATTCCATTCCGTGTCATGAGATTTCAAACTGTTGTGAGTATGAGATCTTGTTATAAGCAAACTGCAATAGGAGAATGATTGAAATACTGTAAAATCGTAAGAGTCAAGTCAATCAATGTGTGCTGATTAATCGATTTTGATGTGTAATGAGCGAGTCGACCGTGTAGAATCGTCAAGTCGAAGTGCAACTTTATAAAGACAAAAGCTTTCTCATTTCCGTATCTGTGCACTTAATTTATAAAATAAATGAAGCTTATAAGTGAAACTGGACCTGTTAGAATAAACGAAACACGTCTTTTGCTCAGTTCATAAACCTAACCCGGATAGATGTAGCTTTATAAAGTGCAAACAATATTCAAGAACTCGCAAAATAATTGTAAGAGCTGGAAAGCTGAAAGGAAGTTACGAGTACAAAACTACTTTTAGTTATAGAATAAAATTGGCAGCATGTTTTTATCTATTGCTACATTTACATGCACTACTTAATTCTCATTGAGCCAATTCGAATTAGATTATTTAATACGTAAAAATTTGATAATGCACACTTTGTACCTTAATTGTATTTTTGCATGTGATTTTAGTAACAAATTTGGCAGTTGCGATATTGTAAAAATAGTGACAATTTAAGATCTAAACTCACTTTGATATGATTATGGAATCAATCTAGATCAGGGCTTCTCAAACTAGGGGTCGCCACCCCCAGAGTCGCCTTATATTATTGGGGGTCGCGATAATATTTGAAAAAACATTAATAAAAAAAGGGGAGAGCTTTGAAACGGCTGTTAGTCTAAAGAAATGAAATAACACTATTTCTGTCTGAAAATAACTGAAAAGAATACCATTATTTGTACAATGAAAAATTAAAATCAAGTTTTCGTGAAAAAATTATACATATCTATAGAGGCATAAAGTAAAAAACAACCCATTTGAAATGTTTTTATGTATGGATGATTTTATTGTTGATATGTTTGGTTTAATTGAAGAGATCATAATTGATCATTTGTTATGGGTGAAAAACAATTTTCAGAAATATTTCCTTCCGGAATTAGACAATAATCAGTTAGACTGGGTTTAGAACTTTTTTTTTTCATGGAAATGGAAAACACGAAATAACTTTTGTTGAAAGCTCAGGAAGAATTTGCAGAACTTTCAGGTGAATCAAATCTCAAACTTAAATTTTCAAGAAAAAACTTAAACACTTTTTGGCTTGGTGTTGAAGCAGAATTTCTAATACTATCGAAATTAGCGATAACCGCTCTTCTACCATTTGTAACCACCTATTTGTGCGAATCCTCTATTTCATGATTGACTGCACTTAAAACAAAATACTCCTTCAGTTTTAAGAACATCGCTATGAGACCAGCAGTGAAGAATAAATATTAAGCCACGATTCGAGTTATTGTGTCAGAATCAGGGTTGGCCTGATTGATTTAAATCACGATTAAAATCATGATTTAAATCAAACTTTATGTATTTTCACGATTCAACGTCACACGTCACATATAAATTAAATGCACGTTTTACTTCCACCCGTTTAAACAACCACTAGTAAAGTACGCCGGAAATATTGCCTATCGGCTTCTTATAGATTGGAGAGAAATAAAGTCTCTACAATCTACTTGTTAGAGACGCATTCCGGTAGATTTACATTGTAAATTTTCACAACAATTTTTAATTTAGGGTCAAAAAATCTAAAGCCTAATTCAAAATGTCTGCAACAATTGGAAAAGTTTTTTATTATCGATTTCTCAGAAAATTTTATTCTTGACAAAAATTGATGGATGACCTAAAAAAAAATTATGACACTAGATTTTAACGATTTCAAAAATATTCGCAAAAGTAAGTGCCCCCAGTGCAGGATTTACGTATAAGCTACACAAGCTATAGCTTAGGGCCCCCAAAAAAACTTATCCGAGTGAGCAATTGTCATATATACTTAAAAATATCATATTTGGCACTGACATATTATAATATCTGGACTTATAAAGGGCCCCATATCTCAAATAGCTTAGGGAATTATCCAGTCTAAATGCGGCCCTGAGTGCCCCTATTTTAAGACACAAAAACAATCGTGGGAAAAAATAGGACAATACGAAATTTGACGTTAAAATTTTGTTTTCGAATTTCATAATAGTGTAAACATTCAAAAAATTGAAAAAAAATTATTATCGATTTCTCGTAAAATTTTATTCTTGAGAAAAGTAGGTACATGGTCTAAAACTAATTTTAAATTCATACGACACTCTTTTAGCGATTTTAGAAATATTACCAAGTTAAAGTGCCCTTTTTTTAAGAGTTTAAATAAAATTCAAGGCAAAACGATATTTTATATTGAGTAAAATTTTTAAATTCTAAAAGACATTTTCTTAACTTTTACAAAAAATTTAAAATAAGGGCACTTTACTCTTCCAAATATTTCCAAAATCGTTAAAATTTAGTGTAATATGAAGTTTCATTGAACTTTTTTAACGTAAAATTAGTTTAAGATCGATTCTCAAGAATAAAATTATTTGAGAAACCAAAAAAAAAACTTTTCCATTTGTTACAAACTTTTTGGATGTTAAAATTACTTTAAAAAATAAAAATTGAAATTTTAACTTTATCTTTGGTCGTATTTTTTAATTCTAAACAATCTTTCCCTATGAAGTTCTTAAAATCAGACCACTTTACTCTTGTGAATATTTCTGAAATCGCTAAAATCTGGTATCGTATACATTTTTGGGAAATCTTTTCCATTTTAAATTAGTTTTAGAGAATCCACAACTTTTATCAGAAACAAAAGTTTCTGAGGATTTGGTAAAAAACTTTTTCATTTGTTGATCCTTTTTGAATGATGCTGTATAAAAGATATAATGTAGTGCGAATAATAAATAAATTAGTTGTAAATAGGGAAAATAGTCAAGTGTAATAAAAAAAATAAAATTTTTGTGATTTTTTAAATTGAAATTGATTTTTGATTTTTTTTTTAAATTTTTAGGATATGTTCAAATTTAATGTGATAAATTAATTGATACTCATACCTTTTTTTGAGACCCTCTGAATTGGAAATATTGGTTATATTGGCGATGACGTCCATTCGTGTGTCCGTCCGTCCGTCCGTCCGTGCGCGCGCGCGTTTATTATTAGGATAAAGGATATGAATTAAAATGTATCTATACTGTAGTATTAACTTATTAATTAATAATCGACCTGTTTTATGCTGCGTCTATTTTAATTTTAACAAATTCAGGTTTTGGTCATTACTGGATGGGGCTAATTTTAGTAGTCATTAAGTCGCATTTAAAAAGAAAACTTTAGCTGCCATGAATATATGCATAGTAAACAGATTAATAATGTTATCTTTGCGTATTTATTACTTTATAACTGATGTAAAAAAAATGTTTTAATTTATCAGAAATCTAATCGCAACATATATTATTATAATTGACATAAATAAGTTTTTGCTACTAAATTTAAATTATGGCACGTATCCCTGCGCGGTATTGTGACCCTGTGACGATTTATCTAATGTCAAGGGTCACCGGGACAAACAAGGCTCGGCTTGTGACGCTACCAAGACGTCATCCCGCTGGATCGCCTCATCAGAAATGTTACAGCAAAACAATTAAAGTTTTGATATGAAAATTGTGTAGCTATAAATACTTGTTATCTTAACGTTATGGCAATGTTGGTACAAATATGAAGAGGAGATAGAAAACTTCCCGAAAGTGTTTTTAAACAATTTTCCGTGGTTCGTCCTTTAAGCTCTCATTTCCAGAGCGAAATTTCATAAACCACTTTTGCACTGATCTCTCTGTTATTGCACCCTTGCCGTAGGTACACACTAAAAAATGTCTAGCCGTGTCTGCAGCAGAATTGTCTTATTTAAATTCCTTAAGCATTATATGCACTTTTAAGGTTTCCATTTTAAGGATTAAATTTTAAAATTTGAAATGGTGTTGTGAAAAATAGCAGTGCTGGGTTTTAACGGACTACTAGAGACTGCTGGTCAGCCACAGTTACCTATGCATATTTGCACACCTCCTAACTAAACTCTTTAGTATTAGAAAATGTTTATACTTGCAACCAAACTTATTTATGTTGCAAATCAACAAAAGAATTTGATTAATTATGTACAATTTTGCCCTTAAAAATATTTTTTTAAGAGGTAAGAAACACGTCATCAAATACCAAAGGGGATACACAATAGTCAAGTTGTTCTATTGTATTAAACATGTACTGGTGCTAAAAACAACCATATTTATTGTGTAACCAGTAACCACACCATTTCTAACCATTCTACGTTAATGCGAAAGCTATAGCTATATTTTACAACAGCTTAAAAGTTCTTCAAAGAGGCAATTAGCGTTTTATATCGTGTCGGGACCATTTTAATGTTCGACCTATTTAATAAATCATAAAAATTTTAATATCTCGCTTTTTATCGTTCACCCTGTTCATGAAAATAATATTTATATCGTTTTGAACACCGTTGAAAGTGTAAACACCATCAGCAAACTAGACGTAGAGAGTTTGGACCGATTATTTACATTTGTTAGCTGTTAGAATGTTAAGGTAATAAAAGTTGCAAAACAAATGTATAAAAAATATGCAGCACAAGCGTTAATCCGTCTAACAAAGCAAAGCATGTAGTCGATCTCCTACATCGATTCAATTACTAGGGATATTATCCCTTAACTCGCTACTGTTCTCTCCCAGCTTAATTATTCCTTCGCGCTTTACTTGTTAGCGATAACTGACAACCAGTAGTTCCCACGCAGCCAATTAATTAATTTAAGAATTTCTATACCTACAATTCGCTAAAGAAACAAAAGAAAAATTGCGAATAAATCTTTCTAAAATTTTATGCGGGACAAAAATACAATATTTAATCAATTAAAAATTTGATTACTTATTTACAACTGCGAAGTCAACAGTTGCAAATATATAGTTAAAAAAATCTCAATTTGCGAATATATATTTGTAACAATAAGTTAAATACACAGGATGATTGAAATTCGAGTTTAAGCATGGGGATCTCGCTTATTATAATAGCTAGAGTATAGGTTTAAATTTGGTAAAGTTGCTAAATTCGATGCTCATTGATAATCCAAAGAGGAATTGGAAACATCTCAAACGGTATAGGAGAAAATTAGGAAAAACCGGAAAATACGATTTTTGAAAATCGTCTATAACTCCTTTGGAGTTTCAAACATTTTAAATGTGTAAAAACATTGCCCAAGCAATTTTTTAAGCCGAATCGGATGGCGCACACATTTTTTTTAGATCGATTCGTTTTTGTTTTATGACAACCAACTTTGTTTTTTCTTATGGGCGCAATTTTCGCTATTTAGGTACATAGTCATATAGCATATATTTTTCTGAATCCATTGATGTATCACACATGGTATTTTACTTCTTCTTTCATTGTCAAATTTGAAAAAATGCGTTTTAAACAACAACCACTATAAATCAGGTAGACCGGTCATTGTAGTTTATGTTGTTTCCATGACAACCAATAAACAAACTAAAAGTTTTGAAAACCTATTACTTGTCACATTAATAGATTCGTAAAATTAACTTTAATAACGAGAAGAAACGCGATATGCTGCGAATTTTTTATAGGTACCATTCTTTTAAGTTTTGTTATACTTTATCGCATGCTTTTAACAAATTTACTTAAGTTTCTGTTTAACGTAGAAAAATAGTGTTTTTTTCCGGATGTTTTTACTAAAAAGTTTTTTTATTGTCATCTGAAACCTTTTTGCCATATTTTTCTCTAAAATATGTGGGCGAGGGTTGGCATTTTTCTGGTTATGTTTCGCATATCTTTAACTTGATAATATAGAATTGTTTTCAATGAATAAAAAATTTGCAGAATATCGCGTTTTTCTTTGTTATTAAAGTTAATTTTTACGAATTCATTAATGTCACAGGTTATAAGGTTTTCAAAACTTTTAGTTTGTTGATCGGTTGTCATGGAAACAACATAAACTACAATGACCGGCCTACCCGATTTATAGTGGTTATCGTATAAAACGCATTTCTTCAAATTTGACAATGAAAGAAAAAGTAAAATACCATGTGTGATACATCAATGGATTTAGAAAAATAAATGCTATTTGATTATGTAAATAGCGAAAATTGCGCCCATAAGAAAAAACAAAGTTGGTTGTCATAAAACGAAAACGAATCGATCTAGGAAAAATTTGTGACCACCATCATTTTTACACATTTAAAATGTTTCAAACTTCAAAGGAGTTATGGACGATTTTCAAAAATCGCATTTTCCGGTTTTTCCTAATTTTCTCCGATACCGTTTGAGATATTTCCAATTTGTCTTTGGATTATCAATGAGCACCAAATTTAGCAACTTTGCCAAATTTAAACCTATACTCTAGCTATTATAATAAGCGAGATCCCCATGCTTAAACTCGAATTTCAATCACCCTGTAGTGTAGATAATAATTATATTGCTATAGATATGATTTTATTTTTAAAAAATCGTCGCTAACGTTGGGGTTATTTCAAAAGGCAAATGAGGTAATCGAAATGATAATGATCGCTGGGATACTCTGTGTATCAAATCATATTAACGTTCTGTTTGAGGAACAAGGTAAGTTATATAATAATAGTTGATAAACGGTTTCAGTAATGAATTTAAAAGCAAAATATTTAAATATTTATATGCAAATCCAAACAATGAACAATACCTTTTCATAATCATTCCAAGAACCGTTTTGTTTAACGTTTAAAGCGTTTTTAATTTAATTTAATTTCCGGTCGGTTTTTATTCATCAATATTTTGATTTGCGCTAGAATTATTTTAGTTGCTTATCAGTTTTATTTCAGGGAACGAACTGGCCTCGCTCCAAGGTATACAAACAAACAATAATTGTTTATATATTTAAAACTATCGTCCGTCGACACTATTTCAGCGAACAAAGCACGAGGTTAAAATTTTTAAAGGAAATTTGATAACGGTGGGAATTAATTTATGTGCTAATTAATCAAGAACGGTGTTTATTAGTTTAGCTGTTTAACGCTATTTAATCGTAGTTTCAAATAATTGGCTAAACAAACTAACCTATTTAGATTTCTAGTTTTTACTGTCACAAACTATTTATGTTTTTATTACCACTCTCTAATCAATTTTTATGATTTTAAATTTTATTTTTAATTCTAGTAATCAGTAGTTGCATAAAAAATAATTCACATGTCACGACAGTGTTTCTCTAGCGAAGCTTTGGCAAACTCTAGAAAAAAAACAACAACATAAGGCTGTCAAAACTCTATATAACTAACGTGTCAGAAAGAAAGAGATCAAAATCGGAAAACATCGGGATTTAAAATAAAATTAGGACACTACTATCAACGAAATTTAATCAAGGGCAACCCAATCCGAAATCATATACTAAATGTTAAATGCAAAAATACTTTACTGATTAAAAATCGACAGTTTCCACATCTCATAACCTTTGAACTCTCAGCCAAAATTAGCAACATGATACAAGGCAAAATAAATAAAAGTGCGTTAAGACGATAATGCTTCAATATTTATGCGACTCGTGTATAGCAATGTTCTGGTTTGTAAAACGATAACGTTTTTTTTTGTGATGAACATGTGCATGTCAACGGAGTAGATTAGAAAAAGAACAGAGTTAAGATTTCATCTCAGTCAGTAATAATTATAAATTTAAGAGCTAAAAGTTAATTGTTTTAAAACACCAACCTTAAGTTTAAAAAAATTTTAAGAAGCTCCTTTAAAGCTTACACTGTGTAGTTGAAAGTTTGTAGATTGATGCATGCGAGGGTCGACCGGCGGCCATACTGGGGGAAACCCGGGAAGTCACAGATCGATGAAGGCCTGTGATTTTTGATAGTACCTACTTTGATAATTCAATTTTTAACTTAATACACATTAAAGCCGATAGCACAAAAAACGGTGATTATTTTTATCAGAGAGTTTGTTTTGGTAAAAGCAGCAAAGCATTTTATTTACAATGTTTCGGTTATTAAATGAAAAGTGTTGGATTCTTCTAGAAATGTCAATTGAATTTCAATCTTTGCTATTTTAATTTTATTTCTGTCACATTTTTTTTGATCAGTACTCAGTTTAGAAATATGTAGAAAGAAATAAATGTGTGGATTATTTAAATTCGTTTTTGAGATCCGATGGTTCGTTTTTATATTTCCTATTGATTCTAATTTTAATTTGTATCCTAACATTTCAGATATGTTATGATTCGAACTGCACTTGTACTTAAGTACCACTCGAACTGCAGAAAGTAATTAAGCATGAGAGCTTAAGCCGATGCACGAACTGCAACAATTCTTTAATAATTATACCTTTCCTGGAATTTCGTATTCAGGTAAGCGGTCAGCAATGGTTGGAGTATTCCTAAGTATTCACCACTTATATTGAATGAAATTAAAATATATACAGGGTGGTCCACATAGAAGGGCCACTATTGGGATCTCGTAAACGTTAACAGCTACAAAGAAGTTTAAACTAGACAAATTGTTCCATTTTAGGAGACCTATTCAATGATGCTTTAATGTTGAAAACAAATTCCATGGCACGCTAGATGATAAAGATAAATCAAAAGGTTTTTTTAAAAATCGTTAATAACTTGGTTATACTTGATGGTACAAAAATATTTTTGGGCAAAAAGTTGTAGATTTTTTTACGCACTATAAAATGAAAACAATCATTTGTTTCAATATTGTTTAAATTCTTAGATAAATTACTTCTTCTTCTTCTTTTACTTCTTTTACTAAGCCTTATGCCTCACGGCGTCGGCTTTTGGTGGTTCTCCACCCAGTTTTTCCAGATCTTTTTGTCTGCCGTCATCGCTCTCAACTCCCCAACTGTTTTTCCTTTTTCACGGGCTATTTGTTCTATCCTGTTTTTCATGTTAGTTGTTGGCCTTCCTACCCGCCTTTTCCCATACCTCCTACTTTCTGTTATTTTTTTTGTCATAGATTCTGGCGGCATCCTCTGCACGTGTCCGTACCATTTTAATTGTTTTTCTTCGATATTTTGTGTTATTTATTTTTGTTGTAGGTTATTCTGGATGTCTTTATTTTTGCACTTATCTCTTTTTGTTTTTTCCGCTATTTTTCTTAAGAATCTCATTTCTGCTGCCGTTATTCTTTTCTCATGTTTAGATGTTAGTGGCCATGTTTCACTACAATACAGCATAGTTCGAATTACGACCGTGTTGTATATTCTGGTTTTTGTTTGTGTACTAATTTCTTTTTCCCAAGGATAGTTTTGTTTAGTTGGTAGTAAATTCTCGTGCTTTTTCTGGTTCTGTTTAGGATTTCTGCGTCAATTTTCCCATCTTCGCTAATTTTCGTTCCTAAGTAGGTACTCTATTGTCGAGACTTGCTCCAGTACGTCGTCTCCGCATTTGATGTTTTGCTGGTCATCATCGTTTATTTTCATTATTTTTGTTTTCCCTGTGTTTATTTCCATTCCCATTTGTTGTATCTTTTCGTTCCACTGGTTCAAGGATTTTTGTATGTCTTCTCTGATTTCCCCCACTATTATTATATCGTCTGCATATAATAGGCACTGTACGGATGGGCCAAACATCTTTGAATCCGACTGTTACTTTCGGCGTATTTTTTTTAGATAAATTACAAACATGCATTTTTTTAAATGGAAACCATATGACCTCATGAAAAGGCATTTTTCCCTCTTTTCAATATAAGGTAATATTTATTTTGATATTCAGGCTCAAAACAATTAAAATTCATCAAAAAGTCCCTACTAAGCTAAAGAGTGCCATGACAATTTAGTTCTGTCATTCAACGCAAACTTTAACTAATATAAAAGTAAAACATTAAATCAAAAATAAACCAAAGTTTATTAATTTTTAAAACGCAGCTTTTCGTTTAATGACTATGAAACAGCTTTTTTCATTTACTTGATTATCTTAATCAAAATACTTATACATTAAAAACAATACAAAAATCGACTTTTAAGTATTACAAAATTAACAATTTATTTTACGCATTTGTTCAACGAATAACAAAAATAACATGAAATTTGTAAGTTTTTAAATCAAATATTTAATTAAAACATAATCTGGCTCTTTTAATAATACTTACTTGTATTACTTATACTCTTACATGAATCTGTTATAATCTTTAAATATTTTGTTTAACTACATATTCGATTTAAAAAATGCAAATGCGTAAAATAAATTGGTTGTAAAAATAATTTTGTAATACTTAAAAGTCGACTTTTGTATTGTTTTTAATGTATAAGTATTTTGATTAAAATAATCAAGTAAATGAAAAAAGCTGTTTCATAGTCATTAAACGAAAAGCTGCGTTTTAAAAATTAATAAATTTTGGTTTATTTTTGATTTAATGTTTTACTTTTACATTAGTTTAAGTTTGCGTTAAATGACAGCACTAAATTGTCTTTTGTCTCATGACACTCTTTGGCTAAGTAGGAACTTTTTGGTGAATTTTATTTATTTTGAGCCTAAATATTAAAATAAACATATTAAACCTTATATTATTAAAACAAGAAAAAAAAAGCTTTTTTGTGCGATCGTACTAGAAACAGCTGTTTGACGGACGCGTTAGCAGCCATAAAGTACTGCATTACCGGCGTTATCCTTAGGAACGGCCTAAAAAGAAACTTTTCAGGCCGTTACCCTTAGCAACGGCCTGAAAAGTAACATTTTCGGCCGCTACAGCGTAAATTTGCATTAAAGCTAACAGCATACGCCATCTGTCAGTGACAGAATGTCACGTAGTTTCTAACCTATATTTTTGAAAAATACTAAAAATTTTAATTGTTTTTAATTCTATCGCACAAAAAATGTAATATGCACCTCGGCCAAAACGTACTTTTTCGGCCTTGCAAACCAGACACGGCCGAAAAAGTTACGCTTTTTGGCCTTGATACATAAATAACTATTTTCACAGCCCAACTATGGTTTCCATTTAAAAAAATGCATATTTGTAATTTACCTAAGAATTTAAACAATATTGAAAAAAATGAATGTTTTCATTTTACATTGCATAAAAGTTTCTACAACTTTCTCTCCAAAAATGTTTTTGTACCATCAAGTATAACCGAATTATTAGTGATTTAAAAAAAATGCTTATTTTGATTTTTGTTTATTACCTATCATGCCATGGACATTTTTTAAAACATTAAAACATCAATAGGTCTCAGAACGGAGAACGATTTGTCTAATTTAAACTTCTTTGTAGCTCTTACCGTTTATGAGATCCCAATAGTGGCCCTTCTATGTGGACCACCCTGTATATTTTATTAGTCAATAATATGTATCTACATAGGAATTACTTAATAGGAGTATAAAATTTCTACAGTCGAAAAATATAACTACAACATTTAACAAAATCTACCCGAGAAATCAAATGGTCTTTGTACTGTTCAACCATGTTCCGCTTTTTATAATATTTACAATTTTCGTGAACAAGCAGTTCTTTTCCACGCTCACTAAACATTATGTATCTCCATTTCATTCATATTAATAACTAAACACTTATCACATTTTCCGCATTGTATTTTTACCAATAAAACCTGTTCATTGGGCAAATTCTAGAATTAATTATTGGAACATTAAACTAGGGTGTACCCAATATAATTAAGTTTTGAAAATATTTTTATGCAGTTCGAGTGTAGCATTAAGGCATGGACATAAAAGTTGGTAATGATGGAATTAGAATTTCTGCAGTTCGTGTGCACCGGTTATAAATACAATGGATATAAAATTTTGGAAAAATATACAGGGTATTCCAATTTGGTGCACGTTATCGGGAAAAATATTTTGGTTATTAAAAAAAAAATTTAAAAGAAATATTTTTAGACTCAAATTTAAAATCTAATAGAAAAAAAAACAAAATCAATCATCTATATTCCTTCTTTAGATAAAACCTAAAGATTTTGTTTTAATATAGGTATTAGAACCATTTCTTGGTAGGTACGCTTATTTTGTATTTTTGAATAACAAACTATAACTAATTAGAGGGGAGTAGAGGGAAAGAAAATGCTGCTAAGAATAGTAAATAAATCTTGGCAGAAAAAAGATATTCCAAAGGACTGGGAGGTATCTGTTATATTACCGATATTCAAGACTGGCGATAGCAAAAAATGCGAAAACTTTAGAGGCATATCTCTACTTAGTGTAGTAGAAAAATTATATGAAAGAATTTTGGAGGAGAGAATAAGAAACCATTTCGAAAGAAATTTGGAAGAGGCGCAATGTGGCTTTAGACCGGGTAGAAGCTCGCAGGATCTAATTTTTACGTTAAGACAGTTAAGTGAAAAAACAATGGAACATTCAATGATGGTGTACTTGTGCTTTATTGATCTTTCTAAAGCCTTCGATAGAGTGCCAAGGGAAAAGATCTGGAAGATATTGAAACAAAGTAGAGTGCGAGAAGGATTATTAAACGCCATCAAGAGTTTATATAAGAGCAGTAGAAATTATGTGCGAACCCATAACAGCAGTTCCCAGGAATTTATAACAACAGTAGGAGTAAGACAAGGGGGTACATTAAGTCCACTGCTCTTCTTATGGATAAAATAATTAAAGAATGTAAGCAAAACACAAAGAAAGCCTACTGGGGTTGGAATAAACTAAAACCAATATCCTTAACAGAATTAGCCTTTGCAGATGATGTGGTGTTATTAGCTAAAAGCGAAAAGGACTTGCAATTCAATCTAGACGTATGGGCAGATACATTAAGTAGATATAATATGAATATTAATATAACAAAGACAAAGGTTATGGTTATAGCGAAAAACCATGAACCAGTAACAATTATGCTAGACCAAAAAAAGATAGAGCAGGTAGCAAGTTTTAAATATTTAGGGATAATAATTGCAGAAAATGGTAAATTGGAAGAAGAACTGAATAACAGAATAGTGGCAGCGACGAAATTTTACTACGCTACTAATAAATGTTTGATAAGTAAGAAGGAACTATTAAAAGAAACGAAGACGCGAGTTTTTAATGCAGGGTACGTACCCATTCTCACGTACAGTTCAGAAACTTGGACACCAACTCAGAAACAAAAACAAAGAATACAGGTACAGGAAATGAGATTTTTGAGAAGAATAGAGGGAAGTAGACTGATCGATAAAATGAGGAACGAAAAAATCCGAAATAACCTAGGAGTAACAGATATTAAGAAAAAGATGAAGACGAATCAATAAGATGACTTGGACATTTTCTACGCATGCCAGAAAGTAGATACGCGAAAATAGGATGGAAAATGCAGATAGAGGGAAAAAGAAATAGAGGAAGACCAAGAATAAAATGGGAAAAAGACGTGAGGAAGAGACTAAAAGAAAAAGGAGTCAGCTGGAGAGATGTGCCACAATTAGCTAACGATGGGAAGGAGTGGAGAAACATAAAACAGAAATATAGAAAAGCATACCTCGACACCGAAAGGTACAAGAGGAACCGATTAAGAAGAAGAACTAATTAGAGATTATAACTAGTTAATAAATAGTGTCATTCGCAACTACAGGTTTTATCCATAGACACAAGTTAACGACATAACTTGAAAATTATCTCTATGTGACTATAATCGGAACATCCTGTATATTTTTACAGTTTTCATTTATTTGCTAATCATTATTTTTTTATAAAATTCGTCAATTGATGGTATAAGATTCCTAAATGGCATCCATTGGAAATAAAAAGGACGACTACTCTCTCATTTTAAAAACTATGCAAACCAGGGACTGAGAACGGAACGAAAACGTTAAACGAAATTAACCGAATTTTTTTTAAGAACGAAAACGAAATAATTATTTTTCGTTCAAGAACGAAAACGAAATAAATATTTTCCAAAACCGGTTTTAACCGGCTTTGTCGCTATTTCAATTTTATTTGTTAAACACAAACGCGAATTTACCTTCTGTGCTGGGGAGTCTCCACGAGTCAGTAAAAAATCTCACTTGAAATAAGTGAGCTTCACTTTTCTCCATATATTTACGTGAATATGTATTAACAACTTTATTGTTTATACATGCAATTTCGTGTAACACAATTAACGGTACAGATATTCTCTATTTCTAATTTGCTTTTTTAGATCATCAATATAGAATATACACTTGATTGGATATATATTATCAATGTGTATGTTTTATTTGCGTTTAGACATAATAATAGTAAAATTTATTCTTACTTCGAAAAGGACTAATGTAAAAGAAGATTTATTGGAAGATGTGTTGCTAGTAAGATTTAACGGAATGTGAAAATGTATATTGTATGGTATGTACAATGTACAAACTATAAAGTTAAAGTATATTTCAAGTTAATATAAGTTTTTTTTAAATATCATTTTTATTTATAACATTTAGTAAATTATCCACTTGAATTCATTCTTTTGTCTTTTTAAATAATTACAGCAGGATGTTATTTAATTCAAATGCATATAGATTTACTAAAACAAATTTAAAACAGCACTTGCTATATTTTCATATTTTTAGATAAAGATCGTGTGTCTAATTTAACCTAATCACGTAGTGTTTTTGCACCTCACAGGTGTTAAACTTAATAAAATGGTTAAATGTTAATATGTTTAACGATTTGGTAAATTTAATATGGCGATGGTTCGCCAGGATAAAATATGCTGTCCGTGAGCATCAAACCCCATCGTCATCGTTTGTATTTTAGTTGAGACGCAAATATTGTTATCGTATTTATAGAGGGTTGTGGTGAAAATTGATTTTTTGACGACAAAAAAATATTGTAAAACCGGTTTTAACCGTTATTATTTCGGTTCACGAAAACGAAAAAACATTTTTTTTCGGTTAGAACGAAAAGAACGAAAACGATATATTTCGTTTTCGTTCCGAACAGAAACGAACGGATTTTTTTTTTCGTTTTTAGTCCCTGATGCAAACTGAGTCAATTGGAAAACGCTTTGCGATTAAGGTCTTTGCCTAAACTACAAGTGCCAAATCTAATTTCTAATACTTAAAATAAGAAGGTTATAGATAAAATTTAAAATTTCATTTTTTCCTTAAAACCACATGATCTAAACATGAGAGCAGGTGATTAGTTCAGCACAGATGCCTTACTGCTTTGTTCAGTTTGAGTTAAGTTTACAAGTTCATACATACATATGTACGTACATACCTATGTACGTAAGTACCTAGGTATGTAAGTATTATCCAGTAACTAGTAAAGACAGTTAGACAGTCTTGTTAAGTATTTAGCGATTGTTCGTGCCGCGGTTGCGTTCGGTGTCAACGAAGCAGGGTGGGACTCACGCAACATAGTCGTTCATGCCAAACATATTTAGATGTGTTAAATCTATTAGAGAGCACCTGTCGCGCTACTTCACTTCAGCTCGTTAATGCGGTGTAGGCGACAATCTGTTAAGTATCCTATTAATCTTTGCTAACAGCTTGAATAATTCTACATTTTACATGGCAAAGCCCTCGACACTGAAAAACGGTTAACAGCTCATTTGTAAGAATGTGGTAGCTGTTTTTCAAGGAGGAAGTCCTTAAGAATCAAAAGCGTGTATCTCATCTTGATAACAAATAAATATATTTTCTGAAAACTAACGACGATCTTTATCTTTTCTGAAAATGTTAAAACACCCTAAACAATGTATTACCACATTTGGTTCGTTCAGAAACTCCTCAAAACTTTTCAATAAGTACGAAGGCTATATTATAACCTTGCAATTTTTTTCAGTTTTTTTTTTTTTTTTTGGAAAGCTCTTAATATTTTCTGAAAATGTTAAAGACACCCTAAGCCTAAACCATAGACCCCCAAGGGGTACGTGAAAGTTCTACAGGGAGCACGTGTCAAATACAATGTCAGGATAAATATATTGGTGGAATGGAAGAATCAATAATTTTCACACTAAATATTTTTACCTTGTGTGTTTTATACATAAATAAAGTTCTGTTGAAATGGACCAACTGACAAGGGGTACATTGATGGAAACGGGTTCAAAACCACTGCCGTAATACAACACCCCGTTTAAGAAACAATTATTAAAGTCATGGTCCTAAAATTACCTGGATATGTTTAGCTAACAAAGTCGAAGCCGTTCTTGTCAATTTTAGCAAGACACCCAAGCGTCGGTACCTCTTTTATAATATACAGGGTGTCCCAGATTACATTTCCAGCATGGGGATCTCGCTTATTATAAGAGATACAGGTTTGTTTAAATTAGATGAATTATTCCTTAGTATGAGAGGAGCCACAATCAATTTTTAAAAGTACAAAATTCCTCGTACCTACTTTAGATGTTATAGCAAAAAATATGAAAATGTCGAGTTTTTTTTTTCTCTCATAACTTTTTTGTCTTAATCAATAAATCAATTTCATTTGTACTTTCAGAAGGTACTTTTTTATGTAGAATTCAACTATTATCTTAGATTTTTTTATCACTTTTCATTTTTAAGATATTACCCCTAACTTCATTTTTTCTTATGGGCCGTCAAGATGGCTTTGGAATAGTTCGATGGGCTTTTTTTCCCTCTTTCTAGCGATATATCATACGTCATGTATATTTTTATGAATAACTCAGGAACTCAAGAAAAACCGTATTTTACCGATAATAATCTAAGTTAGCCATGAAACATATTAAACGGGCAAGTTGTCTTTGGTATAGTGAAATATGATTTTTCTCCTCTTTCTAACGATATATCTTTTGTGGTATCTATTTAAATAAATAACTCTTAAAATCAAGAAAAACCGTATTTTACTAATATTATTCTAAGTTAGCCATAAAACATGTTAAACAGGCAAGTTGGCTTTGCAATAGTTAAATATGCTTTTTTCTCCTCTTTCTAATGATATATCACATGTCATCTCTGTTTAAATAAATAACCCGGAAAATAATGTAAAACATATTTTACCAATATTATTCTAATTGTAAGTCATGTTTTGTAGCTAACTTAGAATTAAGTATATTGATAATATGCGGTTTTTCTTGATTTTCCGAGATATTTATTTAAATAGATATGACAAGTGATATATCATTAGAGAGAGGACAAAAACGCACATTTCACCATTGCAAAGCTAACTTGCCTGTTTAACATGGCTAACTTGAAATTATATTCGTAAAATACGGTTTTTTGATTTTCAGAGTTATTTATTTAAATAGATACCACAAAAGATATATCGTTAGAAAGAGGAGCAAAAACCACATTCAACTATTCCAAAGCCAACTCGACCGTTTAACATGTTTCATGGCTAACTTAAAATAATATTAATAAAATACAATTTTTCTTGATTTTCTAAGTTATGTGCAGTTATAGAAATGACATAATTATGATATGTCGTTAGAAAGAGGAACAAAAGCACATCGAACTATTCCAAAGACAACTTGACGGGCCATACGAAAAAATGAAGTAAGGGGTAATATCTCAAAAAGAAAAGGTGATTAAAAAACTCTAAGATATTTACATTCTACATAAAAAAGTACCTTTAGAAGGTACAAATGAAATTGATTTAATGATTAAGACAAAAAAGTTATGAGAGAAAAAAGAAACTCGACATTTTCATATTTTTTGCTACAATTTCCATATTACGAGGAATTTTGTGCTTTTAAAAATTGATTGTGGTTCCTCTCCTATTAAGGAATCATTCATCTAATTTAAACCTATGATCCCCATGCTGAAAATGTAATCTGGGACACCCTGTATACCGCATATATGGATGATAACTAGGGGTGGGCGATATATCGATATGTATGTAGATATATCGGAGAATTAGAACCCAGCATTTTCAGAATATTTCGTGGGTATAGGGACAACAAAAAGAAGGGCGAAGAGCTTTTTTTTTAAGTCAGCAATTTCTTTTTTTAGTTATTTACTTATCGATATATCGATATAATTTCGATATCGAATATCGATGTCTCGAAATTAAATCGATATCGTCCACCCCTAATGATAACATTAATACCGTAAGACAACACCCCATATGAGATACAATAACTAGATATTTATTTATGTCGTGGGTCTACAACTACCTGGGTATGTTAAGCTAACATAGTCGAGGCTTTTTTTGTCAATTTTAGCAAAAGACGCCCAAGCGTCGGTACCTCTTTTGCAATATACAGGGTGTTTCCTACGTATTGCAAAAAAATTCAGGAGGCGATTCCTTATCGAAAATTAAGGGGGGGCCTTTCTTAAAAAAAAAATTCCTTAGACGTCTCCTTTCGAAGTTACAACCCCCTAAAGGGGTGCGGTAAAATTAGGTTTTTATTTTATTTCTCAAATTTGGATAAATTTAGAAAACTAATATTTGGTGGATGTTTTATACTTATTAAAAGGTTTCCCATAGTAATATTTTTAATCATCTCCCACCTCCACAGGGGGCTGAAAAGTGCGACCCCTGTTGGTTTTCTTATCAGAACTTGTTGGTGGGTTAAAATTAAAAATTTTTTTCTTTAAAGCTTGCTTTATTTAGAAACTTTATTTATTCTCTAGTTTATCTCGTAAAACCTACCGTTTTTGAGTAAAAAATAAAATAAGTAAACATGAACCATAAATATTCCAATATAAAACGATTCATTTTGGTGGTTTCCACGGTTCATGTTCATGTTCATGTTGGGTAGAATTAACATACGCGAAGTGTCAGTTTACGACCTAAGACGTGTTGTAATTTGGCAACAGCTGTACAATCTAATATAAAAAAATTTGACAGCAAATTGTACAAGAAATTGTACAAGAAATTGTACAAGAAATTGTACAAGAAATTGTACAAGAAATTGTACAAGAAATTGTACAAGAAATTGTACAAGAAATTGTACAAGAAATTGTCAGCTATATACAGCTTTTATATTGGAATATTTGATGGTTCATGTTTACTCATTTTATTTTTTACTCAAAAACGGTAGGTTTTACGAGATAAACTAGAGAATAAATAAAGTTTCTAAATGAATCAAGCTTTGAAAAAATATATTTTTAATTAAAATTTTTTAACCCAACAAAAAATTCTGATAAGAAAACCAACAGGGGGCGCACTTTTCAGCCCCCTGTGGAGGTGGGAGATGATTAAAAATATTACTATGGGAAACCTTACAATAAGCATAAAACATCTACCAAATATCATTCTTCTACGTTTATCTAAATTTGAGAAATAAAATAAAAACCTAATTTTACCGCACCCCTTTAGGGGGGTGTAACTTCGAAAGGAGACGTCTAAGGAATTTTTTTTATGAAAGAACCCTCTTAATTTTTTATAAGGAATCACCTCCTGAATTTTTTTGCAATACTTAAGAAACACCCTGTATATCGCATATATGGGATAATAACATTAATACCGTAAGACAACCCCCGTATAAGATACAATAACTAAAAAATTATAAAAGTCTTGGTTCTAAAATACCTGGGCATGTTTAGCTAAAATAGACGAAGCGTTGCATTTTTTCAAAAAAAAAAATCGGATGTTGTGGGATGATCTTTATATTTGTTGAAATTTTATTGAAAGAGACACCCTAATCCTAAACAATGCATTTTTATCTTTGGTTCGTTTAGAAACGTCCTAAAACAATTTCTTACAACTCCTCGAGGTTTTTAAAAAGCTCCGAGACTACAGCCTTACAACTTTTTTCAGAGATTTTTGATAGAGTGTTTTTAAACTTTATTATTATTATTTTTTATCTATCATATTTTGTAATCCCTTCGTATTTCTTATCATATGATACACATTTATCTTTCTCTTGCTAGAAACTATTATGAAAAGAGCACATATTCGTTCAAAGAAAACTGTGGAAATATGTGACGATGTCGAGAAGATAAAAAGTAGTAAAAAGCAATTAGAATTCTTTGAACCTAAATATCAAAAATCAATAAAAATGATGATATACGATGCCAACAACAAAGTCGTAAGACTTCTGAATTTGAAACGACAAACAGCTACGGATTTTTTATAATCCGCTTGTGAAACAAACATATAAAGTCAAAATTTCATCCACAAATATTAAAATCTAAAATATATTACAGTGTACAGCTGTAGTTATTCTTTAATTCTCTTAAAATAAAAACTTGGCAACAGATATTCTTATTCCAAACCTTCTCTGTCAAACGGAATAAGAGACGATTAAATTCTTGTCGGTAAATAAAATGAGAAAATATTGGTTGTTGAAACTTTAGACACTGCTCTATTTTTCGTATAATTCTGTATCATTAACCTGCTTTGAACGAGTAGGCGTCTACCACTTTTATTTGTGCATAATCACCCGCTATATGTAAAGGTATTTATTTATACAACAAAATAATATACCACCGTAATACCGAAAATAAGCTAAATAATTCGGTAATATTTTATTTATTTTGTCTTTCTTTTAAAACTTTCATCCTTTATCACAAATTAATACTAACGCCACTAAGCCATCAAATTATAGTATTTGTTTATAAACGTAATTTAAAAAGAGACTTACCTGTAGCTTGCAATGATATAGCTGAACTTAAAGATGGGAGCGAATAATTATTGACGTCCGGTTCGATTTTGATTTTTTGCATATCTGTGACAATATCCTGAAACAAACAATTATCGTTGCAAAATACATAGTTAAAACACACGTGAAAAAAGTAAGGGCACTATATTTTAATAAATTATTAAAACAAACTTAGTCGCACAAAAACTGTTTATATAATAAAATATCACATGTACCTTACAGTATGTGCTTCAATGTATTACGTTATTAAAAGTAATTTGCAGCTGGCTGTTATTAATGTGCAACACATAAATGCCAACAAATTAAGCATTTAGTAAATTATTTTTTGAGCAAAGTAAGAAAATGAAAGATTTTACTAGTATATTGTAGACTTTTCTAATATGCAAATGGTTTAAATAGGTTTTGCAAATTACGTACATAAATACCATTCCGTCGCAACATTATAATACGGCTGAATCTGTCTCGCAGGCTTAAGTCGGACTTTTAATTGGGGCATTGGTTGTATGAAAGCGACGGACGATAACTCGATTCCATGTTATCGACGTTTAATTCTACAAAATCACCAGTACAGGGTGGGCAAATTTCGATGTTTTAATAGAGAATCTCGGTAACTATAAGAGGTATCAAAAAACGGACCGCGCATCCTCGATCTCTTTTTTCGAGAAAAAGTTAATGGTGAAAACTATAGTTGGTTATCGTCTTTTGTTTTCGGGTTATCGCCGATAACTCTATTTTTCGACTTTTTATTATATGACTATATCTCACTTGTTTATGAAAATAAAGAAAAATAATTTTGACGTTCTACAGGCACTTTTTTGATAAGAATGCAGTGGCGTGGTCAATTTTTCAAAAAAAATCGAAATTCATGTTGTGACATAAAGTTGTATTTTTTTTTAAATAGAACCCTTCGTTGGCTATGACTTATTTAAATTCCTTATTTTTTTGTCATTCCAGATATATAAGGGTTAATGTAGTTATTTTCAATAATATGTAAGTTGCGAAAGCTTTTTAGTTTTTTTTTTAAAGAAAATTGTAGTAGGCTGTGAAAACAAAAACAAACCAAGGTGTAAAACCTTTTAAAACTCATTTGGTACAAGTTACTAAGGTTTTGTAATTTGTTGTTGTGATAAACATTATAAATATATGAAAATAAGAAAACAACGATATAGTCGGAATCATCGGTAGTTTATTGTAGTTTATCTTATGTTCAAATATTTATAATGTTTATCACAACAATAAATTACAAAACCTTCGTAACTTGTACCAAATGAGTTTTAAAAGATTTTACACCTTGTTTTGTTTTTGTTTTCACAGCCTACTATAACTTTCTTAAAAAAAAAAAAACTTTCGCAACTTAGATACCTCCTACATATTATTGAAAATAACTACATCAACCCTTATATATTTGCAAAAAAATAAGGAATTTAAATAAATCATAGCCAACTGTGGGTTCCATTTAAAAAAACACAACTTTATGTCACAACTCGAATTTCGATTTTTTTTTTTTGAAAAATTGTCCACGCCACTGCATTCTTATCAAAAAAGTGCCCGTAGAACGTCAAAATTATTTTTCTTTATTTTCATAAACAAGTGAGATATAGTCATAAAACGAAAAGCCGAAAAATTGAGTTATCGGCGATAACCAACTTTAGTTTTCACCATTAACTTTTTCTCGAAAAAAGATATCAAGGATGCGCGGTCCGTTTTTTGATACCTCTTATAGTTACCGAGATTCCCTATTAAAACATCAAAATTTGCCCACCCTGTACATTTAGACACATTAAGACACGTTTAGAAGCATGATATATTAGTAAATTATATTTAAGGCAACGCTATCTTAATATCTGATCGCAACAAAAAAAATATGCTGAGGTACCTATTTATTGATATACCGGGTGATTCAGTTTGACTGTCACACCCCTATAACTTTTTAATTATTGAAAATAACCCCAACAAACCTTACCTATATTTTTGGAAACGGCGACAAATTCTCTCTATTAAGTGTGCATTTGTTATCTCTACTATGACGTATGTCAAATCCGCGATAGGCAACTGTTTTCTTTTTTAAATTACATAGTATAATTTTGTTTTGATGATTCGGATAGAGAATTTAATTCTGAATCCGACCATGTATTAAAAAAGTATGCATACATATAAAAAAAAAACGAGAAAAATCAGTTCAAAGTTTATTTTCAAATTATAGCAACCAGTCTATTTAACATAACAAAAAACGATCACCTCTGTAATATTATTAGTTGTTAACTGTTAAGTAAAAATGGAATTTTATACTAACCAAGAAATGATTTTAATTCACGGAGAGTGTGGAAGAAATAAACTTTGAACTGATTTTTCTCGAAAACTTTCTTATGTAAGCATACTTTTTTAATACAAGGTTGGATTCAGAATTAAATTCTCTGTCCGAATCAACAACAAAATTTATACTGTGTAATTTAAAAAAAAAAAAACAGTTGCCTATCGCGGATTTGACATACGTCATTGTAGGGATAACAAATGCATATCACTAAATAGGGAATTTGTCGCCGTTTCCAAAAATATATGGTTTGTTGGGGTTATTTTCAATAATTATAAAAGTATATGGGTGCGACAGTCCGACAGTCAAACTGAATCACCCGGTATTTAAAACATTGCTGTTTTTAGTTTTACAAATGGCCAAACAATTTCCGGTGCATTGATACTAACATCTGACAAATTTTCGGTAATTAACAATCTTTGATGGGCCTCATGACTAAATCGCAGCATAATTGGTGAACATTTTGTTGCAAAAAAATAAGTATTCAAACAAGAGTAGGGGTAATTTGTTTAAATTTTGCTGATGTAGTATTTGGAGCATTTTATTTTTATCGAGATATTTATTTGTTTTTATTGATCATAAATCTACACTACAAAATCAACGTCATTCTAATTTTGAGCACCGCTTTATGAAATATCTGTCACAATAATTTTCACGGTGCTTTCTGACAGCGTGACATCAGCGTCTAGAAATCTGAAATTTAATCCTATAATACTTATCTTAATAGCGTGTAAAAATTTAATGCTGAAAACGGCCTACGTGTAAATCAAATAAAAATAATTAAAAACTCAATTAAATAAAATAATACTCGTATTTACATATTTAAAAGTGTATAAAAATGTTGTTAGATATGAAAACACGCCAATTACATTCATTCTAGCTATGTCTTGTAATTGGCTGTGAGATTGCTTTATTGAAAATTCCTTCTTACTATCAAAAGCTGCGCTTGTTGTGACATTCTTTGTGTTAACAAATGAGACCACCCCATAAGGCATAAGCAATCAAAGAGCAGAACACCGTATAACAGGAGTGAAATGATCGGTCAACACAAAGCGATAGCCAATAATGCAGTATTCAAGTTGAAATGTTTGAATGTTTGCGAAGACTGTTTTCTAAACATTTCCACACTTATGAAAACACAGGTTTATCCTACTTTATGATTATTCCGCTTCGATATGTTTTAAATATTTGTTTATTTTACACTCTGCTTGTATAAACACACGATTTATATTCGTTTATGACATCTATTCGGTTATACAATTCAATTTGTAATCATTTTACGTGTGCGTAACAACTTGACTCCATATTAATCTACTAAAATGATTGTCATGACGGTTTTATTTATTTGTGTAGATGTAGCGAACGATTTTCAGTCAAAAGTGGCCATGTTGTTACTAAACCTCGCCATGAGGCTTTTTATGTCGATTTAATGTGAATTTTGTCATAAAAAACTTTACTTGCTACTAATAAAATGTCAAATATAAAATTTTTAAAGCTTGTAAACGCTCAACTGTACAACCATTAAACCTATAACAGAATGTACATTAACTAGGTGACTCCTGCATTGGTAAAAACATTCGCATATTAAACACAAACAGTATAACTTTTAAAAATAGTCAGTCTTTAAATTGATTATAACAGTTACATAAAACGCTTGTTTCTCACGTCGTAAAATCATGAAATCATTTCATGTAGTTACTACTGTAGGTAGCTTACATTCAAAAACGTTAGGAGGAGATTATAATTAAAGATTGCAAATATCCTTACAATTTCAATTACCTGTAATTCGATAAATATTTCCATTCACACAGGTTTGCCGGTCGTTTAAAAGTAATCTTTGATATTGTAATACCATTCGTTGAGCGATAGCACGTACAACAAACTTTTTAAACTTTTTACTTTTTGTTGAGTTTAGAGATTATCTCCTTGAGTTGGTCAGTTGTATATTAAAAAATTAAATAAATTTTGATTTGATTAATTTAAAAAAAAAAACAAATATGCTGGTCTAATACATTTAAATTCTTTTAAAAACACCGTAAAACATTCGCTTGTAACAAAATTAACAACAAACTAGGGTAACCTCACTTAAACACGCACACAAACATATTGTAAGCAAGGTCGGCCTGATTTAAAGCAATTGATTTAAATCGTGATTTAAATCAGCTGTTTTAAAAAAATAAAAATCATGATTTAAGTCAAAAACATTTTTTTTTCACGACAACGTCACGTCACATAAATTAAATGCACGTTTTACTTCCAACCGCTAGTAAAATACGCCGGAAAAATTGCCTGTGGGAGAAATAAAGTCTCTACAGGAATCTTCTTGTTAGAGACGCATTCCGGTAGATTTACTTCAAAAATTTTCACAATAGTTTTTAATTTTAGTGTCAAAAGTTCTACAGCCTCATTCAAAAAGTCTACAAAAATTGGAAAAGTTTTTTGTCGATTTCTCAAACAATTTAATTATTGATAAAAGTTGATGCATGACCTAGAAACTAGATTTTAACGATTTAAAAAATATTCGCAAAAGTAAAGTGCCCCAAATTTAAAACAACAAAAAAATCGTGGGAAAAATTGTTAGAAATAAAAAATATAACAATACGAAATTTGACGTTAAAATCTTTTTTTTATATTTTACAGTATTTTTAACATTCATAAAGTTTGCAACTAATGGAAAAGTTTTTTTATTATCGTTTTCTTGGTGAATTTTATGCTTGATAAAAGTTGGTGCATTGTATAAGACTAATTTTATATTAAAAAAAGCTAGATAAAAATTCATACGACACTAGCTTTTAGTAGTTTTAGAAATTCGCAAGATTAAAGTGCTCTTATTTTAAGAGTTTAAAAAAAATTCTAGTGAAAACGATGTTTTATATTGAGTAAAATTGTTAAATTCTAAACGTTTTTTCAACTTTTTTAAAATTCTTAAAATAAGGGCACTTTTTGGATGTTAAAATTATTTCAAAAATTAAAATTAAAATTGAAATTTTAAAGTCATATTTCAACTTTGATTGTATTTTTGAATTTTAAACAATCTTTTCCTAGGAAGTTTTTTTTTGTACCTAACTCTTAAATTAAGGTCCATTTACTTTTGTGGATATTTCTAAAATCGCTAAAATCTGGTATCGTATACATAATTGTGATTTTTTTTACAGTTTTTAATTAATTTAGGTCATCCACCAACTTTTATCGGGAATAAAAGTTTCTGAGAAATTTTTAGTAAAAAACTTTTTCATTTGTTGATCGTTTTTGAATGACGCTGTATAGAAGATAATATCATGCAGCCTGAATAATGAATAAATTAGTTTTAAAAAGGGAAAATAGTAAAGTTTCTTAAAAAAAAAAACGTGATTTTTTTGAATGTAAATCAATAATTTTTGATTTTTTAAAATAAAAATCAAGTTTTGCCCAACCCTGATTGTAGGCAAGATTGGAATAACGCCAAAAATCTCAAAAACAAAAATGCGGTCTTCAAGTTACGGTCTTTTTTCTTTCTTTGCTTATCTTTAAGCAAAATATTTAATAAATCTAATTAATACAACAAACAACAATAAATAGGTACATTTAAATAAAACTGTAAGGTGTTCGCGTAATTTTGTTTGTAATTTGTATGGCTTAAGACAGGGCTGTCCAACTGGCGGTCCGCGGGTCACATCTGGCCCGCAAAAGAAGTTTTATGGTCCCCGAACACAGGGCCGTGTCTAGGTGTTTTGGCGCCCGGGGCAAGAACGAAAAATTGCGCCCCCTTTCTAAAAAAAAAAAAAAAATTCTCCAGGCCTACTTGTTCGTGCAGGCTTGGAAAATGGGACTCGTTTTAAAAAACACTTTATAAAACACACATATGTATGCTCCCCCCTAAATGCTTCTTGTTCTTCCCTTATTTTTTTAACTTCTTCCACAAATTGGTTAATTACTTTTACTAATTCCTCCATTTGTTTTTCTTCCGTTGAACCTTTGATTTTTCCTTGATCTGGTGATCTGATTACTAGTTTGTACGTTCAGGAAATTCCGCCTTCTTCTTTGTTTTTCTCTTCCTTGTCTCTTTTCCTTTTATAACTACTACCACTCGCTTTAAAAAATTTCTCCATGGATAATATTTTATTTTATTTAACTTTATTTATACGATTATATTTTAAAACTTAATTCACTACACAGTTATTAGTTTAATGTGCTTACACTATTACTATTACTTGACGCGCTCTTGCGCTCTTGGGTTCATTAACACGCTACGTCATCTTTCTATACCTCATACGCCGTACGTTATTTACTTGTTAATAACACTCTACAATTTAGATAGGACAAGGACTAAAGGAAGAAGGGACTTGCCAATAAACTTTGCCTAGGACACAAAATAATTTCGCGCTGGTACTGCGTAACGTAGATAACTCCAAAAAAAAAAAGACATCAATGACGATTTTGGCGCCCCCTGATTTCGGCGCCAGCGGCGAGCGCCCCCTTCGCCCCCCCTAAACACGGCCCGGCCTGAACATCTTACAAGAATCATTCAACTTAACCCTTGACACAATTTGTACATAACATTTACCTTCTAGGCCAAGGCTTTAGAGGGAAAAAAATGGCCCACTCTCATACAGAAGTTGGAAAGGCCTGGCTTAAGATAACCAATCCTTTCCCATACTCATTATTTTCTCTGTCTGTCTTTGTGTACGCATGTCTGTCAGCTCTTTTATAAGAACCTCTAAAAGGATTTAAATGAAATTTTGTAAGTCTGTATGTAGGTTTACAGAGCAAACACTACAATCATTTTTATTCAGAATTAATTTACTTCGGGCAAAATATGACTATAAATACTATTAGCCGGGTAGCACTCGAATATACCCGAATAAGTTGACGGTAACAGTTGAAGTTTAGTTCGGAGCTGTAAGTAAAATATTCAGGGAAGTGGTGGTGCTAAGATTGTACTATGTTTTACAAAAATTCATGGGAGGCAAGTCGGCAATTAAAAGCTAGCAGTAAAACCTCTATGATTGCCAGCCCCTATATTCGTCAAATTTAATATTCATCACATTTTTCGCAAAGAAAAGGCTCCGATATTCATCAAAAAATTCAATATCGTCAAAAAACGGATTACCAAAATTGGAGTCATCCGATGTTTTGCTTTTAAACAATAACTTCTTTTCTACTCTTCAGCTTCTGACGTAATCGCTCCTCAGTAAAGGTAAAGTTCTGGTTAAATTATATTTATTTACAGATTCGGATTATTTCAATTTTAGTTGATTTCTATAAATTTAAAAAAAAACTATATTCGTCCCTACCTCAGGAACGGCTTAATGGCGGTATAGCGGTTTTACTGTATTACATAACATATTAAGAGGTTTGATTAAAATGCATCTTGGGCACAAAAAAATCGGTAGGCGTGGGTTTTTACATTTACTTTTAAAATAGCTGAAAGACGTTGACTTTTTGAACGTTTCCAGCAATACTCGAGACTATCACGTTTTAAAGTTGCTGTGCTGTAGCAGAAACGCTATGGGCAATTCGTTTCAAATTGGTTTTGAGTTTATAATATACAATTTTGTTACGTAAATAACTGAAAGACCCAAAACTAATGGCGCAAGCAAGGGGTTCATGATTAAATCCGTCACACCGAGTGCCAGTAGTTACTAAATGTAAATGTTTAGCTGAGCAAGCTGTAACAATGCTAATGTTATTAAAACAGTTTCTGCGCCAGTCGCCATTGTGTTGTACCGATATTGCTAACATACCTCACTAACAATCGGTGTGTTTACAAAGCGCAAGCACCCACACTATTCAACAATTTTCTATTCTCGCTTTATATTTAGCTTTCATGTTTTATTTTGATGTAATTTACTATTTCATTGTAAAATTTTATGTTATGGCGATAAAAATTTAACAATATTCTATTAGTGAACTACAAATAAATAAACAACAAGTAACTGCAGAAATATAGCACCACGTGTTTTACCTAGGAATATTTTAAATCTAGATTAAACCAGTTCAGATAAAGCCGATTTATGGAATCAAATCAAAAATTATCATCAAAGCAGTTAATAAAATATTTACGATCAAGTTTTTTGCTCAAGATGAATATTAAAATTAGACAAAGGTGTGATACAGAATTTTGTGTAAAAAAAACAAATCAGCAATAGAAACTTATGATAAGATAAAAAAACTGCATAATATACAGGGTGATTGATTGGGACCGGGCATTAAAAATATATGAAGAATGAAAAAGGGTATTGATCTGAAATTTTGGTTATAACCATAATGACATCTGATCCGTTAAATGAAAATATTTTCAAGATAACAACATTTCCGGAAATACCGGAAGTTGACGTCTACTTCCTTAATTCAAATACAATGGTTTATTTTTTATTGCATATTTTGATTTAACACATTATTTTAGAGCAGGGGTCGCCAAACTTTTTTGATCATCGACCCCTATATAATTTTTCGAAATCTCCATCGACCCCATAAAAGTAATTTTCAGTTAATTAAAAACTATCTATTAGGTACTGTGTTTGTACATTTATTTTATGATTTTAAACATTTATTAAAGTAATTTTTACATTGTGTGACAATAGTTTTATGAAAAATATCTTAATGTTGAAATGTAAATACCTTAATACCTACTTAATATTTATTAAATAATAAGTAAAAATAATAAGTAAAGTTACTACAGTATTGCTTCTTAATCAATGAGATGGGTGTGCCTGGTGTTTCTTTGCAAGCTTCGCTATATTGGGTTCGAAATTGGTCAATTTTAATCTTAAATCCCCTCGAAACTGCACTTAATTTATTTCTGTACTTAGTTAAGATTGAATTTACGTGACTGAAATCGGCTTCAACGATATAGGAACTTGGAAACACCAGCATAAATGGCTGAGCTATTTCGTAAAGTTGTAGATATTTTTGCATTATATTTATATTTGTCCAAAATTTTCTTATTGTTACATTTTTAAGAAGCGTCTTTGCTTCAAGATCCGATAATAATTCAGCAAGCTCATCTTGCAGGTTGATGTCCGCGTTTTCAATTGGAGCGGACAATGGCGCAATAATCCATTCAGGGATGTCAATGTTTTCCAAATCAACAAAGCGCAGTTTAAAATCGTCGCTTAATTTTTGAAGATGACTTGTATATATTTTCAAGTCTTCTTCTTTTATCTCTAATTGTCGCAGATTTGAAAAATACTGATAATCCTTACGTAGCAATAAACTGATATTAAGTCAATTATAAAAACATTCACAAATTTTTCATACGCAGTTAGGTATGTTTGATTTGCGTATTAAGAATTGTTTTTCCTTCGACCCCCTGGCTCAGATCGACCCCTACTTTTAGACCACTTTGGCGACCTCTGTTTTAGAGGAAATTTGATAGCATTCCCTATACCTAAGTGCAGTCGTTTTTTAGATTTCTGAACTTTTTTGTAAATTTTTTGATTTTCAACGTGATGCTTAATATTATCTATCGCCGCCAGTTTTGAAGAAAAAACGTTTAAATTTAGATCATGCCTAGAAGAAACCTTGGAATACATCCTGGAATTTTTGCAATCGATGCATTACTTACAGGGTGTCAAAAATTTAATTTTCTTTTAATACAACTTCAGACCACTAAAACTTGTTTTTTTTTCAAATGCAACGCCAATTTTTTTTCTTCATTTTCTAATGCAAAATTAATAAATAGTAGGCCTTGGAAATGACAACAAATGCCAATATTAATAACCGTCAACCACTTTTTATCGCTTGTCTGAAGTATCCATGAAAATGGATAATCAATAGTATTCGAACACGAATATTTTGAATTTATTTTACATTCATGGACGATATCACAAGATTACGAAGGCTTAGAAGGGCCACCGAAAATAATATTAAAAAGGTGAAATTTCACCTTTTATCTTGAAATTTCAACTTTGTAAAAAGGTGAAATTTCACCTTTTTTCTTAATTTTTTTTTAAAAAGGTGAAACTTCACCTTTTTGAAAAGTTGAAATTTAAGTTTTCTAGGTAATTAAAGCACCTATCTCTTTTAGGAGATAAAAATTAATAAGAGTTTGATACAGTATTTTCCAAAATATATTGTCGTGTCAAATTTTTGTTTTCTTTTGTTTTTTTAGGAGTTACGCCACCATATATTTATTTTTTAAATGGCACCATCCATATTTTTTTATACGGTTTGAAAGACTTTTTTTCTCTTTTCAACGCACTAAAACTTTTAAACCCTTAGGTACATAACAAAATGTTTAAGAAGATCGCAAGAGAACAATTTTGTTTTAAAAGCGTACAGTATTAATTAATTTACATTAGTAGGCTTTGAAAATAATACAAAACGGTAAAAAATTTATTACAGTAGTTTTGTGTTTACAGTTGTAACCTAATTAACTTTTTTTAAAATATTTTACCATTTTGTATTATTCTTAAGCCTACTAATGTAAATTAATTAAAACAGTTTTAGTGCGTTGAAAAAAAAGAAAATGTCTTTCAAAGCGTATAAAAAAATATGTATAGTGCCATTAAAAAGAAAAAACAATATGGTGCCGTAACTCCTAAAAAATAATAGAAAACAAAAATTTGACATTAAAACATTTTGGGAAATACTGTATCAAACAACTTTTATTTGAAACTTTTTTTGATAATTCTTTCCAATAACAAAATACAGTGGAAGTGTCATAATAACAAAATAAGTAGGGGTGTCACGAGTGATGCCTCACCCTGTATATTAATTTTTATCTCCTTAAAGAGATATGTGCGTTAATTATGTCATTTAGAAAAGTTGAAATTTCAAGAAAAAAGGTGAAATTTCACCTTTTTAATATTATTTTCGGTGGCCCTTCTAAGCCTTCGTACAAGATTATTGAAAGAACTTGCTGTGTGCAAAAAATATACCTATTTACTTTACTAAAAGGAAAAATATAAGAATAAACTTGCGGACATTTCACAGGGTTTATTAGCATATTTCTTTTAATGATTAAGGCATTTATAGAGTACTAGATCTTTAATTTGTCGAGATATTTACCAAAGAAAGTTTGTTTAAAAAACATAAAATGAATTAGAACCGAATCAACATTAACAGTATATTGCACATTAATACATAGCGTTAGTTAATACATTAGCTACCATTACTTAAAGCTGTAACAAAATTTAATTAGTGTCACATTGTTCAACTCAAATGTTAAAAAACATGACTTAAAACGAATTATTGCTGGTAAAATATTGAAGTTTACGATATGCTTAAAACGTATTTAATAGTTTAGTCAATAACAATTTTTTGTTGTTGAACTATATACTTAACCCAAAATTCTGAGATTCACAATTATCCTACCAGAAACTGTAAGGATTTTAAATTGCCATTTAGGAAACGAAGTTATACTTTCAATTCTCTGTTTTATAAACGATTAAAAGTTAATAACGATCTATTAAACGAGGTTAAAAATAAAAAAGATACTGTAAAATTTAGATATAAGCTCAGTAGTATCATTAAGAGAAAGTTTTATTGTTAAATATTAATATCTGTGTGTTATATAATTGTAAAATAATAAGCCAAACGCTAAATATTGTATATCATTATTATTATTATTATTATCTTTTATCTTTAAAAAAAAACTTTGTTACTTGCCGTAATAATTCGAGAATCAAATAAGAATTATTGTCTAATTAAACGAAAAAAACAGTTTGATTGGCTCATTGTTTTTGTATGTAAATAAACATTCGATTTAGGATTACACCATATTTTGAAGGATTATTTAAAGTGGTTATTCATTTTCTTTAAAAATTTGATTAAAACAGTTTTTTTAGTATTTACCTACGTTTAAAGAGAAAATACTTAAGTGCAAAGAGATTGAAACAAGTGACTTGGACATTACTAACAACTGCAAAGCACTTTGATAACTGCTTAAGTTTTTATCGCAAATAAATGTAATTGCATAAAGCATATCCCATAAAAATAATATTAATCTACACGTTTTTTTTTTTAAGTAACAATAAATCATTATTATTTATACATCTAAACAATGTCAAGCTGTTTGACATTTGTATACATAAATGTTTGGTTGATTAAGTGATTCAGTTATACGTAATTTTATAGGTTTAAGGAAAAAAAGCACTTATCTTATTAATGTTATTTTTTTTTAAGTCTAACTCCAATACGGTCCTACAGTTTTGTTTCGTTCGTAGAACATTTGTTATGTTATTCTGTCAAAATTCATTTAAAAAATCCTTTCGGCAAAATACCACAAAACTGTTTAAGAAATGACGATTTTTAAAAAATTGAGTGAGCTAATGTTGATTTTTTAAACACATAAAATTACATTGGTTGCATAAGGTTTCATAAAGAAACATTAAAATCTAAGGCTTCAATTTTGTATAACGTTGTTACATCACCCGAGAAATAGGATTATGCTAATAATTTTCTATTCATAAGTAATATCCAGTAAAACAGAGAGCCGTAAAGCGCTACTAATGCGAATTGACATTTGATCAAATTGATTTTCAATCGTTATGAAGGAAAATAATTACCGATAGAGTCAGTCTCATTTGTTTCAAATCGATTTTCTTCCAAGACTGAAATAGAATAACTTGGCTGTAGTCCTATCAAACTTGATTACTTAATAATAATGATGTTATACAGTCTGTTCTACAAAATGGGCGCAAGACTATAACGACTTCAATTGTGATTTAACCATCAAAAAACCATATATATTATTAAATGGGAGAGTCTTAGCTACAACTTGGCGAAAAAAGTTTTGTTTTAAATACCTTCATTTATTTGTTGTGACGTCACCGACATAAATAAGACTGTCATTTAATAATATACTGGGTGTTTCACTTTTCCATGGGACACTATTGCTATTTCCGTAAATAATAAAAATACTAGGTTGGCTAAATGGGACCAAAGTTCCCTATTTAAGAATGTATTTTAAACAAGATCTTGTTTTGTTTAAAAATTACATGGCTTGCGTGATATAACAAGAAAACCGAAATCGATCAAAACTTTTAAACTTAAATATCTCGGCTATTGTTGCGAATACACAAAAATGTTTTGTAGATTTTGTTTGCTTTAAGATGGCGATAGTCTGATTTTTATTTATAAATTACCGTGCGAGATATTTGACAAAACAACATTTTTTTTAAATAGCAGTCTCAGTAGGTGACCACTTAGATTTAAAGATCTTTTTTTTTCTCTTTACAATGATATAATATTTCATATGTCTATTTTTAAAAATAAGCGAAATAACCTAAAAAAATGCAAAATCTTAAGATAAAAATCAAGGTAGCCGTGGAAACATCAATAACCGACTTCAATTGTCTTATTTGGACCCTTGCTCGTCTAGGTTATTTCGCTAATTTTGAAAATATACAGATAAAATATTATATCATTGTAAATAGAAAAAAATAATCTTTAAATCTAAGTCATCACCTTCTACGACTGCCATTGCCATTTAAAAAAAGTTGTTTTATCATATATCTCGCAAGGTAATTTATAAATAAAAATCAGACTATCGCCATCTTATAGCAAACAAAATCTACAAAACATTTTTCCTTACGCATTTTTGTGTATTCGCTACAATAGCTGAGATATTTAAGTTTAAAAATTTTGATCGATTTCGGTTTTTTCGTTATATCACGCAAGCCATAAAATTTTTAAGCAAAACAAGATCTTGTTTAAAATACACTCCTAAATAGCAAACTTTTGTCCAATTTAACCAACCCTGTATTTTCATTATTAACGGATATTGTGTCCCATGGAAAAGTGAAAAACCCTGTATATATTCAATATCGATAAATACGATTTTAATATAATTAATAACAGATTTTTTTCCCTGTCAATATTTTATTTATTAAGAGAAGTATTTTAATCGATGTTCGGTCAGTAAAAAATAACAAAAGCCGTCAATTATAAATTTGAAATATGTTAGTAAAATGTTTTAATATTGTCAGTAAAATAACTCTTTTTGATTGTTCCTATACCAGCGGTTAGCAGCAATAAGACAGACACAAGCTGACATGACATCGCATAAATTCAGAATATACTTTTTCATTTTAGGGTCCCTTACTGTTAGACCAACTTTTTTGGCCATTGCCCCCGCACCCTGCTATGGCTATTCCGTTAAGATCAGTAAAAGAGGGTCAAGTTCGAGGTTAGAAAAAGGTTTTTTTAATGCTTAGCAAAGTGGCAAACACTTTGTTATTAATACTGACAAAAAAGTAATTGTATGACAGAGCGTAGAATCTAAAGCGTACTGACACTTCTAAATTTTAATTAAATCGACGCTGGAATACGTTCCTGAAATTCTCACTTACTTTAAAAAATAACATCACTTATATTGTTTTGTTAGTACCTGTCACCGTCTTGATATCCAAAAGGTCATATTCAAAACACAAAATGCTATCTACACATTTCATAGGTCATAACCTTTTATTGTTCATAATCGAAACAGAAAAAAAATGCAAAGGGAACGTCATATTTAAAACATAATAAACACGATACAAAAACAATATTAAATTTTGTACAAAATTATCAAGATTTTCAATTTAACTCCCAAAAAACAAACTTTAAAACGAATTAAAACACTGGCATTGAAAGAATTGTGTAAAAGCTGATATTTGAATTTTAACGAGCGAATCAAGTTATTTTCTAAAACGTAAAATATCATGTAATTAACAAGTTTATAAACATTTAACATTTAACACCTATTAACAATTTAAGAAGTGTATTGTGAGCAAAATCTAGAATATTAGCTAGTATTTGTCAATAAATGCTTGTAGAATTTAAAAGTTAAAAACACGTCAGTAAAGCTAAGGCGCTAAGTCATTCAGTGTGCAAAAATCACATAAAATGTTTTTTAGAATCAAATTGGTCTATTATGTGGAAAAACATATGCGGCAAAGTCGTCCTGTCTATATTTTCATACAATTCCTGTATATTATAGGTAGGTATTTAAATTATTGCATTACTATTTGTATTGAACAGCAGACTTCCTAACACTATTATTTATTTCCACAACCAAAAATAAGTTTCAGAAGTCGAAAAGCTTCAGGAATTGAAGAGATGCTGATCGGAAAAAATATGTTGTAAAAAATGTATGTTCCATTTGCGTACCTATATCTCGAATAAATTGCCAATTTAATCAGCATTTTGCTGTGTCTTTGTTGCAGTTTGTGAACCTTAGAATATCTTAAGACTTTCAATAATCAAATGTCAAATTTTTATAACGCCTGACAACAGCTTTAAAGTCGCGTCATCTTCTATAAATACACTTTTTAAATTCATATTATTTAATTAACATTTATTCTTCTTAATCTTATGCCTTCCTAGAGCTGGGTCTGAAATTTTTGTTTGTTAATCTCTATCCATATCTTCCTGTCTTTGACCAACTTTCTAAACCTACTCCACCCAATCCCTTTGTTCATGGCAGCCTCTTTACCTCATCATTTCAGGTTTTCATTGGTCTTTACTATCGCCTTTTATAATTATATTAAAATTGAAGTTATTAGGTATATTTTCTGATAAAAAATATTGATGAATTTGCAAAAAATCAAAATCAGGTAAGCAGGGGGTCTACCCAAAACCGAAAAACATGGCAAGTGGTCTACGAGACAAAAAAGTTTGGGAACCTCTGCACTAGACCTAGCCATCATAGCCTCCCTCCTGGATATAAAGCTCAATCGTTTTTGCTTTGGAGGTTCCTCTGCATGTTTAATTTTTGATCTGTCTTTAATTTTTTTAAACCACACTCGTATACTTCTAATCACGTTTTTGAAATGTTTGGACCATATTTTGTATCCGTATATTTAATAGACAGTTGTGTCGTGAAAATCGTAGAAAAGGAGTCATCTCATAACGTCTTATACGGGATATTTCTCACAGTTTATATAAGAAATGGCCATTGTGTAAAATAAGCAAATTATTGCAGCTGGCAGGTGTGAAAACGTTTGTAATGGTGTATTTAAACGTAATACGATGTTTGTTACATTACATTTCGTAAAGCATTCCCAGAAATGTACACATATAAGGAATTTGATCGTATTACGGTCGTAGAATACTACTGACGTCAACTGAGGTTAAAATTCTAAAACCCAAAATTAAAATAAACAACATTCAATATAAATATTATTTTTACGTGCAATAAATAATAGTTACGTAGAACATGGGTGACTAATTTTATAGAATGAAATTCATCATAATTTTTACACGTTTAATAAACAAACAAAAAATTATGATTTTTCTACTCATGTATGAAAGTTGTTATTTTCTCACTGCCTACTCTACATGAAAATTTTACTTTTTTACACTAGCGGCTCGTGAATAAATCTCACCTCAAGAAAAAAACTGGACTTTCATCTCTTGTTGTAAAATATACTATTATAAATCAAAAATTAAAACTGTCTTGCAGGTTATAATCTAGCTCCATCCTAGGACTTGGCGTAAATTAAGTTTGAACTACAAGAAGTTATAACAGTACCTATACTTCATTTTTTTATTTTAATTTAAACTTATTATACAGTGTGTACAAAAAGTAACGTAACGGTCAATATCTCGTCTTGTGACAACTTTACAAAAAAAAAGTTTTATATAAAAGTTGTTTGTGGTATTTTACTACATAACCTTAAATTATTTTCAACTATACACAGTGTTTTGTTTTTGAGCACCGATACGTCACTTTGTTTTTTTAAATAGAACACCCAGTATATTTTATAGTTTTTAGATTTAAAATTGAATTCTTTTTCAAAAACATATAGGTTTTTTGTATCTAAATTTAGTCGTTTTTAAGTTATTTAAGTGTTTTTTATAAAAATATTGAGAGAAACAGGAGTCTAAAAAAATAATTATATTTCACAACTTGGCAGAACGAATTCCATTAAAATTTTGTAGAACAATAGTGTCAATGGTAGTAACTAGTTAAAATTTTAAAATAATACACAAGGTGTTCCTTATGCCCGGTCCATTTAGTCACACTTCAAACACGAATAAGTCAGTTTTTTTAAACGGAACACCCTATATGTTTTTACATTTTCTTATTGATCATGTAATTTTCTTTAAAAAGTATTAAAGGTCAATCATGTCTAAACTCAGTATTTCTAGAGTTATTGCGGTTTCTTGAAAATTTACGGATACAAACACAATATTTAATAGCATTAAACTAGTAGGCTCAGAATATATCTCCAAAATTTGTTTTAAACGTCAAATACAATTATATTTTGATCTTTAAACTGAAATATTTGTCAGATTATAAATTAATTTAAAAAAAAACGTAAATTAAAATTAAAATTTGATCTACATAAAACAGTTTTATTTTTCAGCCTATGACAAAAATACCTGCTTGGAACGCATATTACTTTCGTATATTTGAAGTGCAAAACTAATATTTTAAAAAAATATTTAAATTACCACAAACAACTTTTTTTTGATCCGTTACGTTACTTTTTGTACACACTGTATTAAAAATATTATACCTGGAATTTTAAAAAAAATGCAGTTTGATTTATTTAATATTTAAAAATGAACACAATGTTTCTTTTTTATTTAAGGATAATGTTATAATACATAAAAAAGTATTATTAAAAAAATTTAAATTTTATAATTTGCTATTCCAAATTCCCTGTTTAAAACAGGTTACTCAGTTCTTAATACTTATAACTGTAATTTAAAAATATTACAATGAGTAAACATACACATTTATTCCTGTACTTGCAGGGTAAACGCTCTTCTCGTAACGTCGTAACAAAACACTACAGCATGTAAAGCTATATATGGCAGCTACTGTTAGAAAATGATATCACAACCAAGGAATCTGCTTAGACAATATTTTTATCAAATTAGTAATACAGCATCGAATACAGTACCGCAGTCTGATTTTATACAAGCCAATTTCTGTCAAAGTAGTCATCATTTTCGCACTGTATTATAAATAAACCAGAATAATGAGTTGATTAAGTTTTTTTTAGGAGTTCGTTTTTTTAAATGTGTGATGTCTAGTTTGATAAATCCCAATTCTTCCCACCTTGCCAATACTCAGACATTTTTGTCTGCCTGTTTCCTTACAACCAGGGAACGTTGAAGACAATAGGAATGAGAGAAAATGAAAAAAAATAAAGGGGATTTCACGCAAGGGCACCCACGCGAATGGTTTTGGTAACCTGGCCCTGAAAACCGACATTTTCACAAACGAAATTCCCTTAAAAGCTAAAAATTAATAAACGCGCGTTAAAAAAAGGTGTTCTAGTAAAGACCTGAGTTGCATTTGTTAATACAATATATTATCTCTCATTACATGTTATACGTGAGAAAATAATACTAAGTAAGCAGCAAAATACGTGACATTTAGGCAGTGGTTATATTTTTATCAACTTAAACAGCACACACCCACCAATGTAGTACAACATAAATTTACGTGATTCGGTCAATTTAATTTGTTTAAAATTACCAAGTGTATAAAGAAAACTGATCAACGACAACATATTTATTATCGATCACTGAACGTTAATGATGCAAGTTTTTCTCCAATTTGCTAACATTTTTTGACGTCTCAGCTTTAAATGGAACCGAACAAACAGGACTTGATCTGGGGGGACTCTACTCTAACGTCTTCACAGAGTTGACTATACCGGGTGTAAATGAAGTATGGTACAACCCTTTTTTTTTCTTAAGTTTGATGTTAGATAAATGAAATTTTAGCCATATGATGTGCCAAAAAACGGGCTTTTTGAGCACATGCACACATTTGTTTCACTTCCGCTTTCACCGGAAATGACCTCAACTTTGTTATTTTAAATTTAAATTTAGTTTTTTATTAAGGGTGCCGTGCCCTGCAAGAATTGAATTGAATTATGTCAAGAATTGTCCAAAAAACGTTTTTGTCAATTTTAAATGACATTTAGGTTAGTTACTTTTATCTGCTTTGAAGGATGCGAAATCGGTTTTTTGACAAACAGTAAATTTTAAATGGAACTATGGTGGTACAAGCGGTTATTTAAATGAAGCATCTTCTAACGAATCCATCGATAATAATAACTTGTATTTTTATTATAAGTCTGCTTCAAAAACTTCAAATTATTGTGAAGATTTATTAAAAGATCCTCTTAATCGCAGTAATCTAATTATGTAAAAATGATTACCAAAATTTTTAGACTTTTTAATTAAATGACTATAGTAGTTAAACATAAAACAACGATGATTTGTTTTGTTGCAGTGGTGCATAGTGTACTGCGATTAACAGGATCTTTAAATAAATCTTAACAATAATTTAAAGTTTTTGAAGCAGACTCTTAATAAAAATACAAGTTATTATTATCGATGGATTCGTTAGAGTATACTCCATTTAAATAACCGCTTGTACCACCATGGTTCCATTTAAAAAAATTGACTGTTTGTCAAAAAACCGATTCCGCAACCTTCGAAGCCGATTAAAGTAACCTAAATGTCATTTAAAATTGACAAAAACGTTTTTTGGACAATTGCTGACATAATAAAGTTCAATTGTTGCAGGTCACGGCACCCTTAATAAAAAAATTAAATTTTGTTTTTAAAAAAATTTGAGGTTATAAAAATTAACAAAATAGTGCAGTTGCATCCAAAATCGCTTCCTCTTTCCAAAAATGTAAAAATATACAGGGTGTTCCATTTAAAATAACAAAGTTGGGGTCATTTCCGGCGAAACCGGAAGTAAAACAATTGTGTGCATGTACTCAAAAAGTTTTTTGCACATATCATATGTCTAAAATTTCATTTATCTATAATCAAAACTAAAGGAAAAAAAGGGGGTGTACCACACTTATTTACACCCGGTATAGGTGTAGGTACTTTCGTGGAATATTGTAATGATATTCTAAAGACCACGCTCTACGCTCTATATCTAGAATAATATTCCATAATGAAGGCGAGGTAAAAGTCGAAGCAAAGCTCTAAGCAACGACTTCAAGGCGCGGTAAAAAAGCAGTCGAAAAAGGGAATATTTGGGAACGATGTTTCAGAATAAGGTATCCTAACACAAAAAGATAATCTCTCAAGGCAATAAATCACTAAAAAATGAATATAAACCGCGTAGATAGATAATTAAGTGTAGATAATTGTGTAATTACATAACTACTTGTTATTGTTATTCTTCAAATAAATAAACCTGTTTAAAACGTTGCAATATCGTATAAATCTTATGTAAAATAATTCACTAATACCATCATATCACTATAAATATTAAAATATTAATAAAAGTTGTATTAAAAGCATATAGATCGTTATCGCGTTTTCACAGTATATTTGTTAGATTATACTTTACGAAATTGATTAAAATATGAGCTTACTTAATTTCCAACTATCAATTCGTAATTATTGTAAAAATTCCACATATCTAATCTAATGTATATGACACCTAATACTTTTGTAAGGTGGTATCAGTTTCTTTGCTTTTATCGCTACTGGCTGTAAGAAGTTAAAACCTATTACTTACAACCTGTATAATCGTGACTAAAAGTAAACAATGACTATTTTTATATAAAGTTACCGGTGGCTCTAAAGATATTTAAAGTCGCGTATTAAAATTGTGTTTTTTTCATTTCAAATTTTCATTTTAGTCAATTAAAATAAATCAAATGCTTTATTTCAGTCTTATTTTGATAAACAAAAACAAAACAATATTATTAGATTAATTTTAATTAAGTTGCATACTAAATAAGCGTGTGTTATTGAGGACTTTCAGCAACAAAATAAAATGTTTTTTTTTAATATTTATGCATACCGTCGATTAGAAACTTTAAATGTAATTTTGTTTTGTTTAAAATAGGCCAAAGCAAAGCAAAGTTAATATGATTATTTAATATACCGGGTGCTTCAGTTTTGACTGTCGCACCCCTATAACTTTTTAATTATTAAAAATAACCCCAACAAACCTTATATTTTTAGAAACGGCGACAAATTCTCTATTAAATAATGTGCACTTGTTACCTCTACGATGGCGTATGTCAAATCCGCGATAGGCAACTGTTTTTTTTTTTTAATTACATAATATACATGTTTTTGTTGATTCGGATAGAGAATTTAATTCTGAATCCGACCATGTATTAAAAAAGTAAGCATACAAAAGAAAATTTTCAAGAAAAATCAGTTCAAAGTGTATTAAAATTATAGCAAACAGTCTATTTAACATAACAAAAAACGATCAAATCTTAAAAATTATACTGTAATTATCAATGGAAATGTAATAAAAATTAATTTTTAATAAAAATAAAAACAAATAATAAACGTTGACATAAAAAATTAGACTCTATAGAAAAGCAGTTACAAATAGAGGACAACTGTGTTTGGAAGTCTAATTTTTTATGTCGACGTTTATTATTTGTTTTTATTTTTATTAAAAATTATTTCCATTGATAGTTATAGTATAATTTTTAAGATTTGATCGTTTTTTGTTATGTTAAATAGGCTATAATTTTAATAAACTTTGAACTGATTTTTCTCGATTTTTTTTTAATGTATAGGTACTTTTTTAATACATGGTCAGATTCAGAATTAAATTCTCTATCCGAATCACAAAAACATGTATACTATGTAAAAAAACAGCAGTTGCCTATCGCGTAGAGATAACAAATGCACATCATTTAATAAAGAATTTGTCGCTGTTTTCAAAAATATAAGGTTTTTTGGGGTTATTTTCAATAATTAAAAAGTTATAGAGGTGCGACAGTCAAACTGAATCACCCGGTATTTAAAACATTGCTGTTTTTAGTTTTAAAAATGACCATACAGTTTCCGGTGCATTGATACTAACATCTGACAAATTTTCGGTAATTAACAATCTTTGATGGGCCACATTAGTAAATCGCAGCATAATTGGTGAACATTTTTTGTGTTTAATTAAGTACAGCTAGCTTAATTGTGTAATCTTTTGTTGTTTTTTTTTTAATGGCCACTTTGATTAAACTTAATAAATACAATAATATTGCTATAACTTGCTTATTTTTAAAGATAAACCACCTAACAACTCATACATCAACGAAACGAGAAGAAAATTATTTTTTTTAATGAACCCATGACCAACTACGGTTGCCATAAAAAAAAAGTCAAGTTTGGCTTGTATCTCAAAAATCAAGTGTGCTATGACTTTTTAGATATTTTTTTCTTATTCTACGTAAAAATATTTACAGGAATCATTCCACATTTTGATTTTAACATAAATGATTTAACATATTTAACCATGGAATTATTTACTATTAAAAAATCGTTAAAGGTGAAGGTAAAACGTCAAAATGGCATTAAATTTGTCCTGAAATTCTGCCCAACTTTACTAATTTAACTGGCTATGTAAGTCTTGTAACTTGTAACAACAAAGTTACCCATACAAGCATACAACACATGTAGATTATTTTCACCCCGTATGTGCTAGATCAGCGATTCTGAAGCGGGGGGCCTGAAAGATTTTTAGGGGGTCGCGAATAATTTATAAAACGGTTTTACATTTTAAAAGATTAAAGTCTTAAAATAATATTTTTTGCTCCTTATTTTACTCGAACCATCGGAGAGATATCTTCTTAAATAAATCGTAATTTGTTACTACTAACTAGGGGGCCGCGAAAATATTTTAGGATATTTAGGGAGCCGCGACTACTAAAAGGTTAAGAACCACTGCGCTAGATAACATCTATAGCCAATGTAATTTATTTTATATAAATATATTTTTCATTAATTTTAATTATTTCACAATATTTATTTGAAGTATTTGTAAACAATCATTAAATTCCTACTAAATTACAGTTTTTATTATACTATTGTAATTTTCAAAAAAAAAAAAAAGTGTAAACGACAGATTACAGTGTTTTTCAGTTGGAACTTTTATATGTTACTAGGTTACTATTGTTAAATATTGTCAACTTATTATAACAAGTTATTGCAAGGTTACAATTTGAGTGTGATTTATATTACGATCAATTATTTTTGTTGACTTTGTGTTTTTAGAAATGTAACATATTAACTACTAGTAGCTGTTGTTCCGACGGCTCCGCGATTTGTCCAGAATACAAATAGAACAGCCAAGTAAGCACTTATTATACAATAGGTACAATACACTCAAGTATAGGTATAATATGGATTATTGAAAATCTACATTATAAATAGGCGGTTTATTATGAACGTAGTGTAAGCCATCGTTGTCCGTTTCAAGATATTTAAGGTTTTGCATTTCAGATTTAAAAATACTGAAAAATTTTACTTGGTTCTTATAAATTTAATTTTTTTAATTTCACTTGAATTGCGCTATGCTTTAATTCGGTTTTGTTGGTAAACAAGAAGAAGAAACAAAATACTATTGTTTAATCTTAATACGTATTTACTTTTTGAAAACTACATTACGCTTATCCTTTTTTTATAAACTCGTAAGTTTTTGTATTAAATGGCGAATTTATTTGTAAAATGGCACGGTTTTACTCCTTAGCTTACCCAGTGTTTAAAAAATACAAGATCAGATATAAATATAGGATTTATTGCATAATCAAGGCTAGATTATTCGATAAAATAAACTTATAGGATTTCACGAACATACAAGCAGACGCTTTTATAGCATTACAAAATGTGAATATTGTTTTATGAAACACGGTATAACTGGCACTCTAAGATACGATTAATACAGATAAAATTTTATTTCAACACAACAGGGACAAGAAAAATTTTAATCATTAAGAAGTTAAAAAAGTTTGAATGGTTTATGATTTAATTTAAATATAAATATACATGGGGACAATAATCTGCGTTACGTGAACAACTTTTTTATTATAAGAGAGTCACTTAACTTAGCAAAGTTATTCACGACAATGACAGATAGAAAATAAATGTAGCTAGGCAACTGTTTAATGATTTTACGTAGACTGTAACTAGGACAATTTTTTAAGTTAAGCGATATCAAACTTAAATATTTTTTAATGAACATATTGTTTTAAAAAAAAATTAATTTAATCGATATGTATGGCTTGTTATATGCAGTTTTAGTAGTATCTATTAAAAAGAGGCCACTGTGTATTTTTTTTTTTAAATCATAGAATTAATTTGATTGATATAAAAGCATAAGTACACATAAAATATTTATAATTACAACTTATTTTATAAAAAGAACATTTTCATCGTACACCGGCTAGTTTAATAAAACACAACAGCTTCCTTTTAATATTTTCTTTATATTAATGCAATTTTGTAGCGATGCAATAAGCAATATTGACAAAACGTCATTTTAATAGTACCTACTTAAACGTTATCATAGCAAAACGAATCACAGCATCATAAAAAATGTTTAATTTTTTATCAGTTTTTAAATAAAAGAAAGTCAAAAATGTTGAATGCGTATAACCGCTTATTTTTTTAAAGAAGAATTTAAACATTAAGATTTTAATATCATTAAATATATTTATTGAAGTGGTTATTAAATAGTCACTATATTAGGACCCTATGTTCAGTGAATTTAGTGAAAGTATTAAAACGTTTACATCAGTGGAAAAATAAGTTTTTATTTTTGTTATGTATGTTTATAAACAATATGATTTTGACTTTTAGTTGAACGATTTTAAAAAAAAACCGTTATAATAGGTACCTACATACAAATATTTTTACGCCATTATATTCAGCTTTTTTTGCCTTTTTATAATAAATAAGATTTTGAGGCTACTTTTAAAATAATTGAGTTCTATTTGAAAGTACTTTTGTAATTCAGTTACACAATTTTGATAAAAATGTACCGGTTCTACCCTTACCACATAAAACCAATATTACAGATTCGATTGAAATAAAATTTTAATTTACTTTTTATTATATTTTGATGCAGGCATGAAGAAGTATAAAATGACTTACTAAAGCGTTAATTTTCATCAAGATAAATTATAATGTATAATGCTTTCATATTTGTAGTAAATTTGAAAGTTACAATATAAACGAATCAGAATTTAAGTTCTATTTTATAAATTTCTTTACAATCGCGTACAGTTTTGTTTTTAATATAATTTAAGGAGCTGTGTTATTAAATTTTCTTTATTGTAAAGATTTAAGAATAAACTTTTTAGCCTGTTGCAGTATAATATGGGATACATTTTACAATTACTGTTAATAAATAATAAGTATCATATGTACCTACTCTTAATCACTATTAAATTTCAAGACAATACCCTAACTGATATCTTGTGATAATAGAATCAAAAGAAAACGTTTATATCGAATAAATATTACATTTTTGGACTGGAAGAGTAAGGAAACAAAAACAGGATTATGGAATCGGTAAGCTTTTCCAATTTATATACTAACATAACTTTGTCAAGATTTTTTTAAAAAGTAATTATGTATTCTTTTTCTTTATGAGTAATCTCGTCTTCAGGACTTTACCAAAAAGCCATTAAATAAAGCTTATAAAAATCACATAAATGCCCATATGGTAATAAATGAATCGCTTATTTATAAACTATAAAACTTGTGCTTTTGTTAGCTAAAATTATTTTTCCAAGTATTTTTTAGGAAACATCCAATGGAAAGGCATAAAAAAGCTAACACAAGACAGAAAAACATGTAAAAAAAGTCAGCACAACACAACTCAACAGCCCTACCTAACAGTAAAAGCACTCATGACTAAACAAAATTTTAATTTTTTTTTTAATCTCTTCTGTTGTGGTCTTTAAACGCAAAATATTATGTCTGTACACTTCGCTTGTAGATTTTTATTGTTTTAAATCAATAAATAGAACTTTTGTTTTTATTCAATAAAATATCCACTACGTTTTAACAATCCTAAGACGTTTTCTGAGCATACGTAAAGCTTATGATAAAGAACAAAGATACAAATAAACAAATTTATAATTAAATATTTATTTATAAAATCCGATAAAAATAATAATAACAAATATGTAAAATAACTTGTGTTGAACTGAACTTTAATTAAAATTTTAAAATGGAAATATCGCTGTCCAGGTGAGACAATTTATTACGAAAATTTGATAAAATTCCCAAGACGCCTGTACGTTTTGAGAAAGGATTATTTTTCGCAAAAATTATTGGAATCATCGGAAACATTTACTATAAAATAACTCGTTATAACATAATTCTCTAACCTACAGAAAAATTGGCCTTAAATTAAAAATGTTTTTGTAGCTATTCGAACCTTATCAGACGAATTTCTTGAGATGTTATTTTTAAGTTTATCAATTTTTGGTAGCAATTGCTCAACTTTGTTTACGCACTTTCAGCTCAGCTTTTGAAGGTCTTAGGGTTTATTTATCTACACTACACTAGCAAGAGAAGTTTCGAAACTTACCGTGGAGATAATATGAGATTGCAAGCTGGGACGCCCTGATGTAAAATTTAATGCTTCTGGCATCTCGTTCATTGCCATTTTGATACAGTATTTATTTTTTAAACTAATATTTGCACTGTTCACAAAGTTCATAAATATGCGAGCACCGTTTATAACGTATCACTAAATTTAACCCGTTGTTCTTGACTATAATTCATTTTATTTTAAATTTGCTATAATTATACAGATTTTTGTTTAGTATATCGACTGCAAATGACAAAAACATGCAAAGTGTACAATGTATATTTGAAGTTGGTTATAGCGCAATGTTTTGATGTAAAAAGTAAAAAAACAATTGCGAAAATTATTATAACAGTTTATAAAATGAAGCGAGAAAGTTATGGATATATTATTTTATTTATAAAATAAACGTTGGTGTTTATGACAAATTCCATAATAAGAAATACGGCGATATTAAATTGTTTATATGTTTTAACGGCAGCCACACCAATAAAATAAATTATTATACACTCCCGAACGACAAATAGTTTCAGACGGACTTTTATGAGGACGATAAAAAACTATTTTATAAACAGTTGCTAACTGCGACCACAGCCGAACTACTCGAACGCGGCTATATGCAAATGCGTTGGCTTCTGTTAAGTGAACAAGGGGCGTCCACGCAGTGAATTTCTCCCACCGCCAAAACTGTAAGGAAGAAGCACCGCCTTTTGGATTATATCTTAATTTTAAGGACGCTGGTGCACAGATGAACCTACTAATAACAAATGAGTACCATTGGCGCGCAGGATTTGATCCTGCGATCCTGCAAGACTAGAATCTCTTAAAATTTGACCAAGATAATAATTGCTTTGAAGAAAGTTTTAACTGAATCCATGTTATTTTTTTATATTGTAAAATTTGCGTTTAAAAATTTTATTTAGGAAGGGGAGTCCCAATTTTTTCCTCATTTGGTGCCCTCCATTGCGTCCGTGTTACTGGCACACTTTTATTACGCAAAGTAAAGTTCCTAAATGCAATATGAAGTAGATTGAGTTGATTGACGAAGGGTTTATAAACACTTATACACAAATTTTTAGATTTTTTCAACTTCTACTCCCGAAAGGCTGAGCCGATACTCCTAATTGGAACTCCCTAATGCTAACTAAACAAAGCAAATATTTTCGTCCTCGTTTTTAAACAATTCTATGTACACAATTAAAAATCTACCGGTGTTAATCGGCTTGATATAAGTATTTGAACAAAATTTTGGTGCCAATGTTCTCTTTAGTTTCGTTGTTACTTTGGCACTTTTTGTCATTTGGACAAATTTGTGGCGTGTTCATTTCTAAACAGTGGCGGATCTTGATTTTGTGGGGCCCCAGGCGCAACCTGATCTAGGATGGTTCACTAAAATGAACAATGCAGAAAATAATAATGTTTTTTATTTCTGGTATCGACAAAAACAAACATAAAAATAAGATACGAAAATAAAAAAATATTCTCAGGTACCAGAAAAAAAATCACATTCCCATCAAAGGAAAAAAATCACACTATTCTGTATCATACAGTACAGGGTGGTCTAAATTCGATGGGGTTACATGGGTATCTCGCTTAATAGTCAAGATAGAGAAAGGGTCAAAAGACCAAAACTGTGCCGTTTTTTAGGACAAACACAGCCGTCATAACTTTTTAACGGCGAGCGTAAAAACCAATCTTTATGAAAACATCTAAAAATAATCTTCATAAACTTTTTCGATATTTAAAACAATAAGGGCAATATGACATTGTAAATATAACAAAAAAAGTTTTTTTTTGAATAACTCATAAACCGGAAATGATAGAATATATTTGAGAACTGTTCTGAGTTTGTCTCAAAAAAACTGCAAATTTTTGGTAATTTAACCGTTTCTCTATCTTGACTATTAAGTAAGATACCCATGCAATCCCATCGAATTTGGACCACCCTGTACAGTGCACTGTAATCAGATGCAAGTAGGGTTGCAAGTTTTGGCGATTTGGAACCAAATTGGATGTCTTTTTGTTTAATTTACCATGTTTATTTAATTGGCATTAATGACTATTACCCAATATCCACTATGAAAATAGGTTTTAGAAGATATTGCAATTTGCCTACAATTATTATTTTATAATTCTCATATAAACAGACAATAAAAAATTAATTTTGGTTTTTGAGGATGAGGCACGCAACGATTCTGAGGCCCCCTCTTTGCTGAGGCCCCAGGCGCACGCCTCATGCGCCTGTGCGGTAATCCGCCACTATTTCTAAAAGAATAATATATGTACTTAGGTATACAGATTAGATAAATTGCAACCAAATAATGCAGAATTGTATCTAAATTGAAGCAATTTTTCTAGCGATTTCATGGAAATGTGTTAGTTATTAGATACTTCCACACTATAACACAACAAATTTGACAGATTCACTAAATTCGGAGTTAATTTTTTGGTAAAATTTATGGCAATTGACTTAATATTACCTAATCAAAAATGCCTGCCCAAAAACGTTACAATAATTAGACACTCAATTTAAGACAAATAATATCTAATTTTTTAAAGACCAAATAACACTATTTTTAAGTGCGTACCTATATACTATATAGTATTAATTCCTAGTCATTTTGGTGTAATTGACACCGCGTATTTTATCTGTGTCAAATTGCAGTCATAAATGTATTTACCTTTAAAAAAAAAAAGCAATTCACCTGACCTTTTTTTTCTCAAAATACACATTTACAAGGTTTCTAAGAAATATTATTATCTATGCTTTTTTTTTTAAATGCACATTTAACTTTGATCTGAAAATCAAAGCAACGTCTCTAAGTATAAGATTTTTCTATAAACTTTTCAAGGTGAGATATTTAAGAATTAATACATTGACTAACTTCAATTTTTCAATTAAGTATATCTAGTAAGCCATGAAATTTCCTTCAGGAATACATGCCTGGTCAATGCAATTAAGTTAGATGCACAGAAGACAGTTACAGTGAGATGGTGTACAGAAAAATGTTTGGAAAATATTAAACATTTTTTCACTCTCAACCAATTTATTGGCTCTCTTAAGCTAAGACCGCACTGCGGGATTTTTGGCTGGAGGGTAGATGGTAGATACACGCCGTCGCCTGGCGACAATCCAGGCGCATTGTTTCACAACAAATTGTCGCCAGGCGACGGCGTGTATCTACCATCTACCCTCCAGCCAACCCTCCCGCAGTGCGGCTTTAGCTTTAAAGTGTGATGTTCTGATGATTAAAAAAAAAATGAATGAATGAAAAATTACGACCAAACAATAATTGTAGAGAATTACAGGACAGTGGTCATCAGGTTTATAAAGAAAACTCTTTACATCAGCCAGCTATTCTTGAATAAAATCCCATTGTGAACCGATTAAACCAAAAATTACGACCCAACAATAATTATTGTAGAGAATAAGATTTTATAAGAATATAAGAAATTATTGTTTGGTCGTAATTTTTAGTTTAATCGGTTCACAATGGGATTTTATTCAAGAATATCTGGCTGATGTAAGGAGTTTCCTTTATAAACCTGATGACCACTGTAGGTACCTACCGTTATTCTCTACAAAAATATTAATGTTACAAAAAAAATATTTTTCCTGAAAATTAATTGGTAATCCACTTTTAATAAATTTAAGATTATATTTAGTTCGTTTAAAAATTTGAGTAACGAATGACGTTGTAAAAGGTTAGGTTTTAGGTTTTAATTGAATGTTTTATAAATTAACTTGTTTGTTTTTATAAATTAAAATTTGATTATAATAACGACTTTATGTAGCTTAAAAAATGGAACTACAAACTTGCTTGGGCACATAAGTTTTCTTCATGGCCTACTGATACCCTAAAGATTTTAACATTTTACTTCAACAAATCATTACCAAAAGTATTAAAATGTTTACATAACTAGAAAGAAAAAACGTACACTATCTGATTTTTACTTTAAATTACGTTTTTTTTTTTCATATCGTTGGCATTTTTTGAAATTGAGTGTACTTACCATAATACATTTTTGCTGAGATTATTACAAAATCAAACTTGATACACCCTAATGTGTTTTCGTTTATCTACAATAGTTAAATCTATAAACCAATTTTAAACAATAGATACATATGGTGCAGTTAATTTGCATATTACAATTATTTGCTAGCAAAGTGATGGATGACCTCAATATCCAATTTGCTACATCAATATGACCTAAATGTTTTATTCTTATATTCGTATTCTACTTATTTAGAAAATGCGGTAGGTAATGTGCAATCAAACAGGTAAGAATCGTAACATATAGTACGGATAGAATAGCTGGCTCAGCAACCTACTACCCTCTGCAAGTTCAGCTTTATTTCAACACGACACACTTTCATTTAACAAATTACCTCACAAAACAATAAACAACGCACGTGTTATTACAAGGATTTCGTTGCATTGCAAGTTCTGCATGATGTATCACACCTAACGTGTTTGTTCTGCACTCAGAGTTTTAAACATGTCTAGACAAAAAAATACGGATTTTATTACCACCGTGTACAAATTATTAAATTATTATTGTCGACAAGATGACGGCAAATCCCAAGTACCTACTTCAATTTTTGATTTACCTATTTTACATTGTTATCAGCGCTGGTCAGAGGGTTTGCGGGGCTGTGTGCGAAAATAAATTCAGGGCTTAAAAAAATAAACCTTTACGAACTCTTTGAAGATACAGGTCTTTTCAAATTTAGCACGAAGCCGGACTACCCGCGGGGCTGTGTGCGGTGCACACCCTGCACCCTGCACTACCCTACCGCCGGCTCTGAATTGACATAGATCCCATTTACAACTTACAACATTAAGTACAACTGATGAATGTGTTTTGTCGTCAATATTTTCCGCGCAGAAATTAAAGGGAAAATTATTACTTAATTGAAACAAGTCACCGATGCGAAGTGGAACACATTTAAAAACAATTGAAGGACCTCTTTTTGTTTAGTCACCATTCACTTAAGTGTGAAACACGAGACATTTTTTAAAACAAGGCGATGACCTTTTTTTTAGCTACCACTGCATACAGGGATTGAAGAGAGCTCGCAATAAAAATTGATATTGAAAAAGGGCCCAAGTTCAACAAGCTTGAGAAACACTGGTTTTATATGGTTCTTTTTTCATAAAAAATACCTTTTTCAACTCATGCATGTAATATGAAAGTTGTCATTTTCTCACTGCCTACCCTACATAAAAGTTTTACTTTCGTCACTAGTGGCGAAAATTAACTTTCGCCACTAGCGGCGAAAATAATGTCAATGTCAAAATCAAATTGTAAAATTTACGATTTTTTTTAGCTTTAACTCATAATAAACTAAAATTGCGTTAATATTCTTATCAAATAATTTAATTTTAATGTAAAATTTTATATAAAAGCCTAAGAATGGCAAAAAAATTAATATTAAATATATTTTGTTTGTAGAAAAAATAGCATTTACGACTCGAGATGAAATCAGTTTTTTTCGTGATGTGAGATTTGCTCGAAAAAAACTGGACTTTCATCTCTTATTGTGAAATATACTATTTTCTACTTATGTATACGATAGTTGTCATTTTCTCACTGCCTATCCTACGTAAAAGTTTTACTTTCGTCACTAGTGGCGAAAATAATGTCAATGTCAAAATCAAATTATAAAATTTACGACTTTTTTTTATCTTAAACTCATAATAAACTAAAATTGCGTTAATATTCTTATCAAATAATTTAATTTTAATGTACTATTTCATTTAAAAGCCTAATAATGGTACAAAAATTAATATTAAATATATTTCGGTTGCAGGTTATAATTTTATTTATGTCAGTGTCAGTGTGGTGGTGTCGCTATGGAAATGAAATGATTAATTAATACTTTATACATAATAATTGTCATTTAGTTCGTTTACAGTAATTTTCGTTCTATAATACAATTTTAATTTCGTAGAAAAAATAGCATTTACGACTGGACATGAAATCAGTATTTCTCGTTCGTGAGATTTTCTCACTCGTCGCTTCGCGGCTCGTGCATAAATCTCACCTCACGACCTCACGAAAAAAACGGACTTTCGTCTCTTGTTGTAAAATATACTATTTCTGCGTCCGTTCAGATAATCAGTTGTTTCCGAAATTATTTTTTTTTTTGCTGACAAAATTTCAGGCATCCTGTCTGAGACAGGGATCCCTCTTGCCTTATTCTACATCTCTTTCCGTTTGCCTCATTTGTAGTTTTGTCTATATTTCTATGTATTTCTATTAATATTATTAAATATTTTTATCGTATTGGTCAATAATATATGTGTTCATACTTTGCACAAGCTATGATACAACACACTTTGTAACAAAATTTGCTTACGTGCGTGGAACATGGACTTGCTTAGAGTTCTCTGGTGGCCGGTTGTGGTACCTAATGCTAATGGATCGTTGCAAACTGGATACCAAACTGTAATTCGGAATTATTTAAAAAAAGGTTACTCTGAGTATTTAAGAAAAAAATAAATAAAAGAGGCTAATTGGACGTTATGCTAATGAAAGACAAGAAAAATACCGATGGGATATTTTCTTTTAAGACAAAAAATTCGCACTCGACAGGATCTTCCTCTTTTTTTTGTCAGCCCGTCTCTACGTTTAAAATCACGCAGCAAAATAAATGTTTTAACTAAGTTATATTTACAGAGGTTATGGTTACGTTACCTGCAAGCTTAATAATGCCATCCATAGCTTTTTTGATACAGGTAAAAATCCGAAATGGTTCTCCTTCCTGGCACTCGTTGTTTGGGAAACAATGCCCGATCTCCACGCCAATCCGCATGTAAGCTGGCGCCCAATGGCGGGAACGGGCGTGTGCTTGAATAAGATTGCGGACACGCCTATCGTTAATCCAGCAACAGGTAGGACCATAAGGCAAGAATTTATTTTAAATATCAGAAAAATAAACAATCCACACGTTAAAAAATCTAATAACCCGTCATGTTTCAATTTTAAATTTGGAACTTGCACGATATAAATTTAAAAATATTGCAGCATGCACAATTTGTATGAGTGCATGGAAAAGGTATCGTTAGGGACCAAATGAATAAGGGCCACGTTAAAGCTCTTTTTTTACATAAATATTGAAATTAAGCTATAGTAAGTGTAGGTAATAGAAGCTGACTAGCAAGTGTGCCAGAACGCTTTGTGGTCGGATTTTTCGCTGTAAGCTTTTTCGGTCTGAGCCTAAAATATTCACCAATTTGGCAATTTTTATTAAAAAATATAATTGTCGTTCCTTATATTTTATCTCACGTAACTGGTCCTCCAAGCTTGTTAACTTGAACATTACTTGCGATATACAGGGTGAGGCATCACTTATGATACCCCCACTTATTTTGTTATTGGAAAGAATTATCAAAAAAAGTTTCAAATAAAAGTTGTTTGATACAGTATTTCCCAAAATATTGTCATGTCAAATTTTGATTTTCTTTTGTTTTTTTAGGAGTTATGGCGCCATATTTGTTTTTTTTTAATGCCACCATACAATTTTTTTTATACGGTTAGAAAGACATTTTCTTTCTCTTTTTAACGCACTAAAACTTTTATACCCTTACATAACAAAATTTTTAAGAAAATCGTAAAAGAACAATTTTGTTTTAAAGGCGTACGGTATTAATTATTTTACATTAATAGGCTTTGAAAATGATACAAAATGGTAAAAGATTAAAAAAAAAGTTAATTAGGTTACAATGGTAAACACAAAACTACTGTAATACATACAAATGTTATTTTATTATTTAATGAGATGTTCGAATTGTCTTTCTTCTTCTTGTATTTGACAGTACCCAAGCCTATTATAATAAATTAATACGACATTCCGCCACTTCTCATCTGAAACTGTTCGGTTGTCACTATTATTCGATTTCTAAGATCATCTAAATTTTCTGATTTTGCTTTATACAGGGTGTCCCAGTTAACTTGAACAGCATGGGGATCTCGTAAACGGTAAGAGATAGAGAGTTGGTTAAATGGGTGAGAATGATCTATGATTTAAGAGCAACTATTCTATGAAAGAAAATCTTGAAAATATTTTACAGTTTTTGCGCTATTGGTAAAAAACAAAAAAATGACGTTTTCGATTTTTGCTTATAACTTGCTTATTTAAAATCATACCCAAAATATTTTTCGACATTATTAGGACACTTTTTTGCGTAGAATTAAATTTAGTTAATAAATTTTATCCATCTTCATTTGTTTTCGTTATTTTAACATTAACTTTCTTATTTTAAATACGGGTCGTAGTTGGCTATGACACCATTAAAAAGATTTTTTTTCTCATTTCATTGATGTATGGGTTGATAGGTTTATTTTTAAAAATAAGCAAGTTATAGCGATATTATTGTATTTGTTAAATTTAATTAAAGTGGCCATTGGAAAACAAAACAAAACATCGCATAAATAAACTAGCTGTACTTAATTAAACACAAAGAAACCTAAATAATTTAAGATATTTTTTAAATTACATAACAATTTATGTTTTTTTTATATATTTTTTTTATAAATTTTTATGTAATTTGAAAAATATCTTAAATTATTTAGGTTTCTTTGTGTTTAATTAAGTACAGCTAGTTTATTTATGCGATGTTTTGTTTTGTTTTCCAATGGCCACTTTGATTAAATTTAACAAATACAATAATATCGCTATAACTTGCTTATTTTTTAAAATCCCGTCTTTTAAAGCTATTTCAAACTGTTTGTACTGAACTAATGTTTATAACGCATATCATGGCATTACCTGTATTATTAAATATTACTCGTAATTATTCTCCGCTGGATCGTTAATGTAACATCTGTAACATTAGATATAAGAAAACATTTCAAGATGTATTTTTTTTTAAATGCCCAAGCAAAGCATTGCAACTGGCAAATTATACATCACGATTGTTCGTTTAGTTAAATGGGATCAAATTACGCGTTCTGTTTTTAAGATTAAAGTGCATGTAATTTATACCTGTGGGGAGAACGCAGAACCGTGCCCTTTCTATTAAAACACGATGGTATCTCTTGTAGTTAGACCCCCTCCACCATTAATAACTTAAGCATTTATATTAGACCCCAACATTAGCTACATTTTTAATTACCAAAACAATAATTGTATGTATGATTCTATTAATACTACATACAGGGTGTCCCAGCCAAGACGAATTATTCGATAGCTCTGTTATTAGTAATAATATTAAAAAAAGTTAAATATAAAAGTTGTTTGTTATCATTTACTACATAACCTAAAATTATTTTCAACTATACACAGTGTTTTGTTTTTGCGCTCTGATACCAAACATTGTTTTTTTTATATGAAACACCCTGTATATTTTGCAATTTTAGGATGTAAAATTTAATTCTCTTTTAAAAATATTATAGGTTATTTATGTCTAAAATGAACCGTTTTTGAGTTATTAACGTTTTTTTGAAAATTTTGACAGATGCAGACCTTTATAAAAATATTTATATTTATTAACGTAACAACACCAGAGCAATTTACTCTGGTAATTTATTAGACAATAGTGTCATAGTGATAGTTGACTAGTTACATTTTTAAAATAATATACAGGGTGTTCGTTATACTCGGTCCATTTCGCTAAACTTTAAACGCATGTAAGTCATTTTTTTTTAATGGAACACCCTATATATTTTTACATTTTCTTGTGGAAAATTTAATTATCTTTCAAAGTTGTTAAGCATGTTTTATGTCTAAATATAATATTTTTGAAGTTATTTCGTTTTTTATGATTATTTGCGAGTATTTTACCTAAAATATCGGTAGTAGCCTTTGAAAATTCAAAACAATTTGTATGAACTGTCAACCAGAACAGTTAATAGGCAAAATTTCCACTATTATGCCACTAAAAATCCGTATTTTTTAAGAGTTGTAGATACACAACATAAATGGCAGCAAATAACACCAGCATGCTATGTATCTACAATTCTTAAAAAATACGGATTTTTAGTGGCATAATAGTGGAAATTTTGCCTATTAACTGTTCCAGTTTCATATGATCATCAGGGAAAGGCATGGATGAGTGGTGAAATTTTTAAACGATGGTATGAAAAACAATTCACTCCAGAAGTGAAAAATTTTCAAAATTTTATTGATAAGAGGGAAAAAGTATTGTTATTACTCAACAGTGCACCGTTGCTTCCTTCCGTCTATAGAAGGTTTAAATCAGATATATGTATACAGGGTGTCCCAAGTTCGAGTAAATGCATGGGGATCTCGCTTATCTTAAGAGCTACGAGGTCGGTTAAATTAGGGCAAAGTTGCGAAATTAGATGCTCATCAAATATCTGCAAAGAAAATGTTCATAGCTGTCTTAGTTCAAAAGTTATTCAAGAAAAACTGGAACAAAAATATTTTCGTTTTTCTGTCCCATTTCCTACATTTTTTAAGATATCGACAATTTGGAAGCACTTCCCATGGCAACTTTTTACGCTTTATATTTTGAGATAACATAGAATTTCCAACAACGTTTCGTCTCTTCAAAACCATCATCCACTACATTTTTTTAAATACGGCGAAAAACATTTATATTCTCATAGGATAGAATTTTGTCTTCTGATTTCAATAATATACAGAATATGTTATATATCTCAGTAAATATCCACTTCAGGGAAAAATTTTTTGAATAAAAGTTGTTTGGTACTTAGTTTTCCACCATAGGACGAAATTGAAAAACTTTTTTTTTGAATAACAAAAGCGCAATGAACGGGTTTTAAAACCGAGTTTATCATTGCCAAGCTGTAAATGGTTCATAGTTTGAACACTTATTGTAGATTTCGTCAAAAAAAATTCGTTCTCATGATGTTTTTGTTAGAAATAAATACTAATCAATTAAAATAATTTTTGCGTTTTTCTCAAAAAGTTACTTAAGTAAGGGTACTAAAGTTTTGTATCATTGAAAAGAGAGAAAAAATCTCTATCAAATGAGCATAATATAGGGGTACCTTGTCATTTAAAAAAATTCAATTGTTTTTCATTGCGCTTTTGTTATTTGAAAAAAAAAATTTAATTTTGTCTTATGGTGAAAAATTAAGTACCAAACAACTTTTATTCAAAACATTTTTCCCTAAAGTGGATATTTACTGAGATAAATAGCATATTCCATACCTTTTGGACACACTGTATAGGTACAGGTACATATTTCAATAAAAATATTCACAATATGTAGATATATTTTCCGTTCTCCTTTTGTTTTGTTTTTTTCGATTATCCGAATTTTCAATTATCCGCACTACCCTCATCCCCAATTACTGCGGATAATCGAGGTTCTTAGTGTTTTCTACACCCCATCGGTTGCGCCCGTCTTTTTCCAGGGCCGTTGAAGATATTTTCAAACTTTTCAAAACTCTACTCGCAAAGGATGCCGTGCATCGGAAAATACCGGATATTAATTTTTTTCTAACACGGTCCCATAGCCAACGCGATCGCAAGTATGACCATTTTAAAGCACCATTTTCGGACGGCCGTGGATAATATCAATAAATAGCGCTTTCTACACGTCATCGGATGCGCCAGTTTTTTAGCTACATTTTGAGCATCGGATCAAGTTTCTCAAACGAAAAATAAAGGAGTTATGAATTTTTTAGTGGACCGATATGTTGTTTTTTTTTCGAGCTAACTCCGTATTTTGCGGGGTTCTCGTTTTTCGCGCTTTTCTCCAGAACCGTTGAAGATAATTTCAAAATCTGTGCACAGTCCTAATCGGAAAGGATACGTGCATCATAAAATAATGAATTTTAATTTCTTCTAACACGGTCCCATAGTCAACGCGATCGCAAGTATGACCATTTTAAAGCACCATTTTCGTACAGCCGTGTATATCTTTTTTTTTAAATAGCGCTCTTTACACGTTATCGGACGCGCCAGTTTTTTGGCTACATATTTTGAGCACCGGAGCAAATTTCTTGGACGAATAACAACGGAGTTATGATTTTTTTTGTGTACCGCGATATTTCTTTTCCGAGCTAACCTATTGTCAGTATTTTGCGCGGTTCTCGTTTTTCGCGCTTTTCTCAGGAACCGTTGAAGATAATTTCAAAATCTTTGCACAGCGCTAATCGCAAAAGATACGTGATACTACATCTTAAAAAATGACGAATTTTGAGTTTTTTAACACGGTTCTATACAGGGGTGGGCTGGAGCTGGCTCGGTCCGGCTCGCGCGAGCCAGTTGTTAAAATTTTTGAAACTCGGCGAGCCGCTTGTTACCCCTAAAACCAAAAAATAAGCCATTTTAATAGTATGTTTATGCAAAATATGCACATCGCGCCGATGTGCCACACACTCGCAAACATATCATGTGCGCAACGCACTACACACATCATGTGCGTACGTAAAATACGAAGTTTTTTTGTGCAATAAATGTTTTGTTTAGTTATTTTGTGCAATAAATGTTTTGTTTTGTTATTTTGTGCAATAAATGTTTTGTTTTGTTATATATATTTATATTATACTTATATTTTATACTGTACAAAAATAAATGAAGACAATGTACTCATTTACCGTTTTTTTTTTTTTGCTTCGAAATAATAGCGAGCCGGTTGTTCAAAATTTGGCAGCCCACCCCTTGTTCAATACCCAATGTGATCGCAAGTATGACCATTGAAAAGAAAAAGAATCATTTTCGGAAGGCCGTGGATGAGACCAAAACAGATTATATAGCGCTTTCCAGTTTCCACACGTCATCGGAAGTGCCAGTTTGTTTGCACATTTTGAGCACCGGAGCAAGTTTCTCGAACGAAAAATAACGGGATTATGACTGTGTTTGTGGACCGACATGTTTTTCTTCTCCGAGCGAATCCGATTTTTGCTGTGTTCTCGTTTTTCGCGGATCGTACTTGAAGAAATTAAACGGAGGTTATAGAGCACTAAATGTTATTTGTCATCGATCTACATTACCTACCATAATTTTTCAAATCTAATAACAAAGGTAGTATAACCGTTAATGACCTAATCATTATAGTCTGTGTACGTCAATTTGCTGCGTGTTGTGGGTGAACCCGTCGAGAGTCATGTTACTAAAGACACCAAACAAAGGAAAACATAAACCTCGCACTGTTGGCTTTTTTAATGTGACGCCGTAAATTTCAAATTGATTTTAAAACAATAACAAGCCGGCCCGACTATAATATACTTGTTCAGGAACACGCGCTAGTCTGAATTACGACCGACCTGTCAACCGAACAACACGACCATTGTGCTCCTTTCTGTTTATTTTATGACTCTTTGGCATTTTTGAAGTCGATTTGTTTAAAGGTTTGCTGATACTAAGCTTGATTTCAACCAGAAGAAGGATATTTTATTAGCAAATTTGCCACCGTAAAATACAAACTATTTTTCAATTATTAACAATGAATATTACAAAAAAAAAAATCAATACAATGATGCATAAAAAATAGATACATACAGTAAAAAACTGCCGCAAAACTTTTTTTTAGTGTTTGTCACCATTTTTTACTACCAAAATCGTTAAGTACATGGTGAAATAATTATAGAGAATTGGCACTTTTGAAAAATTTATTGGATACTTACAAGACATAATATCTAAACTAATGTTTTAATAACATTTTCAAACTTGCGATACAGCTTAGTTTTTCAACTTATTTTTATTAGAAATTTAAAAAAAAAGCAGCATTCGCCAGAACTACTTTAAAACGCACTGTTTTTTTTTATACAGTCTGTTCTACAAAATGGGCCCAAGAGTTATATGGCGAAACGGCATGTATTCTCCAACGTCTGTTTTAGTTAAATTATGTAAGTCAATAAGGGCTATATTTTAAAAATATTTTTAAACATACAGGGTGCTCCAAAAATGAGTGGCATATCAAAGTTATACTTTTTCTTATGGAACACCCTGTATATTTTTACATTTTTGGATTCCTCTTTATATTTAATTCAAAAAATGTATAAGGTCATATGGGTCTAAAGTCAACCGTTCTTGTGAAAATTGCATTTTCATGAAAATATAGTATTTTCAAAAATTTTCAACATTTAAAAACTTTGAGAAGTCTGAAGAAATTTGCTTGGAGATAAGATTGACAATAGGTAGATTATGTAAAAATATTACTTTGCCCTAATAATTAACAATAAAATCGCAATATCTCGGAAAATATCAATTTTAGGTGAAAAACAGCATTAATGTTTTCGAAAGAGAATTACATTTTCTATAAGACGGTGTAAAAAAATATAGGGCGTTATATTTAAAAAAAATTAGTTATCGATGTTTAAAGTTTCACAAGTTTGACCAAGCGTAAAAAACGCCCTGTATAATATTTTAAAAATGTAGGTGGTGCAAAGTGTTACATAATCTATTGTCAATCTTATCTCCAAGCGAATTTCTTCAGACTTCTCAAAGTATTCAAATGTTGAAAATTTTTGAAAATACTGTATTTTCATGAAAATGCAATTTTCACGAGAACGGTTGACTTTAGACCCATATGACCTTATACATTTTTTGAATTAAATTTAAAGAGGAATCCAAAAATGTAAAAATATACAGGGTGTTCCATAAGAAAAAGTATAACTTTGATATGCCACTCATTTTTGGAGCACCCTGTATGTTTGAAAATATTTTTAAAATGTAGCCCTTATTGACCTACATAATCTAACTGCAACAGAAGTTGGAGAATATATGCCGTTTCGCCATGTAACTCTTGGGCCCATTTTGTAGAACAGACTGTATATTAGCAATAAACTGCTACGTATAAATAAAAACCATTCAGTATTTATCTAAAAACCCCTTCATTCGATCATTTTATCGAGTGTAGTGACATCTATGAAGTTTAAAAATACTTTATCGTAGTTGTTAGTACGTATAGTACACTATAATGTAGCGACTACATTGAAAATATATATCATAACCTAAAAGGGTGCGTGTCAAAACTAAACAACGTAAAATGGCGTTTAATTTTCCAGCGTTTTCATATATTATTGCGTTGATTGTAGATGCTTTCCTGATATTTTTTTCATTATTTCATGTAATAGCGTTTGATGAATTAAAAACTGACTATAAAAATCCTATAGATCAATGTAACAGTTTAAATCCGGTAAGTAGAATTTAATTTGTAAATGAAGTTGTTGCAATGGAATGACAATTAAAATATAATTCAAAATTAATTATTTTGATTAAATTTGTATTGATAGATTGTACTGTGCACGTACTGCAGTGATTCTAACCCTACTTTATTTTTGTTACAGCTTGTATTACCTGAGTACCTTTTACACTTACTGTTCAATATATTATTTGCGGCGGCAGGAGAATGGTTTTCGTTACTTATCAACATACCTTTAATAGCCTATCATATAAATAGGTATCGCACAAGACCGGTCATGTCTGGGCCAGGATTATATGATCCTACGAGCATAATGAATGCTGATGTTTTAACGCGTTGTCAACGAGAAGGTTGGATTAAGCTGGCTTTCTATTTATTATCTTTCTTCTACTATTTGTATGGGTATGTAATAGCTTTGGAAAGAGCTCATGAACACACGTGATAGATAATAAATATTCCATAATTACGTTATTAAATAAAAGTGTAGCAAAGGAACTGCTTATTTTATTGTGCTCCCGTACTATGTTCCTTAATGATAACTTGTTTATAAGGAATAAATGACGTTAATATTGAACTGCTGTGTATATAGTGTTGTCGGCAGAATAAGTAATATTATTGTATATTGAGTAAATATGGATACTGTAAATATTATCTGTGTTAAATAAATATTTATTACATTTTGATAAGTACAGAGAACCGAAATCCCTAAACTTAATAAATCTGTCTGTTGCAGAATGATATACTGTCTGATTTCCACATGAATTCGTTACTACACCAGGATCTTCATAAATCAGATTTAAGACGTAATATGCAGGGATTTCGGTTCTTGTTGTTATGCAATAATATACTTTTATTTGTTTAGTTTAATAAACAATTATTAACATTGACCAGAATGCATAATAAAAAGAACCGATGTTCCCTTATTTTTATTAACGGATTTTATGTATGATATGTAGTTTGGAACAATATTGAAAGTTTATAAATCAAACCGTTGTAACAAATACAATTTTTAAAGAAAATGTCTATTTTGTTATGATTGATTGTACTATAGTCTTGTTCCAAATTGAGCATGAACCTCGACAGCTTCAGTCAGTAAAATATCATTTAACTAATTTAAAAGTGTTTGTTCATTATGTATCATTACCTCTTTATAATTAAAACACATTTTTGTTACAATTATATATTGTTTTTGTATTGGATAATACAATGTATTCATAGAAAACTACAAAAAAAACTTTTGTTTGTAAATATAACGAACAATAAAAATTTTTAACTTTGATCATTGTTTTAATACATGAAATTCTTATGCACTTCTTATTGCAAACATTTCGCTAAGGCAAGAATTACGATAGTAAAGTCTTCCTCACAGAAAGCAACAATAAAATGATACACAACCATTTGTACTAATGAAGGACATTAATATTAATTAAACTAATATTGGTAACTTATTATTAATACATTAGTGTTATTACACAATTAATTGATCTGAATGATAATTCAAGTAAAATCTATAAAATTACTTGTATGCCAATACAAATGAATTAGCAAACATGCATTCCATGAACACACAGTCACAGCAGGGTTACTTAATTATTAAAGATACCCAAAAAAATTGTTGCTTATGATGTTTGAGACATTTTGCGCCTCAGGAAATACATAATGAAAATGTACTATTTGTAAAAAAATTATTTACTAAGAATTATTACTTATATTTAAATACTTATTCTCATAATTAAACACTGCAAGCTTGCAGGCAACTCCTTATGAGAGGCCCTCCTCCTATTATTCTAATAGTTTTAATGATTTATTTTTATGGAATCAATATAACTATCTACCATTTAAATTGGTTATGAACATACATGTATATTGTCATCAGTAGATCGTAGAGTTGGCAAAACTTTAGGCAACACATTAACCTTACAGGATAAATATTTATTCAGTCTACCTACAAATACTGAGAAGTTTTCTTTCTAAATTTATTTTAACACTAATTGGTCGACTCTAACCAAAAATTTGAAAATCATGCTAGTATTTGTCTTTTTGTGTAAATTGCATTGGATTCTACTAATAAGTTGGAAATGTGAATGGTATTATAACTATTATAATGTTATTTTTCTTTCTGAGTACTTTGGCTAGTTCACAGACGGAAATAATTTACATTAGTGATAAAAAACTAAAAGTTTAAGCGTTTAAAACACAAAAAAAAAGTTATTTTTAATCAGCACAAGGAAATAACTCAAGATAACATATCAGTTTGTTGGCAGCATATTTTAAATTAGAAACCTCACAGAGCAATTATTTTGTTAACAATAAATCAGTATTTTAATGCAAAAAATTAAAGCAAATATGAATTTTTTTTCTTATGTATATGTATATACACACACAATGTAAATAAGTCACAATAGCAAGAATAAACCTTATTAAAATTTTAGTTAAACCTCAAGTTTAAAATAAATCATTTTAAAGTGCATATTTCCCTTTAAAACTACTCAATCTGCTATATTATATGATTACATCCATGTGCATATTTATATTATTATAAAGTATAAGTATTGTAAATAGTAAAGTATTAAAGGTGGGTTTATGCAGCTGTTTTAGTAATAAGACTTAAGAATAGTAATAAGAATAAAAGTTAAAATACTGTCACAGCTGTACTTTTCAAAATTCTTGTAAAACGCGTCAAGGCGAGTGCTTGTCGGTATGAGCGCGTAATAGGCCCCACAATAAACCCCCAAGAGCGCCGGGAGAGCTCAGGATGTACTTGTCATTGTGTTCTGAGTGTAAGATTACTTTAATGATGTCATTTGGACTTTCCTACGCTTTGGGCGAAATGTACCCCCCAAGTTTGTAACGGTCGCGCGGGAATGTTAGCGTCTTCAACGTGGGGGTGGTTTTTGCGAAGGCCTTAGATTGAGAGGGAATTCGTTGGTCGAACGCCGTGGTCCGAGGGTCAGTTGGACTCCTCTTCCAACAACTCCCGCCTTTTGGGAGTTGCGCCCCGCGTTTGTTTTATTTATCTAGAGTAATAATTGTATCAGTTTAGGTAGAGTTAAGTGTGTTTTTATATAATAAATATAATTTATGCCAAGCGAGTGTCTCATTTATTGAGCGAGTGAGTGTTTCTTAGAGCTTTGCCCCCATAGTTTAGCGCCGACTCTGGGCATTTTGGGGCGATCTATAAATAACCGCGACAATACTGTTAAATCAATGCTAGCGTTTACGCATTGGATTTAATTTTAGTAGTAACTTTAAGCATAAACAATAACCTTGAAAGTTGGTTTAACTTTCAACTTTATTCTTACGCTTATAGCCAAACGCGAAATGCGCAGTCGCAAGAAATCGATACGCCCATCGCACACGTGCATTTGTTGTTCGGGTTTTTGCGAATTAAAGGACCCACTATAGTCACAAAGTGTGCAAATCCATGCAAATCATGTATCTGGGGTCGTACGGGTGTATTTAAAAAATTGTTCTTTGTCATATTCGACTGTTTTCATATCTAAGGTTAAGGTTATTACAATAATTACTATCACCACTGCATAAACACTGCTTTTGTTATTCTTACTACTATTGATATTCCTTACTACTATTCTTATTCTTATTACTAAATTTGTGTTGCATAAACCCACCTTAAAATGTATATTGTATAACTTAGGAACACTTCATAAGCAGGGCTTCGAACCGTTATTTATTTCATTTTGGTCAAATTAAAAAAAAAAATCAGTTCGGTTCGGTTTTCATTTCAGAAAAATAACGCTTTTATCGGTTTTCAGTTCAGCTCTGAGTGATTAATTTTTGAATTGCATATGAAGAAATAACAACAACTGAAGTGGAGAGTAAGATTGTGTTAACGTGCGTGTTTGAACATGTACCGAACCGAAAAAAACCGTTTTTTTTTCAGTTCAGCTCCGGTTTTCGTTCCGACAAAAATAACGTTTTTTTCGATTTTAGGTTTTCGGTTCAGTTCCAGTTCGAAGCCCTGTTCATAAGTAGTAGTATATTAAATTAATTCCACATCTAATGATAAAGATATAATATTTCATCAACAAAAATTTTAAATTAGGTATATCATGTGTTCATTATTTATCATATAAACAAAACCCTTGTTATACATCACCAGCTACACAAAACTATATAAAATTAAAGTTTGATTAACATTACGATCTTTTCAAAAGTTGTACGTGCAAACTAATTTTTGCGGAATTGATTAGTGTCTCGCCATACATTGCGAATGTGTCGATTTTTAATGATAAAGATGCACAATTGATAAGAATTTTTTTAACTCAATCAAGAACTTTAAATGAACTGGTAATTGTTATTTCTTAGAATACATAAATATTGTAATCTTTTTCCTTTCATACTGTCTACCACGGAATTATATAAGTAACCTTTAAATCTAGATGGCTGGATAATAAATACTTTTACATTCATCACATATTGTGTAATAATCTTTAAAACTTACTTCAATTACCGAGTTTATCTAACAGCCAGTCTTCTGTCAGCTCTTCAAGTTCCCTGACCTCAAATGATCGACTTAAATCGCCTTCTCTTTGCAATGCCATTTTAGTGCCCGCATACATTATTTGCAACTCAGCATGACTGTCTCTTGGTGTATAATATATAAAGCATAATGGAAATGACACCCGACCATCTTTATGTTCCTGTTTATAGGAAAGCACAATATAACGTGGTTGGTGACTAGGTAATGCCTCTTGTAGGTCCTCAATTGTTACTCCTTCGAGAATTTCATCTATAATAATTTGTTGCTTTTCACGATCCACCTTTACTGTAAAATATAAATATGTTGTACAAAAATTTAAGGTAATTTATGCTTGTAAGAGACCGGCGTAGCTGTCATATGAACGCTGTGTTCACTTGTAAGCGTTTGTGCGTAAAAGTATTTATGAAGGTTGTAACTGTAACCCATTACACATTTATGGCCTACATTTAATTTATCCTATCCATTTAAAAAACAAAAAACCTTAACCAACCTTTAACCTGACCCTTTATTATTGACCAAGCGAACGTGGATGAGATTAAAGGTCGGTGAAAGTTTTTTTCAATTGTAATTTTTAATAGATGCAAAAACCTTTATGATGAGTTTTACGCCCAAACGCTTACATGTGAACGTGGCGTTTAAACACGAGAATATGGCATAAATTACCAAATTTAAAATGCATTGCATAATGATCACATTTATATTGCCCAACAGAAACAGCTCTACTAAGATATAAGCATAGACAATCATGACCTTGTTAGGGAAAACCATTAATAAAGATATGACATGCACAATAAGTCAGTTTTAAATATTGTTTAAGTTGATCACTTATCAATGACTGCGTAATCCAAACATTAGTTATTTTTGCATAAATTGTATATATTATTAGGTCAGTTTAAAATAATCAATAGCTTACATATTAAAGCAGAGGTATCCTCAGTTTTTCTAAATCTAAATTCTTTTAAAGCTTTTTGTACTTCTTCGGTGATGTCACAAATACTGACGTTTCCGGACTGAAAAAAATAAGTTTTAAAAAAATTTATTGAATTTACTTACAAACCAACCATCTTTAATGCTGATGTCTTTTATGAAGCGATTGTAAGTTTCAAACAGTTTATAACCTAACCATTGAATAAAAAGATATCTTTTTATTCAATGAACCTAACCGATTACAAACGTCAACCAAACTGACGGAACTTTGGCAACTGCACCGCCCACCAGGTTCGGCAATAGTATAATTGTGACAAATAATTTCAAACAATATTAAATCGCAATATGTACTGGGAAATTTTACGTTGTTAGGTTTCTTTCATATCTCTGCTGCGTTAAACAGCAAGAGGTTAGTAATCTGTCAAAAATTTCCATAACACAATTCGGTATTTTGTTTTAGTGTTTGTGTATTTGTGTTATTTTTAACAAAAATGACGGTTATGGAATTTTTTGGCTGTACATTTTTGGCGTTTGGGCCACCCTTCGCCATGTTCATTTTTACAATTGCTCATGACCCTGTACGAATTATAATTTTAATAGCAGCTTCTTTCTTCTGGCTGTTATCGTTACTTCTTTCATCATTGTGGTGGTTCATAGTAGTGCCACTTCGAAGTTATCTAGTATTTGGATTAATATTCTCAGTACTTTTCCAAGAAGTGTTCCGATATTTAATTTACAAAATATTACGTAAGGCAGAAAATGGGTTGAAGAGAATTACAGACGATAGCACACAACTAATAGAAAATAAACATATTTTGGCTTATGTTAGTGGACTTGGTTTTGGAATCATTAGCGGAGCTTTTTCATTAGTGAATGTCGTTGCTGATGCTGTAGGACCTGCTACAATGGGTCTTAAATCTGGAACTGAAATGTTTTTTATTACGAGTGCTGCCACTAGTTTGTGTTTTATTTTATTGCATACCTTCTGGAGTGTGATATATTTTAATGCGCTGGACAATGGAAACAAGCTACATATAGTATTAGTTGTTTTGTCACATCTGGTTGTTTCGGCACTTACATTGATTAATCGATACCAAATATACTCAGCTACTTTGATTCCGTTATATTTTATAGTATTTATAACTATGTTACATGCATTTAAAGTGGCAGGAGGCTCATTTGCTTCTTTTAAATCATGTATAACTACTGTCCATTAGTATTATTGATTACATTTTACAATTTGCTGTGTTATATTTAATATTAATTATGTAAATGTTTTATACTATGTATTTTCATTATGTAGCAATTAAACTAATTATAGTAATTAACATGTGATGTGTTTTCTGAACAATATCATATCCAACATCTATTTTTAACGGCCTGTCATATTTTTAAATACGTTTTTTTCTCAGCCAGTGCTCTAACTAGATATTTGAAGCAAAAAAAAAAATCAAGTTTAATACAAATTCCTGACAAGACAAATGTTTAACATGATTTTCAAAACATAAAAAAAACAGGGTAATTTATGCTTGTAAGGGACCGGCGTGGCTGTCATATGAACGCTGTGTTCACTTGTAAGCGTTTGTGCGTAAAAGTATTTATGAAGGTTGTAACCCATTACACATTTATGGCCTATATTTCATTTATCCTATGCATTTGAAAAACAGAAAACCTTAACCAACCTTTAACCTGGACCCTTTATTATTGACCAAGCGAACGAGGATGAGGTTAAAGGTCGGTGAAAGTTTTTTTTAATTGTAATTTTTAATGGATTGCAAAAACCTTTGTGATGAGTTTTACACCCAAACGCTTACATGTGAACGTAGCGTTTATACACGTGAACAAAGCGTTAATACCTGACAGCCACGCCGGTCCCTTACAAGCATAAATTACCAAAACCAGCACGTAACCCGTCCTAGGACGGGAATATTGTATATCTTAAATTTAAACTATTACTTTTTATAATACCGTGAGCTACAAGCTAGACACTTTGATGTTAACCGTGAGTAAAAATTTACGGTTCATTAGATACAACTCAGTCGGTCAAATGAACCCGTAGTATAGTTTACTGCGTTACTATATTCATGTGTTACAGATAGACAGAGTCAGGCTGGACTTTTATATATATTTATTATTATTATTATTATTTTGTAAAACCACGGTCTACTACACAGGTTAGGAAGCCTGTCAAAAAATCTGGAACTTTTTGAAATAAATTTCCGCTAGGTGGCGATAAGTCTAAGAACCATTCGCCATAAAAATCCGTTAGATGGCAATTAAGTTTAAGAAAACATTTTGAACAAAACTGACTTAAAAATTCGGTTAAAACATTGTTATATACATCATCTGATTGATTAAATTTGAATTTTTTAAGCGAAAGCCTATAAATCTCCCTGACATTGTCAAAATCTTGGACGGAACTAGTTACCGGCCTCAGTCGGTTTTATATCACAGAACATATGAGAGTTTCCCAACCTGTGTAGTAGACCGTGTGTAAAACCAATGCTACCACTTTACACAGCAACAGTGCTACCAATTTTAGAAGGCATAAAATATTTTACGTTTCAAATATGTGAGGTTATCTTTAACGTTGATGTTTGGATGTGTTTGAGAGTGTAGTTGATTGTTAGAAGATAGCATGTTGTATCTGATTTAATTTCCACAAATAAATTGATAAGTGGCTTATAATTAATATGGCAAGAACAGCTCCTACACCAGTTGATGTACAGGTAATATTTAAAATCATGAGTTGTGAGAAAAAAATCACGAAATTATTGTAGGATTTTCAATTTAAATTACATTGCCGATTAAAAATATTCGATAATGAGGATCATATTCCCTTTAAAACACCATGTAATTTAATTGCCACAGCTAGTCGATTTGGCTTAGTTTTTGTAGGAACATGTAATTCTACTTTTCAAGGTATGTAAACACTTATCTATGGTAAACACATTTGATCAAATTAATTTATGAAATATAAATAAGTTAAATTGAGAACCATTTACTTTATTTTATGAAGAATCTCTTGTAGAAATGCTAGACCAGTTTTGAGACTCTCATATTAGAAGTAATCTTATTTACGATTATAAGACTGTTTTCTACCGAAGAAAAGACAATGGTATAGAAACTGATCTAGCATTTTTACAAAACATAATTGGTTTTTAATTAAACTTATATACAGGGTGCGCCAATTAGGGGTGGGCGATATATCGAAATATCGATATTAGGTCACCAGTCTCTTTTTCACTTTTTTACCGACTTTTTTAGCTTTGTGCCGCTTGTATATCGAAATTTCGATATATTCCGATATATAATCGATATCGAAATTTGGATATCGCCCACCCCTAGCGCCAATAGTGCGATAAAGTCCATTATTGCCCTTAATGTCAACTTATTAAAAAAAAGTGTTTAATGAAACTTGTTGTATTTCTAGACGTGCATGTTTTAAAATTAGTTTCAAGTATACAGGGTGTTTCATAAAAGTGGGGCGTCACTAAAGGTATTTTTTTTAAATTGAACACCCAGCATATTTTTGCATAATCGAATTCAGCAAGAAAATCTCCATGTGACAGTATTTTGTTTTTTTCATTTTTTTTGTGACGTTGCCAATTTATCTCAAAAATCTTTGAATTTCCAGAAAAACAGGGTACAATACTTGTCAAGAGCACAACGTTATGAATAATAATTGGCAAATGATATTTTGTACATCGAAAGTCAAAAGGTGGAGTCATAGTCTAAATACATCAAAATTAATTTATATTATACAGGGTGTTTCTTATAGATGTGCCAACTTTCCAATTTTCAAACATCAATAACTTTATTTTTTTAAATGGAACGCCCTGCCCTGTATATTATTAGGTCATTTTGTTGCATTTTTGTTTTTCTTTAACTTTTCTTAATACTTACCTATACCTAAAATGAATATTTTCTGAGATATTTACATTTTACTTATTCTTATAAGCGTTGTGTAGGAATTTCCTAGTTTTCTTGGAGTAGGCCCCGACTTTGACAATAGAAGCAATAATTTCTGTAGTAACAAATTTCAGAGTTAATTGCTGTTAATTGTTAAAAGATAAATAAATTAGTATAACATATTCAATATGAATTTTCCAAAAGAAGAATTGATTGATACGGTCTATGTTCAGGGTGGCGTATTTTCGATGCCCATACAGGGTATCTCGGTTATTATCAGAGATAGAAAAAAACCAAGTACATAGTCTCGATTTCTTTTTTCGAGAGGAATTCATTGTCGTAAACAGATTTTTGATATCTTTTTTAATTTTCGAAATATAGTCAAAAACCGATTTTTGTAAATTTTCAAAAATGTTAAATATCTCGCGTAAACAAAAAGATAAAGAAAAACTTAAGACATTTTTGCATAATCGCATTCAATTTTTACTCATATAAATATCGATCTATTACACCTAACTTTCCTATTTTAAATGGCCACCATGATTGCCTTTGATATACATCAAAAGCTTACTTTTTGCGCTTTTCAAAAATATATGATTTGCTTATGGTTACTATTTAAAATAAAACAGTTGTTAGGTGTAATACATCAATATTTATCTGAGTAAAAAAAATGAATATGGCTATCTTATTAAGGACAACTAACAACGCTTATAAGAATAAGTAAAATGTAAATATCTCAGAAAATATTCATTTTAGGTATGGGTAAAGGTGGGTACACACACTACTGCAAGCTTGACACATGCATGATCAATCATTTTGTACACACGGTACAAGCATGCTTGGACAAGCGTCAGTTTGTGCTTGGAATATGTCGAGCTCGGACGACGATGCACTCGCTTTGGCTGCTTTTGTCCTTGTGTACAAGAAAAAAACGCAAAAGAAGAAATGTGGTGTGTGGTGTAAAGACTGGTTAATGAAAAGGAAAACTTATTCCCACATTAACTTACTGAGTGAGTTGAAGGTATATCCGCGTGATTGGCATACACATGAGTATGTACACTAGAGTTTTACTGTATAAAACAATAATAGCTCCTCATTTTGAGTTTTGCGCTTCATTACTTATTAATTTAAATAAAAATGAACTTCAACAATTACAGAAATTGCAAAATCGCGCCATGCGCACTATTTTAAAGTGTTCAATTCTTTCCCCTATCAAGGTTATGTTAAATACACTTCAATTTATGAGTATTAATCAGAGAATCATATTTAGAACATTAGAGCTAGTTTTAAAAATTAAACTACAAAAAACACCAAAATATCTGTATGAAAATGTAAAATTAGTCTATGAGATACACAGTTATAAAACTAGAAATAGGCTTGATTTCGTTATAGAGAAATGTACTAAAAGTCAAACTGCTCGTTCATTATTTTATCAAGGTTTTAAAATATTTAATAATATGCCGCATCAAGTCAAAATATGTAATAATTATAAGAAGGGTATTAAATTAATTAAGGAGTACGTATTAGAACGCTATTAAACTGTTATCTTAGATACTTAGAATTTGGAAGATTTTTAGATTTTTATTTTTTTTTCATTTTATTTTTATTTTTATTATATTTATTATTACCTATGTAAATTATGTTACAATGTAATAGCAATTGCTAAATAAAGCTAACTTACTATCTCAGAATGAATGAAAAGAATTTTATTTGAACCTTCTGTCGTTCTGTCACTCGTAACACCTTTGATTAAAAAGAAGGATACGATCATGAGAGAAGCTATATCACCCCACCAGTGGCGTAGGCCGGGAGGGTTAGGGGGTCAAACCCCCATAGGTTCACAATAAGTCATTGTAGAGCTGGAGAATTGTAAATTTTGTGCTAAAAAAAGGTCTTCGGCTCTTTTTACCGTTTATTAACCCCCCCCCTTGATGAAACATCCTGCTGCTAAAAAACAAAGAGAGAGCGGTGACCTAAAAAAATAGGTCCTCAGCTCTTTTTTGCGTTTATTAACCCCCTCCATGGTAGCATCCTGCCTAGGCCACTACACCCTACGAAAGATTACAGCAACATTACGATTTCTTGCAACTGGAAGGAGTTATAAAGACCTCAAATAGTCGAACCATAATTTCACCACAGGCACCAAGTCACATATTTCCTAAAACCTGCCATGCTATTTACAAGGTGCTCTAAATACTGCTGACTTTGGTATGCTTTTATGAAATCTGCAAGCAATTCACGGTTTTTCATCTTTTTTCAATCGCTAGACATGATGTTAACACCCACAGAGCTCACTCACGACTGACGTTCGCTTGCACATCCTCGGTACACACCTTCCGTTTTGCTTGCGCCCGTGTGGCTTGTCAAGCATGCATAATCAAAATTCTGTCAATCTTCAAGCCGCTTGTACAATCAAAATGCTTGCGCAAAATTATGCTACATACGCTCAAGCATGCTTGTACAAAATGATTGATCATGCATGCTTGTCAAGCTTGCAGTTGTGTGTGTACCCACCTTTAGTATTAAGAAAAGTTGAAAAACAAAAATACAACAAAATGACGTAATAATATACAGGGTGTTCCATTTAAAAAAATTAAGTTATTGATGTTTAAAAATTGGGAAGTTGGCACATCTATAAGAAACACCCTGTATAATATAAATTAATTTTGATGTATTTAGACTATGACTCCACCTTTTGACTTTCGATGTACAAAATATCATTTGCCAATTATCATTTATAATGTTGTGCTCTTGACAAGTATTGTACCCTGTTTTTCTGGAAATTCAAAGATTTTTTGAGATAAATTGGCAACGTCACAAAAAAATGAAAAAAACAAAATACTGTGATATGGAGATTTTCTTGCTGAATTCGATTATGCAAAAATATACTAAGTGTTCAATTTAAAAAAAATACCTTTAGTGACGCCCCACTTTTATGAAACACCCTGTATACTTGAAACTAATTTTAAAACATGCACGTCTGGAAATACTATAAGTTTCATTAAACACTTTTTTTTAATAAGTTGACATTAAGGGCAATAATGGACTTTATCGCACTATTGGCGCTCCCTGTATGTAAGATTTGTATTTTATTTATTAATATTAATGTTATGGCATTTTTATAGTTATACAGACTAAGAATATTGAAGAGCATCAGCTCAAAGATGGTGAAACTACAGACTACTTTTGTAGGACTATAACATTAACTTCTCAACCAAGACACCTTAGTGTAAATTGTGATAATACAAAAGTAGCTGTTGTCATTGAAAAAAATGGTTGTTCTGTAGCTGTTGTTTATGAAGTAGCGTCGTTTTTCAAACAGGTGAAGATGTAAAAACTTAACGTATTAAGATATACTAATGATTTTTATTTTTATTAGTCCATATGTGTAATAACGGAAATTCGATTATCAGCTACTCCAGGCGTCCATATTGTAGACACAAGCTGGAATCCAACTTTATCCACTATATTCACCGCATGCAAAAGTGATGGATCATTAGGTACAGTCATTTAAAAGAATGGCGATTTTACTCGTTAAATTTATTTGAAATAGTTTTGATTCATAGCTACTTGGGACATAAAATATTTTATCAAGGAAATTATGCAATTAACCTCTTAAGCCGACACGGCCTCTGAGCACGAGGCCTTGCACAGCGGACACGAACTCTAGACCGCTCGCGAGTATTTACGTCATATCCATTGCATGAAAAATTTCGTTCGTCATATTCATTGTATTTGAAAATATGAAATAAAAAATTAATGAAACGTAAGAATTATTTAAAATTTTACTTTTTTATAGTGTATACAACATATTATATCACACAACAATGCATAATTATCCATTTGGCATGTTTTTAAAAATATTACAAAGCAGTACAAAAAGTTTTCAAAAATTTAATTTTTGGTATGAAAATCTTTAAAGCAAGGTTCAGGGCAAAGGCCCGTGCTGCAAATTGCTCACCAATAACGACTTTCTTTTCTTATTACTTTTTTGAAGCACAGAACACATAGTAAATGTCGGCAAGTGGCGCTGTAAACGTTTTCGAACAAACAAAATAGATGACGTCATAAAGTGATCCTATATGTAATGACCGAAGCAAAGAAATCGTACGTTTTCGTCAAATACAATAAGATATACACAATTTTACACAAAGCGAATATGTACGGCATAGTAGCTATTCATGACCGATGACGATTATATGCGGCATAACAGCTTAAGAGGTTAAAAAAATGTCTTTTAAAGTGGCTAATTCTCATTCTCATACATGGTGTTCCAATCCATGCACTTGTTCTTTATGTTTTATGGCAAGTTTGAATTTTATAAACCGGATAAAAAATTAAATTGTTTAAAATTAGACGATATTTATTTCGTGAATAATGTAATTCATATTTGTATTTTATTTTCGCACTTTTTGAAGATATTTCCGATTGCACCAAAATTCTAAATATGCACATTTGTTTAAAATGTTTTATGATCTGTTAAATACACTTGTTTAGAAACAATAAAGATAACCATGAAGTACCACATAAATTGAAACCCTTATTTTTAAACCGTTATTTAAAATCGTTAAAACATATTTTCTGATAGGTATATATGAATTAAAGCAACAAGGGATCGAAATTAAAGAATTACCAACGGAATCAGGAGCTACTTGCATGTGTTGGAGTCCTAAAGGCAAGCAGCTTGCTGTAGGATCTCGAGATGGAAAAATAACTCAGTACAAACCTGAATTAACTGCCATGAAGGTTATCAATACACCTCCACTAGCAGAAGTTCAAAGTGTTTTATCACTCAAGTGGATTTCGAATTACCAGTTCATAGCAGTGTACAAATCTCAAAATCCTGATAGTCCCGCTAATGTGCTTGTCATAGATGCCCCAAAAACTGGAGATACTGTGTTCACGAATTATGATGATATTTGCTATAGCTATGGAACCACAAGACCTTCACAATTTTATATGTTGTTTCAGTCAATTTGGTAAGTTTAGATTTTATAGACAATTATACAAGATTTTTCTGTTCTGTAAGTCATCGTAATTAACTTCATTTAGCGTAAAAATTAAAAAATTGACGCTGCAAATTTTCATTAAGCACTCCTGATACTAAAGCAATGTTTTAAATTGTTACAGGAATATACTAATGGTGTCATCCTCAAATAGTATGGAAGTGGGAGTATTGAATAGTGAGAAAGAACAATGGACCCAATTAATATTGGGTGATGCTGCCCGTGCTGAATTACCTCTTGGCCATTCTAGACAAGATACACTTCCTATTGGTATTGCATTTGACACAGCAGTTACAGAGCCATTACCATGGGGTGAATCTAGTTTACCACCTGCACCATTTCTTTTTCTATTGTCACATCAAGGTCTTTTATGCTGCTTTAAAGTTGTGAATATGAAGCCAGGAACAACAGCTATATGTCATGCACCAGAAGCTTTAACTGATAAAAGTGGGCTAAGCCAATTTGTTAAACCGGTCTCGTTTTCTTCCCAGCTCGGAGTACCGTCCGAAAAAAATCCTACTCAACCACAATTACAGGTAAATGTTATAAGGATATTTTAAAATAAATATAGTTAAATTTTTGGTGATAAAAGTTGTGTAAATTAAGAGATATCAGTAGACATAATTTATATTTAAATAAATTGGTGGGGCCACCAAATAATTTTCTCCATATATTCCGTCATTGGGTGTGTGTATAACAAGTAAGGTGCCGCTCTGGGCATTGCAGAGCCGTAGCAATGTTTGTGGCGCCCATGGCAAATAACGAAAATGGCGCCTTTCTTTGACTTCTTTTTATTTTAAGAAATATTTTTATTATAAGTCAGAATTTATTATAAAGAAACAAAACATTTCTTCAAAATATTATATTTAATATGTACAGGACGGGCCTGAATTATGTACCTACACCGCCGTTGTTCAGATATAGATTGAGCCACAATTTTTTAACTAAATATTCATAAGAATACTGACCATACTTAGGCGCATTACCTCACAGGGTGGTCTATTTTCGATGCCATCTCGGTTATTATCGGAGATAGAAAAAAAAAAAACAAATACGTAGTCTCGATTTCTTTCTTCGAGAGAAATTTATTGCCGTAAACAGATTTTTGATATCTTTTTTAATTTTCGAAATATAGCCAAAAACCGATTTTTGGCAATTTTCAAAAATGTTAAATATCTCGCTTAAACGAAAAGATAAAGAAAAACTTTAAAGACGTATTTTGCATGGTTTTTTATCTTTAATAAGATGGCGATATTCATTTTTTTTTACTCATATAAATCAGGGCTGCGGAGTCAGTAAAAAAAAAAGTCTACTCCGACTCCTGATAATTTTAGTAGCTCGACTCCGACTCCGACAAAATTAAATACTACAACATTTTATGGTGTGTGTAATATAAAAAAGAAAAAAAAATATCTAAAGAAATCAATTAAAATTTGAGTTTAAATTTTGCGACAATTTTTTGTTGGAGTCGGAGTCGGTACCTGTTTTCCGACTCCACTGACCAGAAATTCCTTCTAAACTCCTATTCCACAGCCCTGATATAAATATCGATATATTGCACCTAACTTTCTTATTTAAATGGCACTTGGTTTTTTTCTGATAATAACCGAGATACCCTGTATTGGCATCGAAAATAGGCCACCCTGTACATGTACAGGGTGGTCCAAATTCAATGAGATTACATGAGTATCTCGCTTAGTAGTCAAGATAAAGAAACGGTTAAATTACTAAAAATGTGTAGTTTTTTTGAGAACCGGTCTCAAAAATATTCTATCATTTCCGGTTTTTGAGTTATAAGAGAAACTCAGTTTTTTTGTTATACATATTTATAATGTGTCATATCTCTCTTATTGTTGTAAATACCGAAAAAGTCGTTGGAGATTATTTTTAGATATCTTTATGTAGATTTTGATATTAACAAAAAAAATATATTTTTATGCTTGCCGTTAAACAGTTATGACACAAACTTACCTTTTGTTAAATGGAAGCTATTGGCTATGACCTATTTATATTCCTTGTTTTTTCCCCATTCCAAATATATGTGTTTGATATATTTATTTTCTATAATACGCAAGTTACAAAGGTTTTTTAATTTTTCTAAAAATGTGAAACAAAAAAAAAAAAAAACAAGAAAAATCGGAAATGATAGAATATACAGTGAGCTCGCGTTATAAGCAACCCACGATATAAGCAACTCGCGTTATAAGCAACACTCGATATAAGCAACTATCGTATCAAAAAGTACACGATATAAGCAACTGTCAGTGTGACAGTTAAAAATACAAATATCTAAAATACGATTGCAGATATAACAATGAAATTTTGTATCTGAGCGTTATGGTATTTTTCGGATTCGATGGAAATATTAAGGTTGCAATACGACTTCCGGTTCAACCGGAAACGGACTCAAACTTTGAAATTTTGAATAGAACATCTGTATATTTTTACATTTTTGAATTTGTCTTAAAATTTACTTTAATAAATGTAAAAAGTTATATGGGTCTAAAGTCAACAGTTCTCAAAATATTTACATTTTTACGAAAATTTTTAGTGATATAGCACTTTCAGTTTTTTTTTAACATTCAGGTTATTTAAAAGGGCAGTAAAATATCGTGTGAAATCTAGATTAACAATAGATTTTTTAACAATCATTGTATTTTTAGGAGATTATTAATATACAGCGTCATTCAAAAAGTCTGCAACGAATGGAAAAGTTTTTTATTATTTTTTTCTCAAAAAATTTTATTCTTGATAAAAGATGGTGCATGGTCTAAAACTAATTTTAAGATGAAAAAAGTTCAATAAAAAATCATATGACACTAGATATTAGTGATCTTTGAAATATTTTAAGAGATACAAAAAAAATTATGGACAGAGTTTTTAAAAATCCCAAAATAAGGCTAGATTTAAATTTTGACGGTCAAATTTCAATTTTTATTTTTTAAGAAATTTTAACATTCAAAAAGTCTGCAACAAATGGAAAATTTTATTTTTATCGAAAAAAGTTATTAAGAATCTAAAAACTGAACTAGGTTTAAATTCTGAGGGTTAAATTCTAATTTTTATTTTTTAAGAAGTTTCAACATTTAAAGTCTGCAACACATGGAAAATATCCTGACTTTTTATTCAACTTTTTTTCATCTTAAAATTAGTTGTAGACCATGTATGTACCAACTTTAACAAAAATAAAATTTTCTGACAAATTGATAATAAAAAATGGTTCTATTTGTTGCACTTTTTAATTGTTTAAGTTTCTTAAAAAATAAAAATTAGAATGTGACGATCTAAATTTAAATTTAGGCTTATTTTTAGATTCTAAATATTTTTTTTAAATAGTTTTTTTGTTTCTCTAAAATAAGAGCACTTTATTCTTGCCAATATTTCAAAAAGTCGGTAAAATCTAGCGTCCTATGATTTTTTATTGAACTTTTTTCATCCTAAAATTAGTTTTAGACCATGCACCAACTTTTATCAAGAATAAAATTTTCTGAGAAATCAATAATAAAAAATTTTTCAATTTGTTGCAGACTTTTTGAATGACGCTGTATAATAATAAAATAAACTCGTAGGTTAAATTACTAAAATTTTTTGGCTTTATGTAATTTACCAAAGACCATAAGTTCAATTTATGATGTCGGTGGAATTAGCACACGGTATAATAGTACCTAACTCGTTGCTTAGATATTTTTCTCCCGGGAATATTTTTTTTACGTGTATGAACAAGAGTTTTGTCCGGTAAACACTTGTAAAATAAGGCCGTTTCATCCGCTCTGTATACTTGCCATGAAATCACATCATATTTTTTTATTTGAAAGATGTACAAGTACATAGATCACGACTAAAGGTACGTGGCACGCGCGTATTTCGTTTGACATAGGTACGTACAGATCACCATAGCAACGCGACCACGATCGCGTTGTTATGGTGTAAACTTTTATTTTTAGTTTTACTACTAAAAACAAGATTTATTTATGTTAAAAATCGAATCGTTTCTATTTCTATCATATAAGCAACTTTCACGTTATAAGCAACTTTTAGATCGGAATTGGCCGCCGTTAGTTGCTTATAACGCGAGCTCACTGTATTTGAAAACTGTTCTGAGTTTGTCTCAAAAAAACTAAACATTTTTAGTAATTAAACCGTTTCTCTATCTTGACTATTAAGCGAGATACCCATGTAATCCCATCGAATTTGAACCACCCTGTACATACGCAACTGATTAATCTAATGCTCTGCTCATCTGCTGCCAAATATCATAAGATTATTGCCATCTCTTGGATACATCCATCAGGTTGGCGTGCAGGCCATTTTTACTATTGGTTTAAAAGGGGAATTACCGTGCATTGGCGGAAAATCGCAGAGACATATTGGGGCGTCACGAAATTTTAGCAAAGGGCGCCTGATATTTTTAGTTTTTTTAGGCCAGAGTGCATAAATGTTTGCACTTGGCGCCCTTTACGTCTCGTGCCCTCGGCACTTGCCCCGTTGCCAATGCATTGCTGCGGCTCTGGGGCATTGTAATTATTTATTAATTTGAAGTTTGTTTTTAGATTTTATTTGTTAATTGATAATAGAATGTAAATGCACATATGTATAATTTCTGATATTTATTTATACAACTCATTAGATTTAGTTAAATTTATACTTATGTTTATTCGAAACTTCTGAAGGGCTGTAGAAAAGCCACAATGCAGGCAACGGGTTGGGCATAGCTGGTCTAGCCCATACACACACACATGACATGTGAGAATGTGTTTAGGGGAGCTCAAAATGTGTAAATTTGTAAAAATTTGGAATTAAATTTTTGTTTTATTTACAATACTTTTTATATACCACGCCTGGAAAAAGTAAAAGATTAATTATTAAATATATGATCATTTTCTTGTTGTATTTCAGGCAAACACTAATTCACCTGCATCAACCTTTTCATTTGGCAATGCTCTTAAACAAACAGGATCTACATTTGCACAACAAACTGTACCTAATACAATCCAACCCACCCAGCCTCTATTTGGTGGAAATCAACCAAAATTAACTGCAACTCAACCAACCCAATCTTTATTTGTGCCACCCACATCAACTCCTTTATTTGGTGGAAATAAGACTGTAGGAACAACTCCACCAAGTCAATCTGTTTTTGGTGTAAATGTTACAACTTCAGTTTCAACTCGATCAAATCAAACTTTGTTTAGCATAAATCAAGGCTCTATAGGTGCAAATCAACAAACTCAACCATTATTTCACACAAACAATACTCTCTCAGGTCCAACTCAGTCTCTGTTTGGTGGAAATCAGCCCGCATCAGCTGCAACTCAATCTGTATTTGGTGGAAAACAGCCTACATCAGTTACAGCTACAGCTCAATCTAGCTTTGGTGGAAATCTACCTACTTTAAGTGCGACTCAGCCTCTGTTTGGTGGAAACCAGTTGTCTTCAAGTACAACACAACCAACTCCATCTTTGTTCGGTGGAGTTCAATCATCCTTGAGTGAAATCCACTCTTCAACAACTGAAAAACCTTCATTTGGAACAAATCAAGCGAATGCCACAGCAAAATTTGGTTTGACGGTACAAAATAAATCTGAACCACAGGCATTGTTTGGTTCTCAAACACAAACATCTTCGACAGTACTTGGGCCCAAGCCTTCTCCACCAAACCTGTTTGTTAACAAACCACAAACTGATTTATCCACCGTTTCTACAACTACACTTCCAGCAACTTCCATCTCACCTAACTTCACACCACCAAATATTTCTACAGCAAAACCGAAAAAGGTGGAAAGTAATGAAATTCCAGAAGCGTCTCAAGATACTGAAGTGTTGATTGCTAACATGGTACGAGAAGAATGTAAAGCAATTGAAGATGAGTTAGCAATGTTGTTGTTTAAAGGAAGATGTGTTAAAATTGATCTTGGAAATGAAGTTGAGGCGACGGAATTAGTTTTTAAAACAGATAGTCTGCAGGAATTTTTAAGTGAAGTTGCTGATACTAGCAATAGTCAAGCTGCAGAGGTGTGTATATGTATTTAAGTATTTATCTTGACTATTATGCCATGAATCCCGTTAATATGGAGTGGACTCGCATTATCAAGTAATTCGGTTTACAAATTGTTGCCTGTAAATACTTAATCTGATTACTAATTAAAATCATTAGATTGTTTCTTGCCCATTCATATTAATTATAACACAGAATAATTAATGTTAACCGTCATTTAAAAACGTTTTATTGTCAGCACTTGGGTTTTGAGGATGATAACATAAAACATATTTTTAACATGTTAAGCGCCATTTGTATCCATATACAAAAGATTTTGGTCCGATGGGCCACCTGTATCCGTTTGGATACAACACCCTACATTTAGATTCGGCTGCCTGTATTCTTAAACGTACATGTATTACATATAACTATACCAGAAAAGGTTTAAGGATGGCCCGGTGGACCAGAAAAACCTTGGTGGCCAGCGATTTTTTACCCACATTGATATTTAAAAAAAAAAGTTTTATGATCCAAATGTATTCATATGAAAATCAAATTTACAGTTTATCCCCTTACCGCATGACTTTTTAAATTTTCAAATAAAAATTTTTGAATGTGTACAATATATTACAGAAAGCTAAAAAAATGTTAAAAAATTTTATTTTTATTTTAAGACGAAAATTTTAAACTTTTCTGTTTTTTTTTTAATATGTAACACCATGCATATACCGGGTGTTAACCACCAGCTGTGAACATAGGGAATTAACATTGGTTTTAACTTTTTTTCGGATTCCTGCTCCCCAATTGAATTTATATTAAAATTAATGGTAACAATAGAAAGATAAATTTATTACGCATCATTTGAGACCATTAATAAGCTTAAGTGTTTAATATTTAGTTTATAATTAATATTTTAAAATTGGATTAATTTTACAAATATAAGAAGCCATGACTGTCAAATTGACATTTGTTTTCATTGATTTTTATTATCTGTCAATTTTTAAATCAGCGAGTTATTTCTTTAACGATTTTGATTAAAATAAGTAATTACAATAACGAAGAAAGAGTTTTTATGGTGAAAGCAAAAATTAATGAAAACAAATGTCAGATTGACAGTCATGGCTACTTATATTTGTAAAATTAATCCAATTTTAAAATATTAATTATAAACTAAATATTAAACACTTAAGCTTATTAATGGTCTCAAATGATGCGTAATAATTTTATCTTTCTATTGTTACCATTAATTTTAATATAAATTCAATTGGGGAGCAGGAATCCGAAAAAAAGTTAAAACCAATGTTAATTCCCTATGTTCACGGCTGGTGGTTAACACCCGGTATACTACATACATAATTTTTATTCATAAAAATTAATTGATTTGGCACAATAAATTTAGACGTTATTATGGTAAAAAAAAATTACACGTCGAATTTATAATGTAAATAAATAAAATGCAATAAAATAAACTTACTCAATTTGCATAAATGGCGGTAGTAGGCGGGAGATGTTAAGCTCTTTGACATTTTTTAATGTAAATTTTCTGTAGTTCAACATAGATGGCGCAATTTTTCAAATATTATGCGTGAAACTGCATAATATTAGTATAGTATACTGTAGATCAGGGATGGCAAATAGGATTTGATCAGTGTGCCAAAATAAAATAAAATTTAATACAAATTTTTCCCCGTGCCAGTACCTAACCTAACCTACCCTACCTACCTACCAGAAACAATTGTCAGTTATTTCGTTCAGTATTGCCAACGTCATGATTTTATGTGTCACTAAATACATATGCAATCAGTGGCGTAGCTAGAGGTTGTGCCGCCCGGGGCGGTCCCTAAATTTGCCGCCCCTATAAATAAGGGTTGTTAATTTTTGATTTTTGCCAAATGCAAGCAGAGATCGACACAAAAAAGTGGAGGGAAAACAAATTGCGCCGCAGGCGTTTTTTTTTTTTAAATCTTAGACGTTCAAACGTGTTTTAAAGCAAGTTAGATAATGGAGAATACTTTATCATCTTCCAAAATTACAGTTTTACAGTAGAACCTTTTCTGATTTTTTTAAAAATCAGATCGCCTCCACTCCCACGAAATAATTTTTAATAAGGGCGAAAAGTCTCTGTTACAATAGAGTTTAAAACTGCATGGAATTTAATGCTTAAAATAAATGAATTGTTTGAAATTTTATTGAATGGCTGGTACCGTATCGTAAATTTTATTAGAAACTTGGAATTTCTGTCGTTACAAGGCAGCGGGTTTTCAGTGAAGCAAGGTCAAGTAGCCCATTTTATCCTCTAACTTCGGTAAGAATTCCTTTTTATAAAATTAATTTTTATGAATTTAATAGCGCTAGTGCGGGAACTGATTATTATATCTACTGATCCTTCATTACCCCGAGATTTTCATTCTTACCCCATTTGGGTAGACTAAAAGTGCTGCCCCAAAAAAAGTGCCGCCCGGGGCGGACCGCCCCCCCCCTTGCTACGCTACTGTATGCAATCAAAAGTTCCGTGCATCGCTACAGTTGGTATTTTATATGAAGATATAGTAATGAACAAATTATTGTATCGATATAAGAGTTGTTATTTTCTGGTATCTTTAATTTTTTAATTAGCATGCTAATTAAAAATAAATAAAACTTTTCGAAAAAGTTTAAAATTTAAAAAAAAAATTATTCATAGAATCCTTTAGGGTGCCGTCGAAAATCTCTCGCGTGCCACCTATTTGCCATCCCTGCTGTAGATGGTGCTACTATATGAGAACTATGACTATATCGCTTTTTATGGTACGTATCATATCTGATACAATATGCGGTAAGGGGTTAAAATTGTCAAAAATAAAAGCACATAAATGATATAAAAATAAAACTATATAATTGAGCTCTTCTTCATAAGACATAATGTAAATATGAACACTTTATTTTTGGAAACCTTTTACCGTTGGGGGTTGTTAATTAATCCTGTAACTATTTAATTATTTGTTTACCTGCTACCTTCGAATTATAATAGTTAGTAAGTAGGTAAAACGTGCAAGTTTTTACGAGTATATACATACTTGTATTCGGTAAGATACAGTGGTAAAACACTATTTTCTTACCCCATGGGCCGCCTGTATCCAAATGGATACAAATAAATTTTTGTTTAAAAACGGGTTAAAATGTTATTATTTTGTTGCACATTATTTTTATACTACTTAAGGGCAATTTAGAAACGTTAATTTAAAAAAAAAAAATAGTGGCCAGAAAAACCTACTTTTTTAACATGGTGGCGCTTAACGTGTTAAATTGCATGCAGGATTAAAATTTTTGCATCACGTTATTGTTTGATTACTAAAATTGTGTTTTCATTATAGATTCACTGTCTAAAGCAAAATCTAATCCAAACATGGATGTGGTATGAAGACGCACAATCACGATTTGGCTTGTCCAAAGATCCGAAAATGGCTATGTTATTACAAGTGAAACCTTTAGATCCTGCTTCTCAGCGACAATTGGCAGACATACAACACTTGCTGTATTACCTCGAGTCCCAGATGATACAAGCTAGTCATGCACTGGATGAACAATGGGAAAGTTTTCAAGATTCTTGTAAAACGAGTATACAATTTAAAATACCTTCCATTGAAGCCATCTATCAGACTATGGTGCGTCAGAATGCAATTTTACAAAAGCAGGTAAGTCTTAATATAAATCCATTTTATTTTATTGATTATTTCATAGACAGGCTCAAAACAAACACTTCTTCAAAATTATTTTCTTACACGTTAACTCTTAATAAAATCCAATTATCGTCTCTTTTTTTCTTATACAGTAGACTCCCGTATAACGCGGTTAATACGTTACGCGTTGTATGAAATCGTGTATGGGCGGGCGAGCGTCCCCTAGGGGAGATAATGTTTGAGAGACTAAAGCAGAATCATCCTCCGGATCCGAATTTTAGATGCTCAAAGTAGTGCAGTGTTGCCAAAATAAAGAAAAACGTAATTTTATGAAATTTGAAAAATATGCGTTTTTTATTTTTTTTTTATGCGTAAAACTTAATAACTTTCTTATTTATTATCGTATCTCGGCGAATTTTTCATTAGATTATTCTCTTTGATTGGCTAAATCGCACTGTGTGAAACAATTATTCTTCACGAGATTTTATAACTCTGTAAAATAAGTTTAACACGTTAAGCGCCATTTGTATCCATATGGATACAAATCATTTTGGCCCAATGGGCCACCTGTATCCATTTCGATACAACACCCTACATTTAGATTCGGCTGCCTGTATTCTTAAACGTACATGTATTACATATAACTATACCCTATACCAGAAAAGGTTTAAGGATGGCCTGCTGGACCAGAACTCCTTGGTGGCCAGCGATTTTTTTTAACCCAAATTGATATTTTAAAAAAAAGAAGTTTTATGATACAAATTTATCACACACAAAAAAAAATTAAAAACTGGTTAAAATCTTATTATTTTGTTGTGAAATTTTTTTATATTACTTCAGGGCAATTAAGAAACGTTAATTTAAAAAAAAATTGATGGCCAGAAAAACCTACTTTTTTTAACATGGTGGCGCTTAACGTGTTAAAGCACAACCTCGTACATTTTGGAAAGCGCGTGCAGCGTAAAATGTCACATGCGAAAGCTTTTTTTATTTTTATAATTAGGTCACTACTATATCAAGACGAAATTGTAACTAAATATTAACAAAGTTTTTGCAACAAACAGAACTTAGATATCCCTAACGGTTTAAAAGATACGCCCTTTTAAATAAATGTTATTTTCTAATGAAAACTATGATAAATTAATTTGCCAGTTAAAGGGTTAACAAAAAATTTAAATTTAAAGAAATTCTTAACCTTTTCTGCAGAAATTAAAGAGAGGTGAACAAAGAAGCATTTAACGAAGAAAAATAAACTATAATATAGTAAAATTTAAAAAAAAAAAATATTAGCCATTTACGTAAAAAAAATTCTAAATTTTTAATTTTTTAAATAATTTCGTAATTTTAAGAGGTAAAAAAAATAGTTTTTTTTTGGATCTCGATATAAGCCTACAATCCTACATAAACAGAATATTTTTATCTATTAACGTTTTCGTGTAATTTTGCATTAACATTACAACTTAAACCACTGTATATTAGTTATTACCTGTTTGAAAAATCAACAAAATACACGTATTTTGTAATATATTTTTTATAGTTTTACAGATAACTAATGTCAAAAAAAATTAAAGTCTGGCACATACACACCTGCACACTTAATACACGGTCGTCAACACGAAAATAGCCAAAACTGGTACAGGGGACCTTTAAATGTGTAAATGCATCGAAATCTGGAATTCGAAAATTTTCGTGATCGCAATACATACTTTGATCACACGTATGACGAAAGTAAAAGTAAAACAAAATAAATCCTTAGTGGTGGACATAACAAGTTATGTATGTAAAAAATATATAGCGCGTTTTACGAGAACCGCGTTGTATAAAAAAGCCGTCGCAATATCTTTAGTGCGTTGTAGGAATTCGCGTTGTAGGGGAGTTATACGGGAGTCTACTGTACTTGATAATGCTGCAAGAAATTTGTTGGTTATAAAAGCAAGTTAATGTGTTGTTGTCCCATGAAATAACAGAAGGTAATTTTGTTTTATCTTTCAGAAATATATACTCAAAGATGTAGCTACTAGAATACGTAGCCATCAGCGAAGCAAATGTATAGGATCGTCTCTTATATTTTCATTAGACAATGCTGATCAAATTGAGGAGGAACTTCAAAGACTTCATTTAGGACCCGAAGACTTATTTTATGTGCAATACGAACGTGTACTGAACAGGCAACAACGTTTAACTAAAAGCAAAATAAATAAACTAAAGAGTTACATAATGGAGAGAGACGTAACACATGTTTCTGTAAACAAGCCACAGTTGTCTAGTTCCATGTTATCACAGTTTAATTCGGTATCAACACCATGTGGTCCTGGGTTAGGTGGTGTGAAGAAAACCTTGTTTCCTCAACCACTGACATCACTACTTGGAGCAGCAATGTCACCCATAATAACGAGTGTGCCGCCATCAGGATTTACGCAGTCTACTCCCGTATCGAGTATATTTCAGTCAACGGCTATGTTACATAAAGAACCTGAACAACAAAAATCCCAAATGGGTGTTCAGAAAGTTATATTAGTTCCTCAAAGCAAAGGCTTGTCTAATGTACAAACTTTCACCATGAAACCAACAGGAGCTGCATTAGAAAGTTTCAGCATGTTACCATCTAACGTACTAAAGACAAGTTCTGCGTCAGATATTTCCCAGACTACTGAAAGTGCTAAAATGAAACCAAGTGTTTTCCAGTATAATGTAGCAAGTACTGCTTCTGACAAGTCGACTGGTAGCACAACTTTTGTATTTAAAAGCAATTTAAATGTGCCAACTACCCAATCGGGCTTCACTTCAGGAAGTACAAAAGGTGTCTCTTTCAATTTTGTACCAACAACAGTTACTCCAGCGAACCTGATATTTAGCCCAAGTGTTAGCGGTAATACAGGTGGAGCACCTTCAAGTAGTGCTGTCAATACAAAATCAGGACTTACAATTAAACCTAGTTTTAACTTTACGATAACAACAACATCAACAAAGACATCTCCGAATTCGTCTCAAGTAGTAACTTCATCCACAATTTTGCCATCTACCAACTTGTCCGCATTCGTTGCCACATCTCAGTCCACTCCATTTGGTGAAAAAGTTGTTAATTCATCTATTGCTTCACCCACTAGTTTTTCAAATATTCCGTCTACAGCTTCTTCTGCAATATTTAATATTGCAAATACTAGTTCAGATACTGTTTTTAAATTTGGATCACCACAAAATACTGTTGCTAGTAGTAGTACCCCAGTTTCTGCGACAAGTTTTTCCACAGTTGCACAACTCAAAACCCAATCAGCAACAACGAACACTGGCTCTTCTAAAATAATAACTATTGGTCTGAAATCTGAAATAGCTACTCCATTTACAGGGTCCACTGTTCCAACAAATGTTAGCAAAGAAAGTGTTAGTGCTCTGAACTTAGCAAAATCTCAATCTACTGCAACCATTGCACCTTCTTTAGTAATAGAAAAAGTAACAAAAAGCATCGAGAAAATATCTACCGATAATAATTCAACATTTGGTACATCAACCGCAACTACCGTGCAAACTACTATTACACCAATTTCTGAAGCAAGCACAAACATATTTGGTTCACAGTCCCAAAATAATTTATTTCAAACTGCCAAAAATACACAAGGTTCAATTTTTGGTGGTATATCTTCTACACCAAATCAGAGTTCACCTTCTGCAAGTACTATATTTGCTGTAGTTACTTCTGCTACACCAACTTCTGTATTTGGAAGTGTACCTGCCGTTTCCAACAATTTATTTTTTGATGCTGCAGTAGTTACGTCTTCTTCAGATTTAATTAAAAATGTTCCTTCAACCGCTAGTTCAGATTTAACGTCATCAAATGCTTCAGTATCTACTGTGCCAATTACCACAACTAGTTCAATATTTGGTAGTGGAACTGCAACTAGCCCAAGTAGCTCAATATTTGGTGCCGCTATTACTACACCCACAAATGCAGTTCATGTGGCAACTGGTGTTATATTTGGTAGTACACCTTCGACTAAAAGTAACTCAATATTTGGTGGTGCGGTCAATTCTACATCTAGTTTGGTATCGAGTGGTACTGCTAGCTCTACAGCTAATTCGGTATTGTGTAGTGCAACGAACCCTACACCTAGTACAGTATTTGGTGGTGCAATCACTTCTACAGCTAGTTCTGTATTTGGTAGTGCAACTTCTACTACAGGTTCATTATTTGGTGGAACTACTACAAGTTCAATATTTGGTAGTATACCAACTACAAGTAGTTCTATATTCGGAACAGTCACTCCAACCACAAGTAGTTCTATATTCGGAGCAGTCACTCCAACCACAAGTAGTTCTATATTTGGAGCAGTCACTCCAACCACAAATAGTTCTATATTTGGAGCAGCCACTCCAACCACAAATAGTTCTGTATTTGGAACAGCCACTCCAACCACAACTGGTACAATTTTTGGTGCTTCAGCTCTTACGAAACCTTCATCAGAATTTAATGTAACTAGTTCTGAAACAAGTGGGTCAGTGTTTGGCACAGCAACTACTAAATCAGCTTCGACATTTGAAACATCACCCTTCCCGACAAATGGTTCGATTTTTGGCACATCAGCACCTGCAGTATCTGGTTCATTATTTGGTGCAGGAACACCAACTGTTTCTAATACAGCATTTGGTGCTGCCGATTCAACTACAACAGGTTCACCATTTGGTGCTGCCACTCCCACGACAAATAGTTCTGTATTTGGTTCCACACCTGTATTTGGTGGCGTCAACTCAACTTTTGGTACACCAACAACACAAGGATTTGGAACACCTACATCTTCTATATTCGGTTCACCTACATCTCCCATGTCAGGTTTTGGTAATGTACCAAAAACTTCTGCTAGTGTGTTTGGAGCTAGTCCTTCATTTGGAACTACGTCTAATACATTTGGCACTACGACAGCTGGTTCAATTTTTGGACAGCCATCTACTTTTGGATCTGGCTCTACATTTGGTGCATCTGCAGGACCAACAAGTGCATTTGGGAATACTTCATCTCCATTTGGATCAAACACTTCAGTTTTTGGAACACCTGCTACTAGTAACAGTGCATTTGATATGACTAATACATCTCAGAGTGCATTTGGTGCATCATCACAGTTTAGTTTTTCTTCTGCAGCAGCTACTAGTGTTCCAAGTAGTACATCAGCATTTGGTTTTCAAAAACCAGGATCATTTGGTGTTGGATCATCAAGTACCCCAAGCAGTTCATTTAGTTTTGCAGGTTTAAATGTAGGATCTTCTACAACTACGGCTAGTGGATTTGGTACAGACAGTTTTGGTCAAACTCAAAACCCATTCTCAAAAGTATCAACACCGGAACCAAAGTCGCCATTTGGAAGTATATTTAACACCCCTGCGACCACATCATCATCTATATTTGGAGGAAATACAACTTCAGTTTTTGGTTCACCTTCTCAGTCATTTGGTTCTTCTCCATTTGGTCAACAAACAAGTTTTGGGCAGAGTCCATTTGGAGGTTCTTTTGTTTCCCAGCCATCAGGACCTTTTAGTGGTGGTAGTCAAACAGTATCGCAAACTGGCTTTGGAAGCTTTGGTGAGGCACAAAAACAAACTGGGGGATTTGGAGGTCAACCTGTTTTCGGCGGATCACCTGGAGGAGCTTTTGGATCACCTCCTACATTTGGTGGTTCACCCGCTTTTGGAAGTTCTCCAGCATTTGGTGCTACTACACCTACAGGTTTGTATTAGTTAATTATGAAAATAATTTACAGATAATAAGCAAAAGCATCAATTAAATAAAAAATATGTAATACCTGAAAGTAACCATTGCTGAGTTTAAAAAAAAAAATTGAGTTTGTCTTTTGTTTATTATCCTTAACCCCTTAACTGGTCTCTACGAACTTAGTTCGGGCGTTCTCTTCGCACTAATACCGAGGCTCTACGATTTAAATTTGGTCATTTTTACCGCTTTTGCACCGTTGACCTTGTTCTACGAACTGGGTTCGAGCGTTTTTATCGCGTTTGTGCCATGCTGTACGATTTGAGGCCTTGTACACCTGAAGCGGATAACTTCAGTTGATTGCGCGTTAGAACCGGTTTTATGCACGCGACAGTATCAAGGCGGGGTAGGTAGATTTTTTTAAAAAAGTGCATTCTGTGTTGAAGCTATAGGTTGGAAAAAGACAAAAATTAGGTTCGTCTTTGTCACCGACGCCAAAAGTCTTCTTTTTTCTTGACCCAAAAATCTTATGCAGGTAGATTTGGGCAAGTTGGGTTCCCGCGGTTTTTGTGAGTGATTTTTATAACAAAAAATGGAATTTATTTGAGGTGCTGATAAAAAACAGCCTAATTGTTGTATTTTTCAACTCACAGCTTCTTTACAGAAGCAACATAAAAAAAGGTTAGCCTCTGCCGCCGCGACATTGTCGAATGCATAAACCCATGAATTTAATGTAACGTTCAAGGGGTTAAGCCCGTGTGACACGATGTAAATTTCTGTATAGAAATTTGTACCAAATGTTATGCAGAAAATCTTATATCGTATCATACAGGTTCCTCGTACAAAATTTTGTATAGTTTCTTGCATGTACAAGCGTTCCATGCAGTTTCTTGTACAGAAAATACTATACGACTTGTCCTATTTGCAAGCAACTTTTGATACAGAAAGTGTGTGCTACAGATGCGCATTCAGTTCGTGAATAATGGCGACTAACAGCTGATTTTAAACATTTGCAGCTAAAGGAAATATAAGCAATAGAAATTTCTGTTAACAGTTAATTCTTGGTAATCCGAAGCAGGATGTTGTTATTGTTTAAAATGGCAATTTCAAGGGATAAATACCTTATTTTAAGAGGGAGTGCATATGTGTGTTTATACTGTTTATGCGCATGTTCATGGACAGTAACTTGTACATAAAATTGTATCCATGTCACACACAGTTTCAAACGAATGGAATTCTGTACAGAAATCTGTACAAGAAAAACAATACAAGATATTCTGTATTGATTTCTATACAGAAATTTACATCTTGTCACACGGGCTTTAGGGATAATTTATTTGCAAAAAGTTTGTGCATTTTTGAATAAATTATTTATTTTTTGCTTATTGATATTGATTTTATTGGAAGTATTAATGTAATGTGTAAAGTAATTTTTATGTTTCAGAAAAAACATTGCTACATGTATTTTATAAATCTGATAAAGCCGTTAATTTCTGAACTGAAACTATCAACATAGCTATCATTTTAACAGATTGTAAAAAATAAGTCGAAATTTATTGTCAAAAAAGTATACTTAATTATGTTCCTTAATGTTGAAGGTACTTTTGGATCCAACCAACAACAACAACAGCAGCAGCAACAAAGCAGTGCTTTTGGTAATTTAGCAAATCAGAATACCATTGGATTTAGTGCCCTTGCTCAACAAAGCCAATCTCCATCTCCATCTTCAGGATTTTCTGGGTAAGCACTGAATACTCATAAACTTCTAATAAACTTACTGACAAGGGAAGGTCACGATACGTTGTCGCTAGAATCTGATCAAGGCTGTTTATTGCATCAAGAACATCAAAACTAAATGTTTTCCAGAGTTATACATGCCACTGGCCATTACCTTCGGAAAAATAGGGGAAAAACTGAAAAATTGGTATAAAAACGTCATTTTTGCGATCGCGGTGGCCATGAAACCATCAGAGACAAAAACGAAATTCTTCTATTAACCAATGCGCGCATCCTTTGCAAGCAAAATGGTGCAGTTTTAGAAAAAAAGAAGTTGTAGTATATCTGTATAACTATATCTATGCCTTGCATAGGCATTTAGCATAGGGAAAACCGTTTTTACAAAGGCCTCGTTTTTCGCGTTTTTTTCCGGAACCGTTTAAGGTTTTTTTATAAACTTTGCACAATTTTACTTGAAAAGGATGCGCGCATTGGTAAATAGAAAAATTTTGATTTTATCTCTGACGGTTTCATGGCCAACGCGATCGCAAAAATTACTTTTATCTTTCAGCTTTTTCCCTATTTTTCCGAAGAAAATGACCAGTGGCACGTATATCTCTGGAAAACATTTAGTTTTGATGTTCTTGATGCGATAAACACAGCCTTAATCAAATTCCAACGACAACGTATCGTGACATTCCCTGCCGAGTCTTCCATCAGGAAACACAAAAATGATTACAAAAGTAAAGTTAAATTTGATATAAAATTGTATTTATCGATAAATGCATCATAAAAATAAAATAATGTGATAGTAGACAAATGAATAATATAATTGTGACAACAATTTATTATTACAATGGAACATCACTTGCTATTTTACATCTTTGTTACAGAGGATCGTCCTTTTCTACATGGCGCTGAACAGTTAAGTTTTATTTAGTAATAAACATATTAATTTGAAATTACTGGAATAGTTTATTATTTTCTAGTATATAAAATTAATATTGTACAACCTGAAATAGTTTTATTTATATTTCTTGCTAAAGGATTATGTGTGTTAATGTACAACACGTAATAACAATATATAATTATATTATGACATGTTCTTACATACATTTTTAAACTATATCTACTCATGCTGCGACTAAATTATATTTGTATATTGCATTCACATTAAACGATGTATTTTGTCTTTTTAAAAATTACCATTGCGTTTTTTTGATGGAAAAACAGCTTTGAATAGAAAACTTTTTAATTAAGCAATAATTTACATTCAGTAGATTTTTACATGAGAATTATGTAATAAATTATCAAATTAATTGTTGTGTTTAAAAATATACACATTGTTGTCAGAACCTCCAGATACAAGATACTGTGAATTGGACCAATCAACACATAATACTTTATCTTGATGTCCTGTTAAATCATACAAAGAGGCCCGAGGGCTTCGTGTATCCCAAACTTTCACACAATTATCGTAACTGCCTGACATAAACAAATGTTCACTGTTATGAGCCCAACTAACAGAGGTAACCCACAAAGTATGTGATGTGAAAGTAGATTTACATACAGTTCCTTCAGTTGATCGAGGATCATAAAGGCGTATATGTCTATCTGTAGAACAGGCAACAAGTGCTTGGGCTTGAGGAGACCATGATGATCCTAAGAAAGCGTAGGGACCAACAATTTCATTTTTTAAGCCACATAACTAAAACCAAAATAATTGCATAAGTTCCACACCCCAATTGTACATATATTTAAAAAAAAAAAAAAAGTTTACTTATAAAACTGGAAAAATGTGCAACATGTACCATTTCAACTTACTTCAGCATCCCATAATTTAATAGTGTGATCCATGGATGCTGTGCAAATAGTATGCTGTTCAAACCAAACAGTTGATAAAATAGCTTCCTTGTGGCCTTTAAGAGTATGAAGTGGAGTCCGTATAGGAATGTCTTTTAAACCTCTTGCTTTTTTGTTAACGGGTTCATCACTATCGACATCAAAAGTAGCAGACCATAATTTTAAATAGGTATCCCATCCTGCTGTAGCTAATCGTTGTGAATTTGGACTAACTCCAACACTATCTACTGAACGTTCATGGCCTCTAAGAACAACCTTTGATTGGGGTTGATCAGTGCCAGGTTCCCAGTGCCATAAAATAGCGGTTCGGTCGTACGAACAAGTAACAAAACCTCTTGAAGGATCATCTGGCTTTAACCATGAAACAGCACGGCACACATCAGTATGTTCTTGAGCTGCTGTTTGATGTTTACCTTTTACAGACCATATATGTACAGTGTTATCGTAACAGCCTGTTAAAATCCTGAAATTTTATATTATACATACAAAATATATAAAAACACACACTAAAAGTTTTAACTGAACCACTTTAATTAACTAATGTATTTATTGGATTATTAAAAATAACTTAATTAAGCCTAAACTGTGTTGTGGGCTTTTGCGGCCGAGATATCCAGTGAGTTGACATCGTCTAGATGAACTGTGTAAGTTTTTTAAAACGTTGACTGCTGAGCCGATTTTCGTAAAAGGGTCCCTGGCGCCAACCTATTTTTTTGCATGGAATCCTTTGCAAACAAGTAGAGTATGCATATAAAACTTTTTAAAAAATTGAAAAATGTCATTTAGGGTCAATTAGACCCGTGTGCCCAGAATATACACGCGGTGCATAATTAATATTTTATCTATTTTGTTTATTTCAGTGCCGTATGTATTGTTAAAGATACATGCCTGCCTACAAAAGCTTAAACCTGCAATTTCATGTATAAAACATGCTTATACATATTCTATAATTAATGTTAGTTGAGTTGAGTCTTTTGAACTGGTAAGAGGTGATTAGCTATGATATTGTTTCATTAATATTTAATCAGTGGCGCAAACAAACAACTTTTGGATGTCCTGCTTGTGAAAAACAACTTCTTTGCATGAACAGTTTTTTTGACATTCACAAAATAATTCCAAACAAATAAGTTACTTATGATCAGGGCTAGAAACCGAAAAAAATTTTGGTTAACGGTTAACCGAATTCAAGAACTTTATTTTTATAACGGTTTTTGTTGAAAAACCGGTTTTTTACGGAAAAAACTGGTTAATTTAACCGGTTTTTAACATTGTTCAGTTTTGGAATGCAAAGTATAAAAAGATATTATCTATTTATAATTTTATAATATATGTACAATCAAGCATTCAGTAATTACTTTTGGTAAACTAATCACATTTAATACAGATTTTGTATTTTTTCAAAATAATTTTTATTAAAAAGAGATGTTTAAAAAACCGGTTTTTTATTATTTTGGTTAAAGGTTACCGTTTTTTTTGCCTTTAAAAATAACGGTTTCGGTTTCGGTTAAAAATCACAATTTTGGACAAAAAATAAAGGTTAACCGGTTTTTTAAACCGGTTTAAAAAACCGGTTTCATGCCCTGCTTATGATATTATTATTATCATACTTGTATCAATATTTTGTACTTTATATTCGTAAATTTATGCCTTTAATAAATAATGTCTCATAAAATACAACATTTTTTAACATTCGATTGGCTAAGTTGAAATACATGTAAATACACACCCAATGAAATAATATCCCTACTGAAAACCACGTAAAATGAGCTCCGTTAAAAACGAATGTGTATATAATACTAATAGAAATTCTAGTCTAGAATACATGCGGTGCCCAGGACCCACTATGCTGTGTATACACATGGCAGTCAACGTGTTAAAAATCATTTAGCAACCATATCCTAAAGCTATCGCCAATAAAGGCAGACGAAACCATTCAGGGAAAAAATATATACATTCAGTTAAACAATGATTTTGATATGCAATAAAGTTACTTAAAACTGTTCAATTAAGTAATAAAATATTATGCATTAAACTTACCATTTATCTGCAACTTTAACACTACCAACCCAGTCATCATGAAGCAGTGCATCTTGTGGCTGTGGGGCAGGTGTTCTAAGTATATACTCAATCTGTATAATAGCTTCAGCCGATTCTCCACGATCTGTTACATGTTGAATGAGAGGAACACGTAATAATTCATTTAACACTAAAAAATCGAAGTCCAGTTTTTTTGAAAATTGAGAGCTTTCATGTAACAGTTCATTTAGCAGGTTACATAGTTGCTGACTATCTATATTGGCTGGAACTGACAATGGGACATCTGGTACGGCCAAACTACAAGATTATAAAATTAAAGAACTTTCGTCTAACCATTTACATACAATAACTTACTATTCTTGTTTAGTTATAAATCGTATTTGTAGTTGAGACTCTGCTGAGCTATTTAAACTTTCCATTTTTATTCATTTACAATTGGAAAACCATGCACTGCATTAGAAGGTTATGTTTCAAATCACATTTGTTAGCTAGTCGGTGTAATAACCATAGAAGAACAGTAATAACCAAGGCTGCCGTAGTTCAAGTGAATTGTGGAGCCAAAATGAGTTTTGTTGGTAACGCAAAAATTATGTACACTGATGGATATTACATATACATAAAACATAAAAGCATGTAATGTTTAAGTATGTTCATTAATAAATGATAACAATTTATTTGAATAGGGCAATAGGGAGTTATTAATGTGTTAATGACTTCCAACTCGATTATGAGTTTTCTCTCTTATCTATGATTATGAGAATAATGAAATAGTTGGCAACATTGGTTGACGGAAAACACACACATCGTATTGTAATGGCGGTTGTTTTGGTTGTTTGATGGAGAGTGTAAACAAATGTAACATTAAGGTTAACCGTAAATTTTATTGTTGAAATTATTCTTGTAATATTTGTATTGTGCTGATAACACGTATTAGCTCACAAATATGCAAAGGCGAGGCGGAAAGCGCATCCGTATGGATGAACCACCTCCCGAATATGATAATCCCATGACTCCGGCGGTGGAAACTGATGCCTATGGGGCAGTTTATGGACACTCTGGAGGGATTTATGGAGATTACGGCGAACATGCTGGTACTTCATCATCAGATGGCATGTTTGAATCTCCTCCGACTCCAGGTACACGTAGAGTTACCAGATCAAAGGCTCGCGGGGGAACTACTGCTCTTGCAATGACACCGGCACCCTCCCAATCGCCCACAAGTACTGGAAGAGGACGTGGTCGAGGTAGACCTGGAAGGAAGCAACATGCAGAAGGTGTAATAGAAGACGATACTTCTTTATATCATATTATACGAAATAGTAAAGCTTCGCTAACTAATATTGTTGATGATTGGATTGAAAACTATAAGGTATTTTCATAATTATGTACTTAAAAGTATACTTAATCTATTATTTATAAATAGAGGGTGAATACAATTTTTTAAACTGGAATGAATACCTCTTTATTTTTGTATGAAATATATGATATTAGTGTAGCTGCAATATTTGTTTATATATTTTAATGTATTATATAAATTAATTTGTGGTTATCTTATATGAACTTTTTTTTATAGATCAATCGAGAATCTGCTTTAATATCACTCATGCAATTTTTTATAAATGCAGCAGGATGTAAAGGGAGAATTACTCAGCACATGCAGGCTTCGATGGAACATGCTGCTATAATCAGAAAAATGACAGAAGAGTTTGACGAAGAATCTGGTGAATATCCACTAATTATGGCTGGCCAAAGCTGGAAGAAATTCCGACAAAACTATTGTGATTTTGTTCAAACTCTTGTTAAGCAGTGCCAGTATTCTATAATTTATGATCAATTCCTTATGGATAATATAATTTCATTGCTAACTGGCCTATCTGATTCACAGGTACATTACTTTTTTATGATTTTATATTTTAGCTATTGTTATTCTGTAACATTATTTCGTATCTCAGTTATTTATGCAGATATCAATTAAAAAATTTTAATAAGTGTTATTATAAGGTTTAATGCTGTTTCGATAATTCAATTAAATTAAATAGTGCAAAATTTTATTATCTTGCTATGCACATACATATACAACCACACATGCAGAGGTCATCAACAAAATGTGTTCAGGAAATCTTAAAATGTTATATTAGTCAGAAGTTTTTACATAAACCATATCTTCTTACAGTACATAAAAGTAAAAATAGATTAATAATTTATTTAACTTTCGCTGTTTCATTATTTTTTAAGTGGAAATTAAAATTGTGTATTTCAAAGTTTTTTTTTTTTTAAGGTTCGAGCTTTCAGACACACAGCAACATTGGGAGCAATGAAATTAATGACCGCTTTGGTTGATGTTGCATTAACTGTATCTGTTAACTTGGACAACACACAACGTCAGTATGAGGCAGAACGGCAGAAAACGCGAGAGAAAAGGGCCAGTGATCGTCTTGAATCTTTGATGGGAAAACGTCAAGAGCTTGAAGAAAATATGGATGAAATAAAAAATATGTTGACATACATGTTTAAGTCTGTATTTGTACACAGATATCGTGATACTTTACCAGAAATACGAGCGATTGCAATGACTGAAATTGGTATTTGGATGCATAAATTTCATGCAAATTTTTTGGATGATTCGTACTTAAAATATATTGGATGGACATTACATGATAAAGTATAATATAATATAATATATTTCTCTATGATAAACCATTATTATTGTTTATTTGATTTAGGTAGGTGAAGTAAGACTGCGTTGTCTACAAGCATTGCAACCATTATATGCCAATGAAGAATTGAAAGGAAAGCTAGAACTGTTTACAAATAAATTTAAAGACAGAATTGTAGCAATGACTTTAGATAAAGAGTATGATGTTGCTGTTCAGGCAGTACGACTGGTCATATCAATCTTAAAACATCATCATGAAATTCTCACAGATAAAGATTGTGAACATGTTTATGAATTGGTGAGTAAAGCATTAAAATTTTATAAATGAGTTAAGATTTCAATGAAATGTACAATTGCTTTTAAAGTGATTGTGTTTTTACATAGACTTTTTTTAGTAGAAAAAAAGTAAATAAATCGTTATAACCATTCATAAAACTTACATGAAAGTATATAAATCAGCTTTTAAAATATATACAGGGTGTCCCAGATTACATTTCCAGCATAGGGATCTCGCTTATTATAAGAGATACAGGTTTGTTTAAATGAGATGAATTATTCCTTAGTATGACAGGAGCCACAATCAATTTTTAAAAGCACAACATTCCTCGTACTTCAGGTGTTATAGCAAAAAATATGAAAATGTCGAATTACTTTTTTCTTCCATAACTTTTTTGTCTTAATCGTTGAAATAATTTTATTTGTACTTTCTTAACCCCTTGAATGTTACATTAAATTCCTGGGTTTATGCATTGACAATGTCGCGGCGGCAGAGGCTAATCTTTTTTTATGTTGCTTCTGTAATGAAGCTGTGAGTTGAAAAATACAACAATTAGGCTGTTCTGTATCAGTTCCTCAAAAAAATTAAATTTTTTGTTACAAAAATCACACGCAAAAACCACGCCAACCCAACTTACCCAAATCTACCTGCATAAGATTTTTGGGTCAAGAAAAAAAAAGACTTTTGGCGTCGGTGACAAAGTCCAACCTACTTTTTGTCTTTTTCCAACTTATAGCTTCAACACAGAATGCACATTAAAAAAAAATCTGCCTACGCCGCCTGGATACTGTCGCGTGCATAAAACCGGCTCTAACGCGCGATCAACCAAAGTTATCTGCTTTCGCGTGTACAAGGCCTCAAATCGTACAGCACGGCACAAACGCGATAAAACCGCTCGAAAACAGTTTGTAGAACAAGGTCAACGGTGCAAAAGCGGTAAAAATGTCCAAATTTAGATCGTAGAGCCTCGGCATTAGCGCGAAAAGAACGCCCGAACCCAGTTCGTAGAGCACAGTCAAGGGGTTAAGGGTTAAGGTACTGTTTAATGGAAAATGTAACTATTATTTTAAATTTTTTGTAACACCTACCATTTTCGACATATTACCCCTAGTTTCATTTTTTCTTATGGGCTGCAAAGTTGGCTATAGAATAGTTAAATGTGCGTTTTTTTTTTTCTCTTTTAAATGAGATATTAGTTGCTATATCTGTTTTTATAAATAAGTCACAAAATGAAGAAAAATCTTATTTTACCCATCACTTATCAAGCTATCTATGAAAATAAAAACAAAAAACAACTAATTAAATGTCAAATTATAGTTACTATTTGTCTGCGGTATCATTTATTAGAATATTATAGTATTGTTGTGTAATTCGATAGTCTTTGTAGCAAATTTGTTATCATATAATTAATTATGGGCACATTTACAAATAATTAAAAATTTTAAATGTTGAAATGCTACATTCTTTGCAGTAGAAACTGTGTAAAATAAATAATTCTAATTAATAATGGATTTGTTTTGGATTTTTGGTTGGTTTGTCGAAAAAACCATATTCTTTTAAATTTATTTCTGTAATTACACACCCTTTGTTGCCTTTTCTCGGGATATGGCTCCAAGTATATTCGCTTCCACACAGTTTTTATGACAAAGAATGTAGCATCTCAACTTGTCAAATTTTTTGCTATTTTTAAATGTTCCCATCATTACAATTACTACAAAAAATAACTGTTTTGAGAAACACGAGTGGCCCAATCAGCTGAAAACGGTTGTAACAATAATGAATTAGTTAGAGTACCAGCAACAAATCGTAAAACAGAGATTTATAATTTTTTAACTGAATTCTTTTTAATTATAATATGGTATAATTTTATTTTATTTTTGTAAAAAGAAAATTAACTGGTATGATTTCAAGATTGCGGATGGCCTGACATCGCGCGGGCCATATTTTTAGGGTTCGCGGGCCGCATTTGGCCCACGGGCCGCACTTTGGGAAACCCCTGTAAAACTTAGATATTTAGAATTTAGAAGATTTTTAGATTTTTATTTTATTTCATTCTATTTTTATTTTTATTATATTTACTATTACCTATGTAAATTATGTTACAATGTAATAGCAATTGCTAAATAAAGCTAACTTATATTATACAGGGTATGTAAAAATTGGCGGAAGGGCTACACGGGGCGATGTTCTTCGTAAAATTCTAAGTCGAAAATCTTAATACGAAAATGTTGTACCACGCTTGCTGTGTCTGCAAGAGGTCCTCAAAGCTTTGACATTTAGTCCTTTAATAGGCGTTATTATTTAATACCTGCAAATGAAAAAGCTGCAATTTGGAATAAAAATAGATTTCGAATAGTATTTTTTCCTAGATATTGTGTTCTTCCTTTCAAAAATTGGTGTTGAAAATATGTAAATCACTGATTTTAATGACAGTAATACATATGGCAACATTGTCCTTAGCTGTCATCTCTGTTTTTCTCGTAATTATTTCTTGTTTGTGTTTTACGATACCCAAAAGTTTGCAGCTATGTTTACGAACTGAAGGCTTTCAGTTCGAACAAGAAATGTAAATACCTAAGTAAAAATTGCTGATAAAAAAATTTCCAAACGCAAATCAATGTATGCAATGTTGCCAATTTTTTTTTTCTTTAAATGGTTCCTGAGGCTATAGGAAGCATGGTACAACATTTTCGTATTAAGATTTTCGACTTAGAATTTTACGAAGAACATCGCTCCGTGTAGCCCTTCCGCCAATTTTTACACACCCTGTATTATATATAAAATACTGTGAACATTTTTCCATGTAATAGGCAAAAAAGATATTTTCAAAAACAAATTTTATATTTTTACACTTATATTTTATGTGTAATTTAATCATGCGTCATAGCATTGAAGGTAACTTGTAGCAATGTAAACCTTAATTTTTTGTTTTATAGGTTTATTCTTCTCACAGAGCGGTTGCACAAGCAGCTGGTGAATTTTTAAATGAACGTTTGTTCCAACCGTCAGATATGGATCCTGGTAAAACTAAACGTGGTAAACGACGTCTACCAAATACGCCATTTATACGGGATTTGGTACAGTTTTTCATTGAATCTGAGCTCCATGAACATGCAGCATACCTAGTGGACTCATTAATCGAATCTAATCCTATGATGAAAGACTGGGAATGTATGACTGACCTCTTATTGGAAGAATCAGGTCCCCATGAAGAGCCTCTGGATAATCGGCAAGAAACGAGTCTAATAGAAATCATGGTTTGTTGTATCAAGCAAGCTGCTACAGGAGAAGCACCAGTAGGCCGTGGACCTACAAGAAAAGTCTGTTCACTTCGAGAACTTAAACAGGTATGAGTTTTTTAATGTTTTGTTTGGGTGTATTGTATCACATTAATTAATTAAATTATCTATGAGGAAATAAAAAAATATACAGGGTGTCGCACAAAAAACGCCGCAAGCTGTAACTCCGTTGTTTGTAGTCCGATTTTGATGAACAAAAAAGTAAATGAAATGGCTCCTCAAATACTATAAACTGAATTGGATTTCAATTTTTTTAAAGTTCAACTTAAATGTCAAACGATAGTCAATTTTTTTTTTTCTTCAAAATGGCGCCATCAATTTTTTTCTACTAAATCTGGTAGACTTTTTTTTTCTGAATTCAATGATGTAATCATAAGTTAATTTAAATACCAAACCGACGTTTAAATGACATTTGTTGATTAAGATTTTTTTGTTTTCCACGGCACGCTTGAAAATTTTGTGAAAACTAACCTACTTCTGTTAAACTTTAATTTTTGATTTCTTATTAGTTTTGCACTAAAATTAACTTTTGATTACATCATTGAATTCAGAAAAAAAATGTACCTACCAGATTTGGAAAAAAAATTGACTATCGTTTGACATTTAAGTTGAACTTGAAAAAAATTGAAATCCAATTCAGTTTATAGTATTTGAGGAGCCATTTCATTTACTTTTTTATTCATTAAAATCGGACCACAAACAACGGAGTTACAGCTTGCGGCGTTTTTTGTGCAACACCCTGAATATAGTGTTTTATGTAAAAAAAGGGTTATTCATGTTTAAAATAAAGCAAAACAAACGTCATGTGTGTTATTTTAAAATTTAACTGAACAGCAGCTGGTTCTAAATTCTAAATCAGCAGTTCTCAACCTTTTCATTATCGCGAACCGGTTAAAGAAAAACTCGTAAATTTTTGTACCACCTACTTTTTCTAAAATACAACCATTTGAGAATCTCTGTTCTAAATAAATTTTTCATTGACATGTTTAAATGGTGATTATTACTTTTTTTTATGTTGATTAAAAAATGAAATATGAAGGAAATACCAGTAGATGTAATGTATCTAAAAATAAATGTAATTAATCAAGTATTTTTTAAAAGCTGTTAGACATTTTCGTTATTCCTTATCAAAAACTTGCTGAAATATATTTGTTATTTTAATTTTAGGCAGGAGAAGATAAACAAAAGTTAACCGAACATTTTATAGCGACACTGCCACCTCTTCTGGACAAATATTCAGCTGATTCTGAAAAGTTGGCAAACCTTTTAACAATTCCTCAGAATTTTGATTTGGATCTGTACACAAGTGGAAGACAAGAGGGAGCATTACAGGCTCTTTTGGCAAAGTTGAAGCATGTCGCCCAAATTCATCATGAGCAAGAGGTTTGTACATATGTTCATGCCTGTATTTCTATTTTAAATAATCATACATAAAAGTAATAAAAGAACAATTAATTTTTGTTGTAGAATGTTTTCTGTAAACAATTACTTAACAGTTGGTTTAAAATTATATTGTAAGAACAGTTTTTAATTAGACTTTTTTTTAAATTCATAACAACTTATTTTCTATTTAGGTATTGGAAACTTGTGCCAAAACACTCGAGTTCCTTTGCACCGAAGGACAGTCGCTATACACTAGATGCGACGTTGCTCGATCTACAATTGTGGATGTAATTGTAGCCTCTTATAAAGATGCAATAGATGACTGGCGTAACCTTTTGCTGGGCGAAGAAACTCCCAATGCAGATGAAACATTTAATGTAGTCAGTTCACTCAAGAAATTGTCGCTGTTTTATGCTTGTCATAATCTTAATCAGTGGAATCTTTGGAGTACACTCTTTCAAGATGTAAAGGTATGTCATAAGCATATTTTATTTTTATACAGGGTGTCACACAAAAAACGCCGCAAGCTGTAACTCCGTTGTTTGTGGTCCGATTTTGATGAACAAAAAACTGAATGAAATGGCTCCTCAAATACTATAAACTAAATTGGATTTAAATTTTGTTCAAGTTCAATTTGAATGTCAAATGATAGTAATTTTTTTTTTCCAAATAGCACCATCTATTTTTTTTTTAAATCTGGTAGACATTTTGTTTCTGAATTCAATGATGTAATCATAAGTTAATTTTAGTGCTAAACTAATGAGAAATAAAAATTAAAGTTTAACCAAAATAGGTTAGGTTTCACAAAATTTTCAAGCGTGCCGTGGAAAACAAAAAAAATCTTTATCAACAAATGTCATTTAAACGTCAGTGTGGTATTTAAATGATATTTGTTGATTAGGATTTTTTGCTTTCCACAGCACGCTTGAAAATTTTGTGAAACCCAACCTATTTTAGTTAAACTTTTATTTTTTATTTCTTATTAGTTTAGCACTACAATTAACTTATGTTTACATCATGAATTCAGAAACAAAATGTCTACCAGATTTAGAAAAAAAATAGATGGTGCCATTTGGAAAAAAAAATTGACTATCGTTTGACATTTAAATTCAACTAAATTGAAATCCAATTCAGTTTACAGTATTTGAGGAGCCATTTCATTTACTTTTTTGTTCACCAAAATCGGACCACAAACAACGAAGTTACAGCTTGCGGCGTTTTTTGTGTGCACCCTGTATCAAAACATCTATGATTAGCATAATCGATTGAAAGTGACACACGTGTTAAACATTGTCTAACTCACTACACGACTATTTTAAACAGCTTCTGAAGTAAAAAGAGCATGAAAATTTTCTTTTTAAATTTGAATTCGAAACCTAATTTCTCAACTTTGACCCTATTTAACCAACTTTGAATCTCTTAAGATAAGCGGAATTTTCATGTTGAGCCTTGAATTTGGAACACCCTGTGTGTATTTAACCAGTAGTTTAAATGTACTTGGAAATGTTGCTTTATTAAATTTTAAAGTATTAAATATTGGTGTTTTAATTTGCAGGAAGTAGAAAATAGCCTTCCACCAGAAGCTCAAAAATATTGTCTGAGTTCCTGCTTCTTCTGCTTATTGTGGGGTTTAAGGGGTCTAGAAGCTGCACATGAAGGAGGAGGCCTTACAGGACCTGGTATACAGGAGCTTCGAGAACGTTTGGATCAGTTTATCGAAGCAATTGAAGCACTCATTCGCACTTCTCCACATCCCTTAATAAGAGAAGAAGCTTACGTGTGCTTGTGTGATTTGCTAATTGTCTTTAGTGAACAGCTTCATGGCACTGCTCCTCACTTGTCAGAATTATCCTGTGAACCTGATCGAAATCTTCAGTTACTATTAAACGAGTTCGTACAGTCATATGTATTTGTTCCCGAACAAGATTCGGATCATGACGAACATCGAATCGAGGAACTTCATAAACGACGTAACTTCTTAGCAGCATATTGTAAACTAATAGTGTACAATATCATGCCAACAAAAGCCGGAGCCGATGTATTTAAACACTACGTTAAGTATTATAATGAGTATGGAGATATTATCAAATCAACGTTAAGTAAAGCACGTGAAATTAATAAGGTTAACTGTGCGCTTACGATGTGTCTAAGTTTGAATATGATGTTCCAATCCCTTCAGACATCAAGTGGTGGACGATCTATAAGACAGCACGAGGAGTTTTTCGCTTTAAAGGTAAATATTTTATTGTTGCCAACAGAAATTTTATTTGGAAATTGCTTTTAACCGTAGGAAGACAGTTTCTCAATGATTTTTAATTATAATAAAATTTAAACAGTTTTTAAAACAGTATTTTAATAAAATTATTGTAGAATGGTTATGTAAGTTAAAACTATTAAATGAAAGGGCCTAGCAGGATAAGATGGGCCAGCAGCCCTTGAAACCGCATTTCAAATGAGTTATTTTCCTATGTAGGATCATAAAATAAAAAATATTTACAATAAATTTAGCACCCCCTTTGCTTCTCCTGGTAATCGAAAAAAGCTGTTTTTTCGTTTTTATTTTTTTTCTTTGCCCTTAATCATCGAAAAATTTTGAAAAAATTCATGAATGAGCAGAATAATAGGAGTATATCTTATTTTAAAAAAAAACAATTTGAGTTTTGCTCAAAATTCGAATTTTTAAAAATTAATTAAAATTGAAAATGCGTTTTTAACTTATTTTTTTTATTGATGCTCGTTTATGAATTTTCTCAAAATTTTTCGATGATTATGGGCAAAGAAAAAAAAAATAAAAACGAAAAAACAGCTTTTTTCGATTACCAGGAGAAGGGGGTCAAAGGGGGTGCTAAATTTATTGTAAATATTTTTTATTTTATGATACCTACATAGGAAAATAACTCATTTGAAATTCGGTTTCAAGGGCCGCTGGCCCATCTTATCCTGCTAGACTCTTTTAAAAGCTTTGGTTCATTAGACCTTATAATAAAAAACTGTAGCTGAATTTTTAAATTCTGTTTAGAAAAAGAGTAATAATTTATAAAATCAGAAAGTGTAAATTTTAATGAGGTAAAATAATAGCGCAACAAAAATATACTTTTAAATTATGTTTGTTTAATAGGAATTGGCCAAGAGATTTGCTTTATCATTTGGGTTAGATGCTGTTAAAAATCGTGAAGCTATTACTGCTCTTCATCGTGCAGGAATTTTATTCGCTGTTAGCGGATCAGAAATTGCAGAGGATCCTACTGGACCACCTCCAAACCTTCCGTTTTTAGAAATCCTTTCAGAATTTACAAACAAACTTCTTAAACAGGACAAACGAGTTGTATTATCATTTTTGGATCGTCGTATTGCGACAGGTACCTCAGTTTTTTAATTTAAAAAAAACTTTAAATTTACTTTGCAATTTAACCAGGTATGCCAAGTAGTCGTGGCGAAGATTGGCAGCCTCTTCAAATGTATCGCAATTCCCTTCTACATGGAGAAAGTGATGCTTTACCAACAACTAGTAAACGAGCATATGGACGTAAAAGAAAGGATCCGGAGGAGGAACAGGAGCGAGATGATGAAAATTCTGACCATGAATTTCCTGGATGTTTGTATAATTAAGTCTTAAAACCATATTAAGTTAATGTTATAGAGATTGTGAATGTTTCTTAAGGTGCCCATTTTTTCTCCTATTTTTCGGGGACACTAACAAACCTAACATAACATAATTTAATCTGACTTGAGACCGATCACCTACATTCACAGCATTCACCACCCCCCGTGTTTGAGTTTAAGAGTCTTAACAACAATGTTGCCAGACTAACAGATTATTAACATAATTTGGCAACATTGACTGTACTATAGCGAAAAATAATTTTTTTTTATAATTTTATAGGAAAAAGACAAAAATCAGGGAGAAAATCGGGGACAAAAATAACCGGGTACTTGAGTCTTGTTTCGGGGACTGTCCTCGAAAATCGGGAACGAATGGTCACCTTAATATTAAGTTTATAGTTTGTACCGACTTTAGTTTTATTATATTATTTTGCAAATTAATTAAGTTAAAATAGGTTTATTTATCATTTTATAATTATTACGAATATGTTTTGGTGTTTATATTATAGATATAGCAAATTTTATACCTGATTGTGTCCTAAAAAATAAAAGAGTAAGGTAATAAACAATTAATAATTGAAACTGTGTGTCGAATTCTTTCTCCATTCAGTAATGGTACTTAAATCTCTTACTTGACAGCTGTTATTCAGTTGTCGTGATGGTCTCTTAACAATTGTAAACAAATAAAAACAAGTTTTTTCAAGCCAAGATGCTTTGGAGTATTTAAATAATAAAATTTTTTGTTTTATTTAGTTACAAACAGTAAATTTTGCATCTGCATTTTTTATTCTAATGAAAATTATACGACAAAATTTATTAACAATTTATTTATAACAAGTTTCAGTGATATCGAATATTTAGGATACATTTGTAAATTGCTTGAACTATGTTATTAATTTAACATCATATTCCATGTAATTTTAAGCAGCTTAAAATTAAATATAGGAACTTTAATGTTTTATTCACATACTGATTATAGGTCTCCATTGTGTGCCTATAAATTTATAAACTGTAATTATTAGCTATCGTCTTTAACATTCCTAGTCTTTAAAAAATTGATAACGTGTATAAGGTCCTTCACATTTTTATTTAGTGCTGATACAATTGAGTTATTTAACAGTGGCGTAGAAATCGGGGAATGCAGAGAACACGGGCCCACGAGCCAAGGGTTTATGTACAGTAGTACAGTATGCTTTTTAAATTCATATTCGAGATATAAATATGACTTTGTTTAATGTTTATTGGATTTTTACTCAGAAATGTCATTGGGCACCGAGGATCCCAAACAAAGTTCTTAATTTTATCGTTACAGCAAATGTTTAAATTTATTAAAAATATTTACGACCAAACGGAGATAATATATAAAAAAAGACTGACGGGATAATGGTCAAGTGGTCTCTAAAGAATACTCTTTAAATTCGCTAAATATTTCGAGTGGTTTATTTACTCTTCATCAGTAGCCAATATTTTCTATTCTATTTTTTCAACTTTAATTATCAACTTTACTTCAACTTGGTTTATCAACAACTAAATTTTCAAATTTTCAATTTATACGAATTTTACAAATGTGACCTATTATTTATTTAAATTAAATTTTATAATGATGTTAATCTGCGATTGCTTTCTATCAACCTCGCTTATTGGCTACTGATGAAGAGTAAATAAAGCACTCGAAATATTTAGCGAATTTAAAGAGTATTCTTTAGAGACCCCTTGACCATTATCCCGTCAGTCTTTTTTTATATATCTAAATTTATATTCTAGTTCTCGACTGGTTCTGTACAGTGTACAGTATACTTTTTAAATTCATATTCGAGATATAAATATGACTGTTTAATTCTCATTGGATTTTTACTTTTAAATTAATTCGTTTATTTATGATAATATATCCGAAGGGCCCATTAACTCTGCTTGCACACGGGCCCATTCACCTTTTGCTACGCCACTGTTATTTTATACAGCTTTTTAAAATGGTATGGTTTTATTGTTTGATGTTTCAAATCAAAAACTTTTAAATATGTAGCTAGATTTTGTTTGATGGTTCAAAAAGTGTTTAAAATTCTATGTTGGTAGTTGTAGAAGGTGTATTAAGTTGGCAATAAAAACTTTGACGTTTAACGTTTGTTTTGGCAGATGCACTATTTCTTTTAAAATAATTTAATAATCATGATTTAAATGTTTTTATTTTGATGTGTGAATTGTACCCAAATACCTTAAATATGATCGGTTGCTGTTAAAAAATTTGCCACTTTCAAGCTTAATAACAATTTTTAACCTTAGTTTTGATTTGTATATTAATTAGCAATAATTGTACATAAATAGGAGGCAATTATGGCTGATATATTAGTTTCTGAGTGGATGGAAGAATATGAAGCTCTCACAGAAAGTGAAATTCATACTTATGCATCGGAACAGGAACATAATTATGAAGTCATGTTGGCGCTGTACGTTCTCCTTGAAGATCCACTAAAGTGTAAAACGGTGGAGGTAAGTGCATTATTTCTTCAAATTTATGTAACTTCACTATATTTGTTACAGCTAATTGAAAGAGTATGTCAACAGTTGTTTGCTTTTTATCGATCTGGTGAAGATTGCTTAAAAAGATTTGCAATGCAATACATTCCAACATTAATTTTGTTACATTTATCAGACAAAAAAGCATATCCTGTCGTAGAAACATTATTAGTTAGTCTGTACAACCTGGAGGTATTATTGTTATAGTTATAATGAATACAATTTTTTTAAGGATTAAGTTTTAGATTGTAGACAATAAAGGTCAGTCTCGTGTCATTTCATTTCGAGTGCCAAGTATAGCCCAATCATCAGTTATCCATGATTCAACGAGTTTAGAACCATCTTTTATAGCAGAAAATGCTTTGCGAAGATGGGAAGAATGTAACAGCAAATTAGTTAATTGGGGTCCTTTGCCGCCAGTGGAAAATCTCACTGCTCAAAATAGACAACGCGTTGTTACAGCTCTTATTTTTCTTTATAACCAGCAGTTATCACGAGTAAGCCCACAAGGCCTTGAGCACGCGTGCAAAGCAATTTCTAGGTAATTTAATAACATTAATGTTTAATAAAAATTACATATATTTTACTTGTATTAATACATTGTGATTATTGAATAGTATTTAATGCACTTTGCATGGACGTACTAAGCCCTTCATTTATTTTGCTTCCATTTAGTGAATTTCTTAACATACAAAGTCACTATTGCAGTTCCAGTATTTATGTATAATTTATTCTTGAAAATTTTTATGAAATTTAAAAAGATCTGTAATGTTAGAAAATTATCGTTTGATTTATTTATTAATAATTATATTACGAACCGATTTTTGTTTTTATGCAGTATCATAGTTCGAAAATATTTTTAATACATTTTAGGTTAGTCAATCAAGGTTTTTATTATGGAAGTGGAGTTGGTTCAAGATCTTCCTTTGATAGTGATTGTGGTAGTACTATACCTCGATTAGTAGTTTCTAGTCCATTACTTTTAGAGTTACTTCATACTATTTATCATTCGTTGGAAAAGGGTGCCAATGGAGCTACACAGGCACTTCATGATTTATCACAACGTGCTGCTTACGAGTCATATCCTGGTAAGATTAAAAAAAAAAAAGTGTAGATTAGTATTGTGGGTGATACATGTTTCTGGTTTTAGATGTGTTGTTAGTTTCCCATGCAGTTCGTAATCTTTTACATCGATCTCCTACAGCTTCTTTGCCTACCCAACAACCCCACGTTGTTTCCAAATCGATGATAACCAATGCTTCTTTCAGAACGAAAAAACTGCCAGGTATGTATTTTTTTAAATTTTGTGGCACTTTAAAATCTTTTTAATATAACCTCTTTATGTGAATTCTGCTCTAAGGTAGATAAAACTTCGTACTCATTTAAGTGGAAAAACAAAAATCTAGGAAACATTTTTTTAAATGAAGACATTAACATTTTCTGATTTTAAGTTGTTTTTTGTTTTATTTAGTCTACTCAATTGTTTCATAATAATATTTACTGAATGTCATTTTAAAAGTAAGCGTGATGCTTAAGTAAGGTAGTTGCAGAATCACATAAATTAGAACAAGATCACATGCGCAAATGAACTAGAAAGATGCATTTTTAACACAGTAAAAAAATGACGGTTACTGTTTTATTTATTGTATGTTTGCAAGTTTATACTCTTAATTTTTCATTAAAAACACCTTTAAAGACTACTTTTTAAGCCAGTTTAAGCTAGTTTATTTAAATAGTGACAGGATAATTATCTTTTAAAATAACAATAATAATGTGATGATAAGTAGTTTTTTAAAAATTACTTTCATAATAAATAACTACGAACATAGGGTACTCGTAATGTATTGCAACTCGGTACTCATTGTTGAAGCGCAATTTGCCGTAGAAAGTGGAATTCCTAAACCTTTTTCCTTGTTTTATCCCTGCCCTTATTTAACAGAAAATGGTTGAATGCAAAGTACTGAGAATATTGTGTGTGCAGATGACATTCCAATTCAGGCGGACGAAGGAGAAGCAACCCTCGGATCTATTACAGAGGAACAAGAGGATGCAGAGAAAGGACGAACTAGATCAGGAAGTAGTGCCCTTAAACATCTTCCCAAATTGCCTGGGTTAACGAAAAAACCTAAAGTAACGAAAAACAGTCCCACTCCACAAAGAAATAGTTTGGAAGCTGGTAACGATACAGTGGAAATGCATCTAGCTGCAGGTGATCAAGTTAGTTTGGTTTCTGGAGCTTTTTCAGATGCTCCTCCCGAAGATGTTCAACATGCAGTGCATGTTAGCGCTGTATAAATATTAACAGACACGTATTAAGTATTTACTGTATGTTATAGGCCTACCATGTACATTGCAACTTACTAAAACATTAAAATTATGGTTGCATGGTGTTTTACGTAACATTGCATGGTGTTAAGTTTAGCTCGATAATTAAGACCAATAAATATAAAACACAAGTGCAAATCTTCTAAATTAATGAAACCTTTACTAACAAATTTGATTAGTTGTACCTAATTAGTTAGTAATGACTGTGTAATGTACTCAAATCTTACATTTAATTAAATTGCAGTTTTAAAAATATTTAAATTTGCAATTTTTTATTGTACGACAATATAAAACTATTAACGTAGGATTGAATTAATCGTTTCGTAACAAATAACATGGTAGGTCCACAGCAAACTTATATTTTTAACTACGTAATTGAGTGGACTACGTTTTAAATGTTCAAATTTATTTCCTCTTGGTTGGGTAGTGTGAGAACTGCATCTGTCTACGTAAGTACTTATAACGACTTTTACATACAGTTAATGATGCATTTCAACAATTTAGACTGCGTAAATATGTGAAATTTACGTCTTCTAAGATATTTCAAAGTTGGTGTTCGATATATAACTTTAAAATGAAAAACGTGACTATAAAAAGAAAATTATTAATATAATAACTTATCAATTAAGCATTAAAATGAAACCTATTTTTGACAAAATAATGATATGCATTATTCAACAGAAACAGTAGGTTTCCTTAATAATGTGGTTACATATTTTCACACCATCTTAGTTGTATGTTTTTAAGTTAGTCGTTTTTTAAAGGCCTTAGTAAATAATGTAAGACTATAATATAAAGCAGTTTGTTATTAAGAGGAGGTTATATTATTATGATCCATAATTAAAAGTAGTCATAACAACAATAGTTTCGTGTGAGTGTTTTTAAAACAAAATTAATTTTGTGCTAAAATGCTATTTCTTAATTTTTTGCCTATCGACAAGTAACTTAATTTAAATACTTTATTTAGTGACTTGATTTCGCTTCTGTACACGTTAAATTCAGCAAAATTTTATATTAATATTCTCTTAAACAAATATTTTGTGGCTTCCACTAACATTTATCTACATTATAATTCCTATTTTCATGAATTAAATTTGCCATACTTGTACAAATTGTTAAATGACGAAGAATGTTGTTGATTGTGTTAATGCTGCTAAATAATGTCCTCCTGTTATTTTGCTGTAGCGATGTAAAAAATGCCTTTCAGTGTATCATATTATATAGGTACTTACTTTTGTGGTTAACCCTTTTGCTGCGGGAACAGTATTAAGCCGGTTTTATTTTTCGTGTCCCATGTGCGGGAGCAGTATAAATATGCTAGCGTAACCCACAAACTCCATAAGACCCTAAAAGTGCCGCAGTCAAGGCACGAACTTTTCAAACAAGTGCTGCAGCGAGAGGGTTAAACAATTTTTGAGGTGATTGTTTATACAGGAATTGCTTGATGTTATGTGTCATGCAATTGTATATAATTGTTAATTTAAAAAAAATATGTGCATATAGTATTGGTGTTAGTAGTTTCAAGATCAGCTTAAAAAATTATTCTTTAAGTAAAAAGTGTCTATCTTTTTAATTTTAATGGGATTATACGAGAGCACAAGATTACTATTTAAAGTGTTTGCTTCACAATTTTTTTTGCAAAAATGTCTAAAAACGTCATAATTTTGGGAGGAGCATATTTGTTGACGCCTGTTAATTTGTTTGTGAAAAAATTTGCATACAATTGGTGCCTCTCACAATTTGGTGCTGTAGGCTTGTAATTAGATTGATGCTGTATAAAATTATCTCCAAGTTTCTCTTTGAATGTAAGCATAGGTGTGCAACGAATATAGAGTTCAATAATTTATAGATATGAATGTAATGAAAACACTTGTCATTTGTCATAAACTTTCAATTAACGCTAGTTAGGTTGAGATGTAATGAAGCTGCTTGATTCGGGCAGATGCTTTTGATGAGAAAGTGCAGTGGTCAAACGATCATACATCATACATAATAATTAATGATTAGATGGTAATAAATATTGATTTGCACGACACATGATATTGACAATTAATCCCCTCAGCTTTTGTAAGTTAATGTGATCAAGAAGGTTGGATTTATATTAAAATTAAACTAACTGCGTTATTTTCTTTAAGCTATATTTTTAAATATTCAAAAAATGTATTCATTTTTGATATTGCTTTCAACTGTAATAACTTTTTTTTTAAAGCTTAAATTAATCCGAACTGGTTAATGCAAACATATTAAAAAAGCAAAAGTTTTAAAACTGAGGTATGTTGTTAAATCCTTTACCAGTTTGAGTAAATATGCAGTAACGTAACCAGTGGCGGCTGGTGACAATAGAAATAGGTGGGGCCAGGGACACAAGATATGTTTTTTTAAACTAAACATAATATTTATTGTACAAAAAAACATTAAAATACAGGTTTTTGACGTATTTTTTGCTACTTTCGAATTTTCGAGATGATCGTTTAAAACACTATCTAATGTAGCTGTGTATGAAACCATATCTAAAAAACTCCTCGATTGTTCTAATCAAAGGTTTCGTCATATTATGTTTCTTTATATTAAGACGATATCCAGTATCAATGGATGATAAGATGTTAATTTTACCGAACATTTGAAATTGCACCTCATTGTTTATATGAACTTTACTGGATTCGTGTTTTTGTATTCGCTCGGAAAGATGTTTCAAGTCTTTACAGCCTGTGAGTGTCCATACACGCTCTCCACCAAACAAAATACAATAAAAACAAAACAAAGATTTTTTTTTATCACTCGCACTAAGCTATAATATTTTGTCAAACCAGGTTACACAAAATGTTTTAGTTTTTTGCCATCTCTTTGAGTAACATGCACATCCCAGGGTTGATATGCGCCAAGTTTTTTCATTTGTAATCTTTCCCCTAGACTTAGTAATGAAAAACGTTTTTCTAATAAATTGTCGATTTTGTTCATGGTTAAAATTTTTATGGACGTCGTAAAAATGTAAACTTTAAAATAAATTATAATAAAGAAAACAACAAATAAACAGCAACAAAACACACCAACAATGATTAAACACACTAAAATAAAACAAACAGATCAACAACGAGGAAAAAATAATGAAACTGCCAAAGAATCGTTCGCCATGTACTTTAAAACTAGTAACGGGCCCGATCTAACTGGCCCTACTATCAACGTTGCGGTCGGTAAAGAAACACAATCGGTTGTCCCCGCGCTTCATACATATCCTGTGCACTACTCGTACGAAATAGGGCCTGCCGACGGCTGGCCCGAAAGTGCATTTTAAGTCGCGTTATACAATATTGCCACAAAATACATTAATTTTTTAATTTAAACAATAAAACGGGAATAAATCAAAATAGAATGAATACAATAAAATATTGTTTAAAATTATAACTATTTTGCTAGTTTCACAAATACAGGTGGAGCCCGGCCCCTGTGGCCCCTAAAGACGAGCCGCCCCTGAACGTAACTAAATATAAACTCATAACAATTTTAATTTCAAGTATTTATTTAAATGTATACAGTTAAATTGTGTTAGACTTTGCATTATTACAGAAGTCAATAATGATCCTAATGCAATTTTATGTACCTAACTGTAAATAAAAACCTCATCTTACAATAATCATTACAGTTGCTTTAAAAATGTTGTTATTCTGTGATAGTTTGTGTAGTTTTTAATTCTTAATATGTTTGACTTGTTAGTTGAAGTTTTTATAATTTTTTTGTTAACAAATTTATTTTCTATTCATAAATTTGATAATGTGAAGATTACAATCGTTTAATTTAAATTAGTTGAATTTCTACAAAACAATTTCTTTTTAGTTTGTAAAAACAGGGTTCAGGAAATGTGTTTAAGTATTATAGTTAAAGTTTGTTTAAATTAATTTTGTTGATTATTTTGTAAGCTTAATTGTAAATAGTAAACAGGCTATTGAAAGGGAGTTTTAGGGAAAATATTATTTCGAGTGTATTCATAATGACTGTGTGAAAATTATGTGACTACAGAATTTTTAAAATTAGGTATATAAAAGAAATAATTCTAAATACCATCTTAGCCTTATGTACATTTTTGTGTAACAGTGTATTTGGATGAATACGTCTTGCCAATAATTTTAAAAGTTGCAGTTATATTTGTTGTTGATTTTTAATAAGCTCTTGATTTAAGTGTTTCTAATTATTGTGTTGCTTTTTGTGAAGACGTGCGTTTGTATGGTAAAACAAAAAAAAGTAACTGGTCGTGTCATAATTGTAAAACTGATGATAGCCTTGTAGGTTATCGTCTCTTGTTTATTTTTCCTGTTACTCATTACATGTACATATTGCTGTAATTTATTATAAATGAAGATTTAAGGCTTCACGTGAGCCGTCTTAATTATTGTTTTATTTTATAGGTGTTGTGTACAGTATTGTTAATATATACATATTATAATATTATTAAAACTTATGGTCGAGATCTGTTGTATCGTTGAATAAAACATCCTTTAAAAGAATTCAGTCTTACATCAACTTCCCCTTCTTCTAGCTACAATTTAATAAATCTAGATTCATAATAGAACGGAATCATTTGATAAGCTGGTATACCTGGTCGTTTTGGTACAGATCCTTGTAGCACGAAGGAGATACACATTGTCGTATGCATAAAATTTTTGAAATGCCCGTTCTACCTACACAACCACGTTCACATGCCGTTTCCACTTCGCGAAACATCACCTCCTGCAACATAACATGTGAGTATGTTCTGTCAATAAACATTTGAAGGACAATACATTCTTATTTGTTTCTTTATATTGAAATTCTGGGAAGGTGTATATCACTTTTTTTTCGCTACAATTGCCATATCCTAATACAGTAATTACTACAAAGATGAATGAAAGCATATTGAAATATAATACCACGTGAAGTTCATGTGGCGGTGTTATTGACGGGGTATTTTTGGAAAGTGGCAAAATCAATATGTTCGAGGTGTTTTTGAATATTGCAATGTGTAAATTGCGCGCGCAAAGTATTATTCGTTGTATCTCTTTTCTGAATTCCTTGTTTAACCCAATCACTCCTCACCTCACCTGTCCAGTGAACTCAACAGTTCCACTCAAATACGCATAGTCGCATTCTTAATCAATCTTGTCTGATGCCTGCGCTCTCGCGCCAACCACTTGCTGATTCTAGGATGTGTTTTTGCAATTTGTAGTGAGTTTAAGCTGTTCATATTACAGCATTTGTCAACTAGTTGGACAATCGATTAAAATTAAAAGGTAAGTGATTAAATCATTGTATGAAATCAATCTACACAGGCAATGAAATTCGTAGCAAGTACGTCTCTTGTTGTCGGTTCTTTTGGGTAATAACCAGTCATAAATGAAGATACTTAATATGTAAAATAGTGGATCAAAATTTTTAGTTATATCTTCACAACGTAAATGTTTATCAAACCGGTCTATTCATGGTTTTGCAAGTGGTTTTGTTGTTCCCCCCGTCCCGCTCACCGTTTTGAATGACCGTTGATGTCTGATACTACCTGTAGCGCATTTTTGTATTAAAGCTTATTTATCATAATTTTTGCATGAAAGATAATTTGATTTTTATGGTTTACACGAATTATGTTGAAAATGTATTCGCCCAAGTTTTTAATCAAGCTTTGTAATAATGAAAACAAAAGGCAGTTGTCTGGATCTGGAATATTGTTTTGTTTAACAAATATTTAAGCAATTAAGGTGGCTGTGATAAATACTGCAGTCGTTTGTTTTTTTAACCGAAATTTGTAAGTGCACGAGTTTTTGTACTTAACGGTCAAGTGAATTTTAATAGTTCTGTAGAATGCCTAAACGTATTTTGTTTAATAGTTTTTTCGGACTTAAAGAGTTACTAAAACTCGAAGTGAATTCAGAGTGGGAAGATTTAAATGCCAGTATCTGGGTATGACTGCTATTTCCTTATATCCGTTGTACCTTAATCCACAACCTGTTTATATTTTTATTGACCTTGTTCATCAAAACAAATCCATATAATCCTCTCCACTCTACTTTAATAGCATGTGCATTGGAGATAATTTCCATGGAAACCAGATTGTATTCGCGTGATTATTGCTATCGTACTAGCAACATAACCTCATATTATTTGAGCTTCCGGCTTCGCTGCTAACACTAAACATTACATTTCATTAAGGATGTACATTGTAAAAAAACGCGTGAAATGGGTTAAATTTCGCGGTTAGTTATCAAGTCGGGAAATTTCGGAGATGCGTGCGCGCGATTCTGCGTTCATTGATCGGGCCCCACCACTAGCCTGCCCCTCCGCGTCTGCAGACCGGGGTAGTTCAGCTCGCACCCCAGTCGGGCGTTGTTTCAATTCAATCGTTTCACGAGCAGTAGCTCGTAGGCAGTGTTTAGTTAATGTAAGCATTAGTATTTGAGGAAGTTTGCTTCGTGCAGTGTTTTTTTATGTCAGCGTGTTCATAACAGCCTTCAAACTGTGGGGCGCCGGGGCTTTCTTTCTTCCTCCCCAAGGAATGTACTACCCGGTAAGTTTGCATCTGCAGCTGTATTTTTATACAACCCTGTTCATCTCGTTTTCATTGTAAATGATGCTTTGTTAGTGTGTTGCGTATCAGGCATTTTTATTTTTACTTTAAGGAACTTCATGGTAGCTTATTTTTCGAACTTGTGTAGCGGTTTCGTTTAAATCTTTGATAAACGCATTTCCCGCGGCGATGCATTTAACTAGCACTATTTATTTTCACAAAACGGTTTCTCAACGTATAAATTGATGCGATGATGCATCCAAGTGGCATTTCATATCTTTTTTAAAATGGTTTAGTACCACTGGCTGCTTAATTATTAAATTGACTCTATTAAAGTGGAATGTACATCTGCTTGCCCCTATTGGTAGCAAAGTCCAAATATTTATTCTTGTCTGGCACAAGTTTAATATTGTTTAACTACAAATTCACGCGTTACTCTAAAATGTTATTAAGCTTGCTTAATTTTCGTAAATTGAAAAAGCATTTTAATTCAAAAATACTTCGTTGTTTAGTTCTTGTATTGCTGTTTTATATATGTAATTGCTTATTCTGTTTTAAAAGTAATATATGCTTGAATGTTTAATGTATTTTGAACTGCAAAAAAAAATAAAACGTAATGTTAAAATACGTTCAGATGCTGTCGATGTTTTATTTTTTATTTCAACGTTGAAAATGCTCAGGCGGCTTGACATCTGGATGCCAAATTGCGTCTGGTCTATGTTTTTACGACTATACACTTGTCATAAACTGTTTGATCCCTGGTTGTAAGTTATAATTATTGTTATTTACTCTTCCTCAGACTTGAGATCTGCGGTAGTCTTTAAAATATGTAATTTTCACGAAAGTATTAGACTTAATTCGTTCGAAATGAAAAGATAAGCAAAAACTGATTATTAATCGTTTGACATAAGCCGACACGTTGTATCAACATCGTAGTTAGTTTTGGTCCAGAGTTCTGTAGATGCTCAAAACCAGTTTCCACCCTCCTGGCTTCATCTCTTGCGGCCCCTTTCGACGTCTCACCCCACCTTCGCCCACTACACAGGTTGGGGGTGTCCGCACCCTTTTGCAGGGCGTTATTTTGAGCAACTGCATCCAGCTTGAACGATTTTGGATGCGACTACACCAAACGGTTCAATTTTGTAAACATTTTAAAAGTCTTAAGCGCAAGGCAAATGTCGTTTTGTTTTTTTATAGAATTCAATGCTCGATCTTTAACCTCTTTGTTTCATAAATAAGCGAGAGTTGATAACACGTCTCGACTAAAAATGTAATTACAAAATCTGTCGTTTTATATCAATAACTTTTATATTACTAAATGGTTTTCATGCGTTTTTTATATAAACAATTGTATCTTTGTTGTTTTGGGTTAACTCCACATCGATAACTACAACTTTTTGAATTTAAAAATAGTTTTAAACTTTCATGCATGAGGTATGAATTTATGTATAATATCACAGTTTCGTGTAGTACACAGTTCAGTTCTATTGATCCGTTGCTTTCATATGTTGTCAATGATTCAGCTGTAAAATTCATGACACAGAATTAATTTATACTAATTCTCGCAAATAGCAATCAGCTAGCAGTTTTTTTTTGTTCAGTTTGGATCCAATTTGTTTTTGTACTGGAGTAATGTCCACAACGTTTGTTCTCGGTATAAGCTGATCTTTGTTTTAAAAAACATTTCTGGTACCTAATCAGTGTTATTGAGAGAGACGCTTAATGCAAAAAGATTAAAATTGATGTTTGCCCAGCATACGTATCTTTGATTTATCGATCTACTTCCGTTCTGATCATATCAATCTATTCATTATTAGGCGATAATACCACTTGCCTAAATATTTCAGTGACATTTGTAAAACATTACAACTAGTTTTGTATTATTACAACTAGTTTTGTATTGATGATTTGTATTTATTTGGTCTTTTTCTTAACGAAGTACGTTTATCCATAATTTTGTTCGTTTGTGGTATAAAACATAATAAGTAATACTATAAAACATGTGGAATGCTTGAAATAAACAAAATTTGTTTGCTTACATATTGCATAATTTTACCAACATTTTTTTACTGTTAGCCTGGAAGTTTGTGATAAAAACGCAATGAAACCTAAAACTACCGCCAGAAACGGTTGTTCTCGTTTTCGTACAATCAATAGCCATTAAAAAACTGACAAAACGACGGATGCGGCCCTAAAATGCCAAGATAATGGCTACAAAATTTATTTGCCTTTGTTTAACTTAAGTAATGTTCGCTGTCGTAACCTTTTTTTTTTAATTCTACAAGTGGAAGGTGGTCCATTGTTGTGGTTTTTCAAATGTACGTGTAATATAATATTTTCACGTTATAAGCGACTGTTTTTGTATGATTTAATGATCGAAAAAGCTCCTCGGCCCTCATTTTTGTTAATCGAAAATATCGGTATATCGATATCCGGCATATTCCGATATCGATACCTATATCGATATCAAATTCAAAATTTTATCCCTACCCTATACCCCCTACTTATTAGAACTACCTACTGCTTTAATAAAATATAAAAAACAAAAATAAGAATAGCGATGTTAGGCAGGGTGGATAAAAATCATGATTTTTAAAAAAGAATTAAAAAAATCGATTTATTTGATTTACATCAGATTTTTTTGATTTAAATCAGATTTTTTTGATTTAAATCAGATTTTTTTGATTTAAATCAAACGTACCATATGATCGAATTTAGTAATAATTTTGGTTTTTGGAAAATTTTAAGAAAATTAATAAAAATAGATATGACGCCCATACATTTTTGAAATCAGAAAAAAATAAGCTCTAATGAACTCATAGCCAACTGTAATTGCCATTAAAAAAAAGAAAATTTGGCTTATATCTCTAAAACCGAGTGTGCCATGACTTTTTAGATATTTTTTTAAATTCTACGTACAATTATTTACAGGAATCATTTCAGTTTGGTTTTACCATAGGTGTCTATGGAATTATTTAACATTGAAAAAATTGCCAGTTTTTAGTTTTTTTCAAAATATTTAAAAATAGTTGAAGGTGTAGGTGAAATGTCAAAATGGCATTAAATTTGTCTTGAAATTCTGCCCAACTTTGCTAATTTAACCGACCACGTAACGTAACTCTTATAATAACAAAGTTACACATACAACACATGTAGATTATGGACACCCTGTGTTTCTTTTGTTTTGAGAAAATAAAATTTTGTTTTATTATAAATATTTTATTGTACTCATGTAATCAGTGATTTAAATTGATAATTAAAAAAAAAAACACTGGATTTAAATCATGATTTAAATCGTGATTTAAATCGTGATTTAAATCTGCTCAACCCTGATGTTAGGTCGCTTTCAAAAATAATGTAAAATATAAGTACAGATTACTTATTTGTAAACATTGTGATCTATGTTAGCAATGGCAGAAACCTAACGGATTGACACAATGTTTTGTTGAAATAATCAACTAAGAGCAAAAATATGGCTTGCTCTTTTTTAATGAAAAGCTCTTAAAAATATTAAAATCCCGGCTTCAGTGGCCGGTAAAAACACTGTAATTAAAATGTAAATTTCAAGTAGTGTTTAGATTGATGACAAAAAGAAACTGAAAAAAGTTTATTTAGCATTAATCGTAATTCACACCAACTTTGATAAGTTTAACAGTTCAGATAAATTTGTTTGTCCAGCGCCACATTTCGGAACTAAATTTCAGTGTTATATTGTTTTGAAAGTCGCGTAAAAATTTATAACTAATATTAATTACCGGAAAGTTTCGTATGCATTTCAATTTTCTATCATTAATACTTGTCTAACCGTTTTTACCAAGGTTTGTCGTTTACAGGTTGATTTTTCTCAAGTTAATAGGATGACACGAAATGTACCCTTTGCCAAATGGAATGATTTTGAGGTATACCGGTAAATTTAATTTGAAATAGTTAATAACGCTTTTAAAAACGTTTTCTATGTAAAAGATATTGTCAGTATTTTTTATTTGTTATGTAAATTGCAAGTAAATCTGATAATTTAATAGTTTTAATTATTTTGTAATGAAAATATTGTATTGATTTCTTTGTGACGTGCTTATCGTACACCAAAAGGTTTTGGTCCATAGGTACGCCTACGTACAAAAACTCGAAGCAAAGGGCTTTTAAACGGAGGTTTCCTATGATCAATAAAGTACTCTTACGCTGCAGATAGACAATAATAATAAACCGTCTTATAACCATGGTGTGTCGGTAATTCATTTATCGGGAGGACGGACGTAGTTTTAATTAGAATGTGTAATGCGTGCATGACGGAATTCAATGAATGTGTTGAATGAAAGCTGCATTCAAATGTTTAATAATGCTGTATTGCTCTTACTTTAAATATGCGGGAGTTAAGCAGACCGCGTAGTGTTTTTTTTTTAAAATCATATTTTGCGTACTTTTATCTTTGTTTTTGACCAATTTCGCCACAACAGTGCTTACTTTGATCATTTCAACGAACCGTCGCGTCGTATGTTTTAATATTGTTTTCGTGCTTAAAACAAGATGAAAAATGCGTGGTAGGATATGTTTCGCTGTAATTGAATTTCGATCTTGATTTTTACGGTCTCTTGGGGATGTGCAAAATTGATGTTGACATGAAGTGATCCGATTACCGCTACTTGAATTTAATCGCTCTTTTTGATTGAGTTTGAACTGTGTAATGTACGAAGCGGGCGATCATTTAATTAATTAATATTTAAAGATTTTTTCTGTAACGCGATTTTAAATCAGAGCGTTGGGAATTAAATTTGTTATTACGCATTCGTTAACAAAACGCTAGCTTGATTTAGCTCAATGTGGTTATTCGATATCGGAAGTGCCGTTTTTTTGGTACTCGCGTATAATCAAATAAACATAAAACTATCTTAATAGCACTCTGATGTTTAAATTAAGAAACACATGCAAGTATTCTTGAAAAACAAAATATTAAAAGTTATTGATATTAATTATTAATAAATAGTAATAGATAATATTTTGACAGCTTACTAGCAATTGACATTTGAATAAGAATAAAAAAATCCAAAGCGTTAGAATTGATTCTAAAACATCATCCTGTGCCACAAAAGATTCCCATTTCAGCTGTTTTTAAACAAAATTTAGTTTTGATTGTTTTTTTTTTGAATTACCAAACAAATTTAATCTTACAGGCATAGAAAAATTAAACGTTTTCGTTTTTGTATTTAATTTGGAATAAACATTGATCCGTGTTCCAATAGCAAAAACTATTCAAAATTCTTTTTTTTTTTAAATTGCAATACATTTTTCAAATGTCATGGCTCGTTTTAAAACAATTGAGGTTATAAGTAACTGCTAACTTTGTGGAGATGGTTTAATGCAATGCCGATTATACATTAGGCTTTCTGATGTAATATTAAAAGCGTTTTTAGTTTAAAATTCAGGTCGATACAAGCTGATAAACCATTTTAAATAAGTAAATTGGTATTTTTTATTTGTTAAGTCAGAAATCTATGTAATACATCGGTGTTGACAGTAAAATTAAACGTAAATATAGCTGTCATTTTAATGCAATTGTTTTTTTTTTGTTTAAATGACTGTTAGTTTACAAAATTCTTAATATAGTGGCGAAGATATGATTTTTCTGAACCGTATTGATCAGTGTATTCATAATTTATGTACCTATTTTAAAAAAAATCTTAATTATAACTGGTTGATAGAATTCATTTTTGATTTATAAGAAACTGTTAATTTTATTTTTTCCTGGTGAAATTGCACAATGCTTTCTTTTAAGTTATCTAGGAAAATACTGTTAAAAATTATAGTGATTGAGAAGTAACTATGCTATAATGTAATTTTTTGGTTTGTATGTGTTGAAACACAAAAGAATGTTGTGGTTCGAACGTGTGTTGTGTTTCTTTTATGTAATGATATAAATAAGCGAATATGTGCATTATGTCATGGAGTTTGAATATTAAAGGTGTAAATTTAGTTGGAGCCGTAGTTGGTTGTTGGTTGAATAATCGAATGTAAAAATAGGTACTTTAGGAGTTTAAAAAAGATAAATTGTGGCTCGACCTTATTTTTGTGGGCCTTTTGTTTTATTTATTTTAAATTTATTAGTTTCTGCTTCTCGACTAATCATAGAATGACTGGCGAATTAGTCCTATCCTAACTTATAATCATGAGAAATGGTTTTCCCTTGTGATAACTTTAAAATAGTAAGGTGTAACTATTAAAACAAACAAAAATAGACAAACCTTCGTTATCTGTAATGGCAGTGCATTCAAAAATTATGAAACACGCTCATGATTAACTCTTTGGTTTTAGTTGTATTTAAATTAAACTATAGTACAGGGTGGGCAAATTTCGATGTTTTAATAGGGAATCTCGATAACTATAAGAGGTATCAAAAAACGGACCGCGCATCCTCGATCTCTTTTTTCGAGAAAAAGTTAATGGTGAAAACTACAATTGGTTATCGTCTTTTGTTTTCGAGTTATCGCCGATAACTCGATTTTTCGTTTTATGACTATATTTTGCTTGTTTATGAAAATAAACAAAAATAATTTTGACGTTCTACAGACACTTTTTTGATAAGAATGCAGTGGCGTAGACAATTTTTCAAAAAAAAAATATCCGAAATTCGAGTTGTTACATAAAGTTATATTTTTTTAAATAGAACCCATAGTTGGCTATGACTTATTTAAATTCCTTATTTTTTTGTCATTCCAAATATATGTGGGTTGATGTATTTATTTTCAAAAATAAGCAAGTTACGAAGGTTTTTTTTGAGATATTTTTAAAACAAAACCAATTCATAGCCAACTATGGGTTTTATTTAAAAAAATACAACTTTATGTCACAACTCGAATTTAGATATTTTTTTTGAAAAATTGTCTACGCCACTGCATTCTTATCAAAAAAGTGTTGTAGAACGTCAAAATTATTTTTGTTTATTTTCATAAACAAGCAAAATATAGTCATAAAACAAAAAATCGAAAAATCGAGTTATCGGCGATAACTCGAAAACAAAAGACGATAACCAATTTTAGTTTTCACCATTAACTTTTTCTCGAAAAAAGAGATCGAGGATGCGCGGTCCGTTTTTTGATACCTCTTATAGTTATCGAAATTCCCTATTAAAACATCGTGTACGTTAATTATAAATTTGTTTCCTTTACACGAACTTCCATGCGATGTATTGATAATAATTGCGCTCTGTGATTACACATTGATGTTCTGGGACAAAGAATATGATTAAAATTTTGCAAAATGTTAACTAAACGTGAATTTCCTCATGTTGGCCAATCAAGTTGTTTTATTATTATTGGACGCAATCTTTTTTACAGTAAGGACCTTTTTGTATGGTTTTAAAGTGATTGTTTTAACGTGATGTTAACGTTCGCTTCCCACATGTAAAATGAGTAACAGCTGTGCCATATTTATTATTTTAGTTTGTTTGGATTCTACTATGATATTTCACTCCGGTTATTATAAATTTGGCAAACCTTATTCACTATTTGGTGCATCTCAACATTTGGACCGTACATACAACAGACAAGCGCACATGTACTATTCACGTGCGTATATAGACAATTTATTTAATTCGTAGTATTAGCATTTCCTTCGTAGTCAATGGAAAACTATGCGAAGGTAATATGGTTTAGGCCCGATGTTTGTACTAGATGCAGCTGCTGCAGTCGTAAAGGGATAATTGTGATGTTAATAGCTTGATTTTACATCACAATGTTGTTAATATAAAACAGTTGTTTGCTAGACTGATCCTTGGCACCATACGTTGATAACAGATGGACGTGCGTGTAATTGTTTTTGTTTGTTATTTTCATGGTAATTGCTTCCTAACGACCTTCCGATGTCTAATATTGTAGAATCAGATTATTTTATCAACTTATTCGATGAATTGGAAATATTATGTCAGATATGACAGGAATTAAGTATGTTTGCTTTTTAGGTACTTGATTTATTAACTTTTTTGGATATACTTCTTTTGTTTGTTGAGCGTGGCTTATATATTTTTATTTGTTCATAAAATCAGATTGGTTAACTTTGCGTTTTGTATATTTTGTTGTGTACTCGTATAGCCAACTCGAAACCTTAATATTTTAGTTTTTTTTTTCATTTCTAAACCAAGTTTTGACCTGTCTATAAAAACCTTTTAAGTGTTGACCTTTTCAGTTTGAAACAATTGGTACTTAAAACGCTTCGAAACGAGGACCGCATGCGCTTGAAATATAATGAAAAGGATTAGTTTTTCCAACTATAAACTTTTAACAAGCGTTGATAGATTACCCTTATTGTAAAATTGTTTTAGTTAGTTTTTGGTCTAAAAATTTTTTGCATTTTGTTCAAATAATATTTTAAAAGCCTTAAAATTGGACTTTGTGGCGATTTTTGAAAAAACGTAATATACAAAGCGATTTTCGTAGATGTAGTGCTATTCTCGGACCTTGTTGAGGGAATATAATGTCAAAAATGTCCCTTGTAATGGTAAAAGTAAAAAATCAAAAACTGGTAACATTTGTGAGTTTCACATCGAAGTGTTTTAAAACTAAATGCAGTTGAAAAAAATTATTTTGTTGAAGCGGTAGTTGTGTTTTATTGTATTCAATAAATCCAAAACGTGATTTACTTTTATGTAGTTCGGAATTTAGCCAGAAATAATCTTTGTGTTGGTTTAAAAAAATGTGTAATATATCACCTGAAATCACTGGCCATCCAAAAATATGTAGTTAGTCACTCTAGCTGTTTTTTTAAAGTTGTGTGTTGGTAACCTGCAGTTTTTAGCGGCAGCTGCTTTAAAATGAGCGTATAGTGTGGTGTTGTAAAAGAAGAATCACTAGTTGTTCACGTTTTATAAATTGAGCTGTAGGTAGTGTTTTTTTTTTTAAACAATCATTTACAGTGAGTAAACCTAAGCTTAATTGCTCGACTTATCAATTTAAATATTTAAAATTTATCAGTTTGCTATTGGATTATGTAGGCCGTTCTACAGTTCTTGATGTCAAAAATTTACAAATATTTACAATAAAATTTATAGCAACATGTTTTCCACAATAATTGTGTTGATAACTCGAGATTAGTTTATTATTAATTTGCTTTTAGTTATAATAGTAGAGTTAGTTAAACTGATACCACAGCTAACAATTATTTTGTGGTTGTATGTTATTGTTGTACTATGACAGTATTAATCGAACGGGATTTGTTTATTCGGTTTTTTAATGTGACGTAATTGTACAAAACATAGTTTATTACATTGTTTATAATGTAGTGAATCATTACCGTGATTTTTTAAAATTAATTATTGCCTTGAAGTATTACATTTTTATCAAGGTTGTGAGAGCGTTAATTATTTAGTGTCGAGTAACACATAAATAAGTTGCAATAAATAAATAAACAGTTGAAGTCAAATCTGTGGGACTTTCAGTTATGTGTTCATAGGTTCGCGATTATTTAAACAATATGAGTGGTACATTAGCTTGGAGGTTGTAAGATACAATCTATAATTTAAATATTTAAATTGTATTAGTGTATTGTTTAAAAGTATTCCATTACTTTGTTTCTTTAATGTTTGCTTATGTTAAATGTTAAATATGTCGTTGAGTCTTGCTGGGAAGTGTTTTTGTGATTTTATGAATTTCCTAATTAAGAGAATTTGATGTGACAAAGCAAATATTTTTTTGAATCAGCTTATAGCGTAGGTGCAATTAATTATTTGTAAATGTTAAAACTAATACAGTGTGTATTAAAATTAACCGAATGCTTCAAAATAAACCAGAAATTACTGTCAGTTCTTTTTTGTGTAATTTTAATTAAAAATACACATTGCTTTAGTGACATTTAATGTATAAGTAAGTTTTACATTAAAACAAACTGCTGACGTAAAACAATATGATCAAAAATCCCCAATTTTAAAAGGGACAAAAAATTCATGTATTTTTAAAAAATTAGTGACTCGCGCTACAATGTAGTTAAAATGATCCACTAACCGTTGCTTTTGATTTTTCAACAGTTTTGGAAACTTTCATTGAATATTTAAACATTATCTGCGTAGCATCTAATTTAAAATTTAAATGCTTGTAATTAAAACTTTTACTGTGCGCAAGATACTCTGCATTTTTATCGCTTTTATAAATTATACAGCACAATTTTTGTTTGAATACTTTGCTTTTGATTAAATATACATTTACTCTAGTTGTTGTCTGCGCTTGTATGCTTTGTTGGTGAAAATGTTTGTTTAACTTTCGTTTTTTGTTGTATTTGTTATTGCAAAAGAATTATTTTGGTTCGTTTGGTCACGTTTCATTTCGTAAAAGTGTTTGTCAAGCTGTATCTGATATCGCGTTTATTTTCCCCATTTTTGCATGGTTTGTTTGTCGTTAAAAATGATTTCCCGCAGCTTACGCGTCTTCTCGCATTTCGTAATCATCGTCCAGGTTTTTTGTTTACTTGTTCTAGATTAAAAGGACCGGTTTAACGTAATTAATTTTAATTTTGGCAAACAACCCAGGATTAGTATGCCTTTGGAAATATGTATCGTATTATTTGTGGCCATAGGCCCTTTTGTTAAAGGCTTGATTTCTGAATGTTCTTTTGTAACTAAGGATACATTACTTATGCGATTATTTTTTAAATTGCTAAAATCATGATTTTTTTTAAAACTTGTTTCCATCTTAAAGTTAGTTTTAGGCCATGCACCAACTTTTAATAAAATTTTCGGATAAATCAATAATTAAGAAACTTTTCCATTTGCTGCAGACTTTTTGAATGACCCTATACTACAATGAAAATTTTAAACTTTTCAACAAAAGTGTAACTACGTATTTTGTTTTACATACGGTAACAAAGTATAAAATCTATTGTGATGTTAAAACTACGTTCAATTGTCGTGGAACTAGTTATTATATTTCATGGCCAACAAGACCTAATTAAGTTTTCATCGTATCGTTATAATAATACCTTGAAAGGAACCTCTTTTGTTAGTTTCATAAGTGAGCTTACAGAATATTCAGTCCGCTGTTATATTTTTAAGTATTTTTTTTTTATTAATAAGTTTGTTAAATGGGCCAACGTTAGTGTAACGTCGTTGTAGCGGTCACTATGTTAGAGCATTGACTCATTCTTGTTTTAAACGTCTAGAATTCTAAGGTTAATGTCAGTAGCCAAAAATAAACGCTACTAAGGAATAAGTTAAAGGCACATCATAATGTACATTTAGCCGATGTGGGTGTGCTAATGCTAGTTTGTTGTTAAGACTTAAATGCCTAGGTGCTAAAATTAAAATTTTAATAAAAGATGGTGGGGTTGCGAATTAATAACAAGAGAGCCATAGCGAGATCCATTAAATAATTACGCTGTGATTACGGCTGTCAGCGAAAGATAAATGGAGAAGTTTAGCTCAAGTAATTTTTTTTTAACTTAGCGAAAGGTCGCGTTTAGTAGTTTATATAAGGGCCACGTGCCAACTCATCTTGTTATCACGTGAGTTGCGGAATTTGACATTCCAATTGTGAGATTTAAAAAAAAATTGCTGATATGACAACTAAAGTCGTCCTGTCGTTGTTTAGGTGGTCTGTTCACACCAAAACCATTGTCAATAACTGAAAGTTACTAACGAATGCAACAAAATATTATTAGTGTTGTCCACGATAAGTGACAATGTTGTTAACATGCGAACAAAACTGGAGACACGACGACTATAGGGGAAAAAAATCGAAACTGTATTCAAGATGGAATTACCATTCATTTTGCTTTGATGATTGCAGACGATGTGGTAGTAGTAATTGTAGAGCAGCAACGTATGTAATTATTTGTACAAAAAATATGAGAATGATGAGATTTTTCAGCTTATTTCTAATTTTTTGTTGCATAAAAATGTGTTGTATAGGTGTTTAAATTAATAAAAAACGCTGCTCACAGTAAAAATTATCGCTATTTTATGATTAAACTGAACGAAAAAGACGAGTTCTTAAAATATCCTGCCGACAACATTGAAAACGAAAACAATGATTCTACATCAGAAATTGCATAAACAGTTTTTAATGTATGCACCTGCAGTCTTTAACAGTCGCTATATTTTCTACTCTGCTGTGTTAGTTAACACATTGTTGAGTAATGACAGACTGATTTTTTTGTAGTCCAGTTTAGAGTTGCCTTAACAGGGATTATAGAGCAGCGTTTTCTAAACTTTTCCTAGACGGAACACTTAACAAATCCTAAAATTTTAATGCAACACCTTGGTTATTTTCTAGGAAAATCCTGCTCGCATAAATACCGGGTGTAAGAAAAGCTTGGTACACCCCCTTCTTTTTCTTTAGTTTTGATTTTAGACATATAGTATGCGCAAAAAACTTAGTTTTTTGTGCACATGCACACAATTGTTTCACTTCCAGTTTCGCCGGAAATTACCCCAACTTTGTTATTTTAAATGGAACACCCTGTATATTTTTACATTTTTAGAAAAAGGAAGCGAATTTGGATACAGCTGCACTCACTATTTTGGTTAAATTTTATAACCTCAAACAATTTTTGAACAAAATTTTGATTTTTCGTTTTAAGTTTTAATTTATTGACTGAAATCATTTTTCTACCACCGCAACTACATACAAACACGTAAACAAGCTTTTGTTTGTTTTCACAGCGATCTTCCCTAGCACCTTTGTTTTTGTTTTAAATGATTTGTTTTGTTGCAATTATGCACAGTGTACTGCGATTAACAGGATCTTTTAATAAATCTTTACAATAATTTGAAGTTTTTGAAGCAGACTCTTAATAAAAATACAAGTTATTGTTAATTGGTATCGATGAATTCGTTAAGATGCTCCATTTAAATAATCGCTTGTACCACCATAGTTTTGTTAAAAAAAAAAAAACGATTCGGCAACCTTCAAAGCCGATTAAAGTAACCGAAATGTCAATTAAAATTTACAAAAATGGTTTTTGGACAATTGTTGACATAATAAAATTCAATTTATGCAGGTCACGGTACCTTTAAGAAAAAATTAAATTTTGGTTACAAAATCATTTGAGGTTATAAAAGTTAACCAAAATAGTACAGTTGTATCCATAATTGCTTCCTGTTTCCAAAAATGTAAAAATATACACGGTGTTCCATTTAAAATAACAAAGTTGGGTTCATTTCCGGCGAAACCGGAAGTGAAACAACTGTGTGCATGTGCTCAAAAAACTAAATTTTTTAATCATATTATATGTTAAAACTTCATTTGTCTAAAATCAAAACTAAAGAAAAAAAGGGGGTGTACCACACTTCATTTACACCCGGTATGTCGTAAAAGGAAGTTAAACAAGAATAGCTAGTTGTGACATCCTGGGCTGGGGTACTCTTGTTGAATTTATCCAGAAATCATTTAATGGCAGTTCCTTGTATTTTTGTTTTAAATCAGATTCACTAATTAAATCAATAAGATTTTTATAATCATAAGTGGCGAAGCCTGCTGGCTTAGCTGTCACTGGAAATTGATTCCGAATCCAGGAATGGTCCTTTACTGAAATATGGAAAATATTGCGAAATGCTTGTTTGTAGGCCATGCAAGTGTTCTACAATTAGAAAATTCATTTACTTGAGAATTTATTTCAGTCAAAAATTCACGCAAGGCGAAAAATCCACCAAAATTATTCTGTTCAACAGTAGAAATCGAGAATTGTAACTTTTTATCAAAATATGCAATTGTATCTCGTGTATTAAAAACTGTAATATAATTTCCTTGTGATTATCAGTTAATTTCATTGTAAAATGTGTTGTTAATTACGTGTGAAGTATAAAGTAAAAAAGCCAGGGCAAGGTCCGAGTTTTTAGGCTTCTATTTTGTTGTCGGTTGAACGGTTCCATGTGAACGGTGGTTGTAAGCTTGTAAGCCTGATGCAATACATGTGTTGCTAGAGGTTTTTGTGTTATAAGAATGTTTTGCTCATGTTGTTGAGAAATGTAGATATCGTGTTTCGTTAAGTACCTACACATCAAGTGCCGTAAATTCTATTAGTAATGGTGGATAAAAACAGTATTACTTCTTGGGGATTGTTGGTTGCAGATGTACAGAATTCTCTTACTTGCAAATATGTGTAATCATTCAAAATCTATGTTTATTCTTACTTATTTTACGATTACAAGTATAATTGAAATGTTTTAATTTCATTGTAATCGGCTTGTGCGAAGAATGCACTTTCAAATCTAATCAGTGATTTGTTTTAAAATGAGAACAGGTTTCATGAACTGAATATATTTTTGTTTTCCTAATTAAAATGCGGTAATAAAATATTGAAGATCGTTGTTTTGCAATGTCTTCAATACAATCTTGCAGTATTTTACGTTAATTTAAAATTGATAGTAGTTCTGAACGTGATCAGGAAATTCTGTACTTGTAGAAAGTGTGGGTTCGATTCTATCTTAAGCGTTTTTGGTTTATACAGTTTAACCGATTGTTTTTAAATGCGGCTTAATTCTCTGTTGTTCTTTTGGTTTGGAACGACTTTTGATTGTGTGCGGATTTGGTTTATTTGTCCGAAGCAATTGTGGCATAATTGTGGGCACAATTTTTTTAAGTTTCGCCAAAAACAGCATTTGATGACAAAGATTTTTTAAAGCTCATTAAATTACAAAAATAAAACACTTGTTCTCAATTAATAAAAAAGTGACTCTTCGTTTGACGTAAACGCTCTACTGCAGGGGTTCCCAACCTTATTGTGGCGCGGGCGCAATCGCGATTGAGAAAAATAGTGGCGGGCGCAAGTCGGATTTAAAAAAAATAATGAAGTATTATGTACAGGGTGGTCCAAATTCGATGGGATTGCATGCGTATCTCGCTTAATAGGCAAGATAGAGAAACGGTTACCTTACCAAAAATGTACTGTTTTTTGGCACAAACCGTTTTCAAAAATATTTTATCATTGCCGGTTTTGAAATTATTTGAAAAAAACTGTTTTTTTGTTATATTTATAATGTGTCATATCTCTCTTATTGTTGTAAGTATCGAAAAAGATTATGAAGATTATTTTTAGAAGTTTTTTTGTAGATTTTGAAATTATTAAAAAAAAAATGCACTCGCCGTTAATAAGTTATGACACAAACTTACCTTTTTTTAAAAGGAAGCTATAGTTGGCTATAACCTATTTAAATTCCTTATTTTTTTCCCGTTCCAAATATATAAGAGTTGATGTATTTATTTTTAATAATACGCAAGTTACAAAGGTTTTTCAATTTAAAAAAAATGAAAAACAAAAAGTAGGCTGTCAAAACAAAATTAATCAAGAAAAACAGAAACTAGAATATATTTGACAACTGTTCTGAGTTTGTTCCGAAAAACTGCACATTTTTGGTAATTTAACCGTTTCTCTATCTTGTCTATTAAGCAAGATACCCATGTAATCCCATCGAATTTGGACCACCCTGTACATACTGGCGGTATATCGGGTGATCGAAAATGATTAATGCCTGCTAACATCGGCCCGAAAAAAAAAAAGAACCAAGTTTATGTTGGTATCGTAGTGTAAAAGTGGGATATTGTATTACAGGTGGGGTGGGGATGGACTGTAGTCAGTGTTGCCAATTTAGCGAATTTTTCGCTAAATCTAGTGAGATTTTAAAAAATAAAGCAACTTTTTATTTCCTTACTTTTAAGATTTTATTGTTTATTTTTCTCGTTATTTTAACACTTTGTAGCGGGCGCATGCAAATAGCTCCGCGGGCGCACGTGCGCCCGCGGGCACAGGGTTGGGAATCCCTGCTCTACTGCATCAGTTTTTTTCGTCTAAAAAGTTTTTACAATGAAAGCTGATCAATTTTAAGAATTTGGTTACTAAAAACAAAAATTTAAAAATAATAATATTGTTGTTATCCTGCATACTTTTTACGTTTTCATTTAAAGAGCTGTTTCATAATTTTTACGGTTTTTGGTATTTTTTTATTGACATGTAAATGACGTTCGTAAAGTATTAAAGGGATCTATCAACTATGTAGCGGGTCATCTTAAGCCTGGGTGTCACTCTCTCTTGTACTACATCAGACATCACGTATAAGTATTTGTCATTTTCGGGTAATTAATCTTTACTTTTGGTAAAAGATAATTTATCATACACATAAAATTGATGATTTTAAATAGTCCATTAGTTTTTGCATGTAAAATTATTTATGCAGGGTGGTCCACTTTTTATTAGCAGGACTTTAACAGTCGATAAAAAAACTTATTTTAAAGCGAATGTTCCATATCAACATGGGTCCATAAACGCTTCATTTTAAAGATACAGGGTGTTGAAATTTTCGAAAAAATATCGATAATGTTTAACCGTTTCTCAACCAGCAGATATATTTAACCCAATTTGGTATACAGCACCAGAGCACCACCTTACAGGTTACCACAATCGGTGAAAATTTCAAGTCCCACCTACCAGTGGCGGAGTTGTGGGGGTTCAGTTAAAATAAATTTTATAAAAAACTAGTACGGCCCTGTCCAAAATCAAACTCGAACTTGTTTTTGGGTTGAGCATTTTATTCTAAACTAAAGTGTTTCTTGACTTTTCTTGTTATCTGCCACCGTTTGGCGCGAAATTTGATTTATTTTACAATTTTCGCGAAAAATTTGCTCCTGTTCGATCTAAAAATATAGCTAATATTTGTAATAAAGAAGTAATTGCCGATTTTTGCAGTTTTTAATAACAGAACATACTAATAATGAGGGAAAAAGTTCTGCTAAATTAACGATTATTGAACATTTACTCTGCAAGTTGCAATTTTTTCGCGAAAATAGTAAAATAAATCGAATTCCGCGCCAAACGGTGGCAAATACGAAGAAAACTTAGGAGACACTTTTTGTTTACAATAAAATGTTCTACTCCAAAACAAGTTCAAGTTTGATTTTGGACAGGGCCGTACTAGTTTTTTATAAAATTTATTGAAACTGAACCCCCACAACTCCGCCACTGGATGCTTGTGGGACATGAAATTTTCACCGATTGTGGTAACCAGTAAGGTAGTGCTGTACACCAAATTTGGTTTAAATATATCTGCTGGTTGAGAAACGGTTAAACATTATCGATATTTTTTCGAAAATTTCAACACCCTGTATCTTTAAAATGAAGTGTTTTTGGACCCATGTTGATATGGACTATTCGCTTTAAAATAAGTTTTTCTATCGACTGTTTAAAGTCGTGCTACTAAAAAGTGGACTACCCTGTATATCTACAAAAAGATGTTAGACTATCATACATAGATACTTCACCGTTAGTAAATTTAGTCGCACTGACGTATAATGTAATGCGGTAATTTGGAATTAGTACCACTGTTAGCCTTTAGCTACGGTATGCTTTTTTGTGAAACACAATTTTTTTTGAGTAATTACTAATTTAATGCCTCTACTCATTATCCAACTTGTCGGGGCCGACCGTCGGGAACTCAGTGTCGGGTGTTGTCTACACACCTCCCGACCAGTCCAACCAACACAGCATAAACGTCATAACTTTTTCTATTATTTTGGCTCTGATGCAATTTTGTGGATAACAAATTTATAAATAGCGTTAATTTTTTTTTAATAGTCCTTATCTAGAGGATTGTGGTGGGGCGGTTGGCTTGTTGGATGCTCTGGCCACCCGACCGTTCCACTTGTCCAACTGTCGGGTTGGTCGGGTGACAGACTACACATTAAACAATTTATCGGAATGGTCGGTCGGTTGTCCCGACAAATTGGTTGGTGAGTAGAGGCCTTTAGGTATCAACGTAATGCAGCATTTGTTTTTTTTTTTATAAGCTGACGAGGTTTGCTTTTTTCGTAGTCATAAACAGTTTAATATTTGACGTTTAATTGATAGGTTGAATTCATTGACAATTATTAATAAGTTTTTTGTTACTTTAAGTAATAGTACTTAAATTGCTTCTATTATTTATTAACATACGTTTGTTAGGGGTTTGGTCCGCTTTATGGTGGTCATACACGTTGCGGTATACCTGCCAGGTTTGCCTGAACAATAAAAAATGTTCAGGTTTACTTAAACAGTTTTGGTAACATTGCCTGTGCAGTTGTTACACACACGCTCCGGTATACCTGCAAGCAGGCAAACCTGACAGGTATACCGCAACGTGTATGACCACCATTAGCGTTGTCATGTGGCCAATGTTAATGTATACAAATAATTCAGCTCCGTATCAATTGCGCGAATTCAGAATTATTTACCGAATATCCGCAGATTATAGTACTGCTGAAAGTTAATAACCTGTCGTTTCGTGAAACCAAATATTCTTAATTGATTTTTAATGACGCAATAACACTTAAATGGTGTTTAGCTGTTATCGTTGTTTGTTGTGTTGATTAAAATCGTCCCTCAGACGATTGATAGATAATAAAAGTAATAATAAATAGGTATAATTTGTAATATAGTTGACGCGGTCAGGGCCACACGGATCTCAATTTTGTCTTCATTATTACATGGTCACAAAAAAAAGAAAACCTGCAACAAACAGTTAACTCGAAATTCTTCGCTAAAAGTAGTTAGTTGTTCATGATTTCCATAGCCATATGAGGCGGTGAAGCGAGGTCGTCACTTATTGGGAATACGTTGACGCCATTATTGCACGTTTTTCAAGGCCTATGATTTTTTTTTTATAACAAACAATTTTTATTGTTACAATGTTTGAGTATATTGTTTATCGCTTACGATTATATCAACCCTGAACGGTGACTTAAGGATAAACTTGAATGGAAGCATTGAACCTTTTAGTAAATAACTTGAAAGTATGCGATAGTCAATAGTGCATTCTTAAGGCATTTACTGTCGCATGTTCTGTATATAAGTCATCTTTTGTTAATCCAGACAACTGCGATTTTGTTACAAAACTGGAAGATGATGATGCAGAATATCATTATTTTCTTTATTTGCGTTAAGCTTCCTTATTTTTTGCTTGAAGTTAATTTTATTGTATACATTTTAATCATAGTACGTCGTTTGTGTGGACTTTTTGAGAGCGCCAAGGTAAAATTACTGTAATTGAAGATTATTCTAAGCGCGTTTTTTGCTAAAGATTGTATAATGAGAATTCTAATAGTATTCGCCGTTTCATTTGCTATTGAAACTATAAATTATGACATGATGCATCCGACATTTTGGCTTTTGTTAAACCACCGTGTTTTGTTAAAAGAGAGATTGAGTGAAATGTACACTAGTTTCAACTAAAATCTGGGCGCCAAGATTTTAGTTCAAATTATTATTTAATATTTTGTATTTGACGTATGTATGATGCCCAATTTTGATTGGTTCTATGCTGCTAGGTGTTTTTTTTAAAACTACAGACCATTTTTATAAATGAAAAGCAAAAACAGGCAAATTTTTTGATGTTCCATGTTTTTAAAAATTTTGTATAACGTTTATTAATGGATAAACTGTGTGCATTTGCATATTTTTTAACGGTGTACAGCTCTTTGCGTTTGTACCTTTACATGCGACTTACATGTGGATTTTTATAGCACATGAACATGCATATTTTGCGCTCCGGTGAATATTTAACTATAAATGTGAAATAAGATATTTCCATGCGTTAAGTTCCATAAACCTACAACGTATTTTAATTATTATAATTAGTGGACGGTATATCAACAATTTTCGAGTTTGCGTTTATATTTTATAAAATTATAACCCGTCATGGTGTGTGAAATAAACGTCATTATATATCTGTGGTCGGCGGGAAAAAGCACAAGTCAAAAAGTGCAATTTTTTTATTATTACCCTCATACGATTCATATTGTTATGTTCTTATACTGATAATTTGCAATTTCGGCTCTTGTGTTTCCTGTTCATAATGTTAGTTCCATTTCACGTATTTTTATTAAAAATATTTTTCCATTGCAATGAAATTTTGTGTAATCAAAAGATAACAAAAGTTATATTTAAAAATTAATATTTATGTTTACTCCATTAGTTTTTTTTTGAAAATTTTACATAAAAAATGTATTTTTTAAGAATAAACGAATAAACTGAATATATCCATTTGTTTACATTTGTGAAAAACTACTTAAGTTATTCTTATTTCATGCCAGTTTAAGTCAAGTATTTACTGTTTATTAAAAAATTTCATCATGTTGACATATTGTGATAATTTAATACTTAATTTTAAGTAAAATATACCATACAAGTAAAATTTAAACTCACATGATAATCAGTAAAATAAAAAAACGTTGCTCCTGAAAAATTGCACTTTTTGACTTAAGTGCTTTTTCCCGCTGACATTATAAATTGTAATAACTTTTGGAAATAGTTAATTCCTAAAAAGATTTAAAAACAATTAAACAAAAAAAAAACAGTTGAAATTTTAGACAACATGACGACAAAGTTTTTAAAATATCAGATTCTTCGTTTGTATTTATAATTTCGTGGTTATATAACATTATATAAATTGCTTACAGTCTTAACCCCATTTCATTTGATTTTAACGCTTATTTTTAAGACAGACAGTTGTCGATTTTTCAAATTTGTTTGTGTAACCGCCAGATATAGTAGAATTTTAATTTACCCTAACAAAAATCATTTATAACATGATTTTAAAAGCAAAATTTGCTTGTTAATTTTAAAATTATATATTTTTTCTTTTTGTAAGACATTTAACAAGTCGAAAGTTGTACTACAAATCGTATGGACTGTAACAGTTATTTTAATGACTGATATAATTGAGTGATAAGAAAACCGCATAAGATATTTAGAAAGAAAAAACCTTGTCAGAAGCGCAAGGAAGAACTCGGTTGAAATTTCTGGTTAAGTTAAGTGAATATCAAAATGTTCATATATTTTATGATGCGTGAATTAGCTAGAAAGAATAATCAGTATTGATTTTTGTTTCGCATCGACAGTTTATATACAAGTATAATTATTTTTCAAATTAAATAGTAGGGGAGAGCGGGGTAATGACGCTCAGTGGGTAATTACGCTCACCGTCGTTTTGCGCCAGTTTTCAAATATTTAAAAGTTAAACTTGGCAGCCACCTAGCTTTCGTTCTAATAAACACAATGCCGTAAGTAAAAAAACTTATTTCACCATAAAACGTAAGTTAATTGAGTGTGTGTCATTTTTAACATTTTCATATAAGAAATCGCCTACAAAAAAAAACTGTAAGTAGCTCAATTAGTCTAATTTGAGTTTGTGCTTTGGTCTCCTATGAAACTTGTGTCATTTTTAGCAGGAGTGACCATATAAAGTTTTTTTTTTAAATTCAAGGCTAGTTTAGTAAAATACCGAATTTAGACAATTGTGCAACAGGGGGTAATGGCGCTCAATTAGCTACGGTAATACCGCTTGGTGAGCGGCATTACCCTCATTGATATTTTTATATAATTTAATTTACATTTAATTTTTTCTTATAGTAATTGTGCACAATGCCTCGTACAACTAAAAGAACAACTGGTAAAGCATCCTGGAATATCAATATCCAAAAATGTTTACACATAAAATAGGTGAGCGCCATTACCCACTAGCAGGCGGGTAATTCCGCTCACTTACATGTTTTTAAATTATTAATAACTTTTTGTTCTTTAAGGTTCAATCAAGTTTGACTTAACCCGAACACTAAGTATTGTTTTGACGACAACAACCTCAAATTACAGGGTAATTGTTGTTACGGTTTAGAATATATGAATTTTTTCGCTTAGGTGGGCGCCATTACCCCTCCCTCCCCTACTTTCTTTATCGATTCAAATATATATTTAGATGCAACGATTCGTTAATTATTGCATTCTAACTACACAGCTGAATTTAATTGAAAATATTAATCATAAATGTCTATTTCATCGGGGTTTTTTAAAGTTAATTTAATTTAATCCTCGGAAAATACTTCTTGCATTAGTGTTATAATTTTGTGTAGTACTTACAAACCAGTAAATAACTTTATTTTTATAATGTAAAACTACATGGCAGTGATTTTTGGAGCGTTGGTCTGTGAATGTAATGTTAACGGTATAAAAATTAACTTTTTTTTTTGTTTCTGATGGTTGCAATTAAGCCCCAAATTAACTTTTGCGAGTTTGGTTAATAAGCGTTTTCATTGCTTTTACCGACATCAATTTACTTTTTATTTTGGGTTTGATTGATCTTAATTATGTTATAAAATTGCCCGTGTAGGTTTTCTTTATAATTAAAAATTAAGTTTAATTTGTTTTAAAATTAGTTTGTAAATTAGTGCAGATGTTTCGTTTATTGGTTGATTTGTAATCCGTACATTGCATAAGTGGTTTTCAAATTTGCATTGTAAATACATATTTGTTTACCATTCACAGCTATTTAGGGATAGATTTTAATTATGGGGTATATTATTGAATTTGACAAATCTGTTTTATATTCAGAAACTACGTTAAAAATTTTATAGCAGAGATTAGTATCAAAAACTGTGGGAATATATTAACCTTAATATTAGTCAGTCGTGAAAATGGTAGAGAAAAGTGGATTCACGTTGAATGTCGACCATGCTTTATATTCCAGATTTATTGAATTTTGAAACAAGCGGTTCGATTTAGTTAATGCAAAGTGATTTAGTTGCATTTCAATTTCATACATTCTGTGGTGAATTCAATTATACATTTCGTTATATTTTATTTTGTAACATGTTTTTTTTGCAGAAGAAACGGTCAAAGCAACTATAAAAATCAAATTACCATTTTGGTTTGCACGAAAAGTTTCATTTGTAGTGAATGTTTTGGTAATGTACTACCTACATTCGTTTGGAGATAAACCCAATGGAAATTGGTTGTACCTATAGGTATTTCATTTATAAAATTAACTGGATACTGCCATTTAAACACTGTGCCGGTAGTATGAGTCCTGTGAAGTGATGTTTATCTTTCGAATTGATGTTTGCTCTTGGTAATTAAGTACACGTAATTGGTGCTTTTTAATGAAATAAAACATTTAAACCAGGGATGGAAAACGTAACGTAACGATACCCGATAACGTTATAATAACGATTCAACTATAATTTTTTATACAATAACGTAACGATATTTTAATAACGTTACAATAACCGATAACGTTTCGTTAAAAGTTATTTTGTATCGTTATTCTCTATAAATTAAATTTTTATATGGCGATCTTTTTATTTTCAGAAGATATAATATTTTGTTTGTATTTTAGAAATTAAAATGAAAATAAAATATCTCAACCTCGACGTAATTCTGTAGGTACTATTTTTTAAATTTACATTTACAGATCCCAAAAATAATTTCAGAGTTACAAATAAAAATTATTTTTATACAGCATGTTTCTTAAATAATGCAAAAAAAAATCGGGTGGTGATACTTAATCGAAAATTAAGAGGGGTCTTTCATATTTTTTTTCTTCTTTGGGGTCTCCTTTCGAAGTTACACCCCCCTAAGGGGGATCGGTAAAATTGGGTTTTTATTTTATTTCCCAAATTTGGATAAATGTGGGAGATTTATACTTATAAAAAGGTTTCCCATAGTAATATTTTTAATCATCTCCCACCTTCACAGGGGGCTGAAAAGTGCGACCCCTGTTGGTTTTTTTATCAGGACTTTTTGGTGGTTGAAATCTAGCAATTTTAAATTTTCTTTAAAAACTTGATTTATTTAGAAGTTTTTTTTATTCTTTAACTGTTCTCGTTAAACCTACAGTTTTCGAGTAAAAAATCATATGAATGAACATGAACCATCAAATATTCCAATATAAAACGATATTGGATAGAAGTGACGGGTGTAATTCATTTTGACGTTTACGCGGCGACAACGCTAAAACGCCCGTCAATTCTACCCAATATGAACATAAACATCATATTCACTTATTTAATTTTTTACTCAAAACTGTAAGATTTACGAGAAAAACTAGAGAAAAAAGAGGTTCTAAATAAATCAAACTAACAAAAAAAAATTGCAAAATTTCAATTCCCCAACAAGTTCTGATTAAAAAACCAAAAGGGGTCGCACTTTTCAGCCCCCTATGAAGGTGAAAATAATACTATGGGAAACCTTTTAATAAGTATAAAACATCTACCAAATATCATTCTCCTACATTTATCTAAATTTGAGAAATAAAATAAAAACCCAATTTTATCGCTCCCCTTTAGGGGGGTGTAACTCCGAAAGGAGACGTCTAAGAAAAATTGTTATATAAAAGACCCCACTTTATTTTCAATAAGGAATCACCTTCCGATTTTTTTCGCATTATTTGATAAACACCCTGTATATCATAATTTATGTAACGTTATATAACGTTATATAACATAACAATTCATTTTTTTAACGTTATTTATAACGTTATGTAACGAAAACAAATAGTAAATAACGTTATACAATAACGTAACGATTTAAAACGTTATTCCATCCCTGATTTAAACTGACAAAACAAAATCGATTGTACATAATATTGAGTGATAAGATGATGATAGGACGTTTGAAAAATCCGAAATAGTATAATTTTCACTAATTTTCATAAGTTGATTACATGTTAGTAGCAGCAAGATTAAAAAAGTTTATTGCAATATAATTGATTGTAGTTTTTTTTTTTATAAGTAGGTACATTTCTATTTAAAACGTTGCTTATGCTACACTTACATTTTTATGGTGGCAGAAAGTGTACTGAAAAGCAAGTTTAACGCTGATTTACGAGCCAGAACTTTGATCTTAATAATAATGTAATATGACCTGAAATGGTTTTGATAATAAACATAAGCTATTTTGAAGTAAAAAGGCATGTCTATAAAATTTTAATTAAAACTGAAGTATTTTCGTAAAGTAAGGATCGGTCTATTTATATATCGTTATGTAATCGAGAATGAACGACGTTTGGTGGCTAGTATGGCGGTTAATTCTGTTAAGTTTGATTAATAAACGTTCTAAAGAATTGCTGTTTGTTGGATATAGTTAAAGCAATCGTAGGTTATGTTCGTTTTTAACCTTTAAAATATTTGGCAAGAAACTTGAAAGTTATTAATTGCTGAAAAAATAGTCAAATCCCTTTCGATGCATAAAATCAATCACATGAGTTTGGTTGTAATTGAGAGAAGAATTTGAAACATTTCCAACATAACTCGAGGTAAATTAGTCGCTTACGTTATATTTTTAAGACAAATTGTGTTAACTGTTATAATTAGAAAAGCTTTGATGCTAAGTTATTAACAGAATAATTGCATGTAAATCATCTAATAGATGTTATATTAAATGCCGTACTTAACTTTTATATGTCTGCATTCGCTATAATTAAATATAAAAGTAGGCACCGTTAGTACTCATTAGCAACCCAGGAATGTTGTGTATTTAGAGCACTGCGTTAAATCAATTTGATTGCGTTTTTAAATCCATGCAAATCAATTGCACTTGTTGGTTGCTTTGTTTAATAACTTCCTGTTGCATTATATTTGTACGAACTGTAAAAGTTTATACGTAAGAGCTTGACTGAAGCGGATTCAATCGAATCATTGATCTATTTTGTGATTCGAGCATTCGTCGGTACTTATCCTTGATGGATATTTAAGCGATTGTGGGTTATTGGAAATTATTGTGATGGGATGGCGGTTGGCGGTTATCTTAACGGAACTTAAGAATATCGTTAACTTCAGGTTTCAATTAAATGCAGTATCAAAGTATCATCAACTTTTAGTAATATTAATTTTGTCGAGAGTAATGGGGGGTGGAAATCATTTAGGAAAGAGGTCGGAAGCAGTTTGTTTAAAAATTTATCAATTCTGATAGCTTTTTGTAGAGGTTTTGTGCACAAGATAATTTTGTTGTTGGTCTAAGTCTACAATAAAGGCTTACCAACTCATCCTAAACATTTCCCCAAAGGGATGTACCGCAAATCAGATTGCCCCGTGGTCGATTATAGAAATAAAGGTTTAAGATTAAGCAAATCAATAAAAGTATTATCTGATAATACCAGAAATCGACTTTTAAAGTTTGTTCGGGTTATTATGAAACAAAATATGTCCCGTATAAATAACAGGTGTTTGTCTTCACTACACATTTCGTTAGTTTTAGAACTATAAAACCCTACGGAAATAAAGTTGGCAGGCAAATTATAAATAATTCCGATCTAGCTAGCGATCGAAGCATTCCGCACCTATTGTTACATTTATTTAACGGCGACAACATAGTTTTGATCGTTATTTCGGTTTGAATGTATCAGAATTAAGAGATAGTTGTTATTGTAATGGAAAAGTTTACTTCAGATTGCATAGAGTAGGTTTATTAAAGTTAGATGTATGTACGTATAGGGCGGTCCAAATTCGATGAGATTACATGGGTATCTCGCTTAATAGTCAAGATAGAGAGACGGTTAAACTACCAAAAATGTTCAGTTTTTTGAGCCAAACTCGGAACAGTTTTCAAATATATTCTATAATTTCCGGTTTTTCTTTTTTTTTTTTGTTTTCACAGCCTACTTTTTGTTTCTCATCTTAAAAAAAAAATAAAAAATACATCAACCCTAATATATTTGGGAAGAAAAAAAAAGGAATTTTAATAGGTCATAGCCAACTATAGCTCCCATTTAAAAAAGGGCGAGTTTGTGTCATAACTCTTTAACGGTGACTGTAAATTTTTTTTTAGTACTATCAAAATCTACATAAAAATATCTAAAAATAATCTTCATAAACTTTTTCAATATTTAAAACAATAATCTCCCTTATGACGCATTATAAATATAATTTAAAAAAAGTTTTTTTTTAATAACTCAAAAACCGGAAATGATAGAATGTTTTTGAAAACGGTTCTAAGTTTGTCCTAAAAAAACTGCACATTTTTGGTTGTTTAACCGTTTCTTTATCTTAACTATTAAGCGAGATACCCATGAAATCCCATCGAATTTGGACAACTCTATACATACGTAAATGTCACTAAATGTACTATAAAAAGTAGCAGTCAAGAGAGTCCCAGTTTTTGAAAATTTTCTTGAATACTATTTTGTAAATCTTTCTCTTATCATCCATAAAAGGAGTCTACGTTATATGTTGTTCAATTATTTACTTTAAATTTTAGCGACGTAAAGATTTAATTTGTGTAAAAAAGAATCTTTATAGTGGCTAAGTATTTTCTGATGCTGCACGAAAAAAAGTTGAAATGTAATTACACTGTACATTCGTGTACTGTATTTTAAGGGAAATTTTCGTGATTAATGTAAATTTGCAAATTATTCATTCCTTTCGAGTTATTTCCATGGCATTCTCTCAGTGAGGTTGCGAATTATGTAAATTTGTGTTCAGATTTTCGTTAGCGGAAAAAATTAGTGTTCTGTACACAATTGAAAATCGGTGAATAGTAAAACAGCGATTTTGTCTGAAATCATACGACGCATTTGCAATTTAAGTTAAGCAAATTAAAAAAGAATAATATATCGCACGGGGGAGTGATTGCTTCACAACATTAGCAGACTTGTTTTATGTATATGTGCTTGAAATTTATTTTGTTAAGTGTATTTAAATATTTATTTTAAAGAAATTCTCCGAAGTGTTCATATTATTTTGAAAATGTTTTTATTGGTATAAATAACTTATGGAGTTGTTTATTTTTAATATATTTATACATGAAAGTGCCTCAACCAAATCGTTGTGGTTTCCGACTCTTGTTTAATGAAATTGATTAATTTTTTTTGCCTTATGTGTTGTATTAAACTTGTATATTTTAATTAAAATTTCCGCTTTTTCTAATATAAACAGCATACCTAAAACAAGACAAAAACAGTATTAATTAACACAAAATAATTAAAACGCTTGTTAAAAAAACCTACAAAAAAGCAGAGCAGTAATAATTTTGTTATGTAAGTAGGCTTCGGTTCACTTTGAAGGTATTTAAGAGACACTTTGAAAGTGAATGGAATTTTTATGGTCGACACTCAATCGAATAGGAGTAGAATAAAAATTGCGCTGGGAGTCTTTAAATACGTTATTTATGTCACTATTTTTCTAAACAATGTAAATTATTCGTTGTATTATAGTCTCTAAAATCGCTATAGGAAAAGGTCAACGCTTTACATATCATTTTATTGTAGTGTGATGTCAAGACTTTAAATAAAGTCTTAAAAACTGTTGATATACCCGTATACAGTGTCCAAAAGGTATGAAATATGCTATATAATATATATCTTAGTAAATATCCACTTTAGGGAAAAATGATTTGAATAAAAGTTGTTTGGTACTTAGTTTTCCACCATCAGACAAATATTTTTTTTCGAATAACAAAAGCGCAATGAAAAACAATTGCATTTTTTTAAATAGCAAGGTACCCCTATATTATACTCATTTGATAGGGATTTTTTTTCTCTTTTCAATGATGGGATCACCTTAAAAATTAAGTTTATGCTAAGAGGCCGGAGAAAATCGAAAATTTAAAAGATCGTATTAGAGAAATTACACCTGAAATGGTTGGGAATGTTATAAACGGGTTTTCATTGCACTTTTGTTATTCGAAAAACAAATATTTAAATTCTGTTTTATGGTGGAAAACTAAGTACCAAACAACTTTTATTCAAAACATTTTTCCCTAAAGTGGATATTTACTGAGATATATAGCATATTCCATTACTGTTGGACACACTTTATACACCCAGGACGAATGTTTTAAAAGAGTCTATGTTGAGTTTAAGCTAAGAACAAAGTAAATCGTATCTAGTCTTAAAACAAGTTAAGCTTTTGACTACAATAAGTGCAAACTGAAACCTTTGCGTTTGGCGATAATTTGTTAAAAATTAGTTGATGATATCTATTTAGTATGTATGTTCAAAACCTGATTTGTTTTTTCAAAAATCTGTTATTTTTCCATGTTTTTACCTCACCAAACGTTTCAAGGTAAGGCAGTCCTATTTCATATATTCTTAAAGTGTACAAACAAAGTTAAACTACAAAGTGAGTCACATTAGGCACGTAAAATTACGTTTTACTAAAAAATGGATTGTGAATGTGTGATGGCCCATAACAATAACCGATGATATTATTAAATGAAACTCGCTACAACACACTTTTAAGCAGTGACCGAATGCTTTTAGAACTGGCTTAATATTTTGCACATCAAATGCTTCAGTGGACTCTTAACTGTGTCATAATTTTGATAAAACTACGCCCTTTCAAATATTACATGTGCTATCACGAAAAGGGATCTGATGAGAGTACGTAATAAGTGAGTACTTAGACCTCTGTTATTAAATTAATAGGTGTAATGTATGAGAGCATAATAAAATGTGTAATAAATGTTGATGTGCTATTGTAACCTGTATTGCATATTTAAAAAAAGTCTATTAATTAATCGGTGTCAGTGTAATAGTGGTGACGTATGTTTCATGCAATCTTAATCGTGATTAATGCATAATGTATCTGTTGATGTTGATGTCAAGAGTTGAAGGTCATTCAACGATTGTGTAAAGTGTTAACATGTTACAAAAATTCGTTTAGTGTTGTTCAAGTTAGTTTAATGTGCGATAATTAAATTTATTTATTACATCACAAAATTCGCTTAAAAAATCGAAACACTACAATCTTGCGATTTTGGAATTTAAAACGCAAGAAATTGACCGTCGATCCAAACTGAATCGCCAGTGGTAATAAAAACACTTGGAAGTTTTTACTATAGATGGTAGGTATTTGATGGTGAGTTTTTTATGTGTGGTGTTAAAAAATGTTTTACTCATTCGCTGATACGGTTGCTTGTTTGCACGCTAAATTGAATCATTGTTGAAAGCAGTAACTAGATCCATTAGCTGTTATTTAAGACATCGTTGTAGTAGGAGTGATATATTCGCGCTGTTTATTACGAGCATTTGTGTGACAGGTTTTAGTGAAATCCAACAATCTAATAAATATTAACACGCTGTAAAGTAGGCGAATTTGGCCCCCGGTACACAGTTCAAATTTTGCTGTACAATGAGGGGACGTTGTCACAATTGTTGTTTTTTACATATGCTTATTCATGCAGGTATACGTTATAATTAATACGTATTAAGTTAGTTTTGAGTTGAATTTAAACTGTCGATTTTTTTAGGATGTGTCGTATCACTAAGGCGGTTTGTTCCAGGCTCCGGGGTTACAAAAATAATTACTACTGGATGTGTTGTGTTACACATGTTCATATGGTTTTACTTTCCTCGAGGTCTGTTTCTTGAAAATATAAATGTTTATGTACGCTATTCTGTTATGTGGAATATGTTGTGCTGTTGATTGACATAGTACATACAGTCTTCATGTTAATCACAAGTTGAAAAACAAGCGTAATAAAGCGGCAGTTGTATGTACCATGTAATTTGTTGCAGTTTTTTTTATTTACTATGTTTTTGAGGGTAATATTTGTCAGCAAAAATAGCTTGCGTAAACCAGAATCGCTGATACAAATAGATTTCGAGTATTATTAGATGACAAGGAGACAAGGTACCTGCTCCTCTACATGTTAGATTTCGATTCACATTCATTTCTCAATTTTTGACGTTTTATTCAGAGCATTTGCTGCATTTTTGGGTCCAAACTGTGGGGAACGGTTTTATTTTAATTTTAAAAGATCCTTTTTTGTTGAGATATATTTTTTACCGTATAAGCTGCAATCGAAATTATTTTAAAATATTTCTGATTATTTATCAACCTGATCTTAATTTTCTGTTTCTGATCTAGTTCGTTGTTTTTTCTTCCGTGTAAGTATTTTGTTTTACATACCTGTTTCTTATGGTGCCTGTCCACGTGAGAGTAAACTACTCTCGATAGCAGCGTCGCCAAGGATACAGCCAATCGCGAGTTACTCTCAGGGGCTGTATCCTTGGCGACGCTGCTATCGAGAGTAGTTTACTCTCACGTGGACAGGCACCATTACTCCAGTGGAATGGTTATATACTTTTATTGTTTTAAACCATGGTTTTTAAAAGTACCTACTCCTATTAATCAAACTTTTTTTTTTGGTAAAATATCGCCTGTTGTTATTTTCTGCATTTCGGTATAGCACCAATAGCTAAAAAAACTTCAGTGACAAAAAAAATTTCTGCTAACGTGATTTTTTCTCATTTATGAAAACCCTTTGTAGTGCTTTTTTGCATAGGGAAAAAAAAAGGTTAGAGAATTGTGTAACATAACCGGCGACCTTTTCAGCTTTTAAAACCGTTTAGAAACGGTAATGGTACGTTTAATGGGTGTCCTTATCTTTTTTTTTTAAATTATGCAGTTTCCAGCCGTGTTAAAAAGTTCGTGTTTAATATGTCCTACACTTATACAATTTTCGTCCTATTAGGTTGGCGTGCTGTTAACGTAAACAGCTCTGTACAACCCCGCGATTTTGTGTGGTTTTTAGATTGACCTCGAAACAGCATAACGGTAGTAAATTAACAGGACTAAATGTCCCAATTTTTTTTTTTTAAATCAGCTTTTATAAAATCTTTATACCTACGCGTTTTGTGTAAAGCGTTTTTCTTCTTTTTTTTCATAGAATGCCAGTTCCTAGTTCCTAGTTGTAAATAATTATAGTAAACCGTTTCCGTTATTTTACAAGTCGTTTTAAATCGGTTTATGATTACTAACGTTAATTACTTGTATAAATAATTGATTAATGAAAAGCACTGTAAAACTATAAAGCGTTAAATGAAGTAATCGATTAGCCAATCGTTTTGTTTTGTAATTAACGAGAAATGATTATTATTTAAGAATGCAGTTACCGGTAATTTACCCCTTGAGATTAGAAATAGAACCTATTATTGTTGAGGCTCTATTCAATAAACTTTGTTTGATGTCGGTCCTTTACACATGCAACTTCATCATTAGCTTTATAGTTAGCACTCTATTATTTAAAATAAACAAGGTTTAGTTTGTTACTCACTAGGTATTTGACCACATGTGAACTATTTTTGTGTTTAAGTTTTGCGCACTTCTAGGGTTTGAGAGCGGGGTGGTACCCAGGGCTAATACGCCAGTTATCGGCTTTAGGGAATTATAATTGTTAGCAAGTAGGACTTAGCAAGTTACAGGTTAATTGGCGTTTAAGGAAACTGTTAATTTGTTAAAGTAAACCTACCATTTTATTGGCAGCAAAGCAATTGTTTTATCTTTTCAAAGTTGGTTTTCCAGTAGGATTAGTTTTAATTTCTATTGAGTACAAATGGGGTGAATTGTTTAAATCTTAAAAATGTTGCACCTCGAATGCGAATGTTTCTCTAAAGCGCGGTTCCTAACCTTTTTTGACTTGCGAATTTTTTTGAACATAATATTTGTTATTGCAAACCCCACCGGTTGGGAACCGCTGCTCTAACGTGATGTGTCAATGTTTATTTTATGTGTTTGTAACATCTTCTCAACTAATTATATTGTTGTACTAATTTTACAACATTCATGCTGTTCGAAAAATTTTCTGGTTACTATTTGCTGATTTCATTTCGATGTTTTACTTTTAATTTACTATTTTGAAATGTGAGGCAACAAAGAACCGAAATAGCTAAAAACAGAATTTGAATGTGCTGTTTTTAAACATTAAGTTCATATTTAAAAATAGAACTGCTATAACAAAAGTATGATACTGAGCGAACAGAATATTACCATTCTTCGATCCATAACGTTCCACTGTTTTCCGGTTCAATTTTTGCAAATGAAAAGAATTTCATATCACAAGTAAATGTCGACTAAGCCATAAACGTTGCGTGCTACGTTTAGGCATTTGATATTTTGTCGTTGGGCCTTGTACAGCGTTTATGAGTGCCCTAAGTTTTGAATTGCGTTGTTTTTTATGATTTTTTTCGTAGTAGTATAACGTGATAGGCGTAAAAAAGTATAATTTTACGATCAATTTCCAGTATTTTTACAGGCATCCACAAAATTTTAATAAATCATATTGCGACGTCATGTAGGTGAAATTCTTACAAGATAGCTTTTACTTGGGGGAATTTTATGTTGAAAATAAATTCCAATGTATAATTTAAACTCGTAAATGGCAATATGGTACCAGTAAATTTAAATTAACGAAAGATGAAGAGAACAACTGTAATCGTTGTTTTCACAGAATCAGTCGGCAACATTCCTAAAATCCAGTTGTGTAACTTTAGGCTGATTTTTTTATATTAAGCTCTAATATAATATGTTGATACACGGTCACACTTTATTATTATAATACTAAATTGTGATACAAGACCACGAGTTACTGGTTATGACTTAAGTGGCACCTGCAACCATCATTTAAAAAAAAAAGATTTTAGAAATAAATATTCAAATAAAATCTATGTAGTACCTAATAATTTTTTGTTGTTGCTGTGTGAATTACCATGTAATTTATTATTATCTCCCAGTATAAAAGCAGTTGAATGATTGCATTAATGATAATGTTTACTTAATTTTAATAGGCAATATCAAGATGATTTTTGCTCCTAAAAAATATACGTACAAGTATAATAAAATATGCATATTTTTAAGTTTTATTTACTAGACTAGCTGGCAATTATTTAATACTAGAAAGTTACACCATATCTTGATGAAGCCGGTGTTAATATCCAAAGGCCTTTTGCTTTAGAAATCTACAAATGAATACTTTGCTCCAATTTGGCTCTATAAGATAATGTGTTTCACATACGATTTGTCTTATTAGTAAATAATTTGGTGTTACACGCTTCGGTCTTGTTTCTATGATAATTATGTAGGCACATACAACGCAACCTGCTCTTTTAGAGGTTACATTTTGAACATTCGCAACTTGTAAATTATAGTTATAAATATTCATTATGTTTTGTACCTAAGTCATTATCAGACTTATTGGATGTATTGAGATATTTCTGTAATTATTACACCAGTATTTATTTGTCGAATAAGCTATTGTTTTTGCGATCTTCAGTTGAATTTGAACGCGAATTTTCTTTTAAGTTTTTTTTTTGCCGGAAGTTGTATTTTCTTCGATTTTAATTAAAAACATAAATCTGTTTTTAATCATAAATTTGAAACGGAGGGCTTTCTGTTTCTTGCAGTGCTTGGTTTTGTTTTATGCCGGAATGTCGGTGGGAGGTAAATTAAAAAAGTTTTTTAAATGAAATTTATATCGTTATTTACCGAAGCAATCCGAACATTCCAGAAAAGTAATGGTTGTGGCGCTATTTATTGAGTAATGGTTTGTTTCATCTGTATTTTATACCGTGTGTTTAAAAAAATGTCCTAAAAATTCTACATAGTTTATTTGAAAGAAAATTGTGAAAAAGGAAAATGTTTTACCTTACTATATGACTTAGCTTTTGTTTGGTATGCGTTTTGGAAATAGACTTTGTGGAAAACTCGGTATCAACTGTTTAGTAAATATTATGGGTAATTAATTGAGATTTGAATGAGACGTTAAATCTTGAGGGTTATTCATATTCTTAATGGCGTTGCGCGATTTTAATTAATGTAAATGAATTTACCGCTCTGGGACGTAATTATTATGTAATTAAAGAAATTGCTGAGGTAGAAGTAGCGGTGATTTTGAACGTTATGTTTCTTCATTTTGTTTGTAAATAAGCTATCAGTAGGTATATCACTTCTCTCGGTGATTATATTTGTTAAATGGACCTTTTAATTACTGCATATTGTGTTTTAATATATATTGTGAGATTAAGTAATTCCAATTATATATTAATAGCGGTCATCGCACATATTTTAATTAAAATTATACGGACGCGACAGACTGTGACACCACCATAATTTATTAATATTCACAAAGTAGAAAATTATTTACATATTAATAATATCATGATGTGAAAACTTGGAAGTAAGTTAAGAAAAATGAAATTTACATTTTCCTTTGCTTTGCCTATTTTACATAATAAACTTTTTTATACGGAGAAGTGTTTCTTTGCGTTGTAAAAAGCTACATCAAAACTTTCAAGTCTTCAATTTTGCAAAATATTGCTTTAAAATTCTGTGTACTGTTCTTCGCTGTACATCATTTTGTTTTTATTCAAGTTTGTTTGGTTGTTTACGTATAGATAGATATACCGGGTGATTCAGTTTGACTGTCGCACCCCTATAACTTTTTAATTAATGAAAATATCCCCAACAAACCTTATATTTTTGGAAACGGCGACAAATTCTCTATTAAATGGTTTGCATTTGTTATCTCTACGATGACGTAGGTATGTCAAATCCGTTATAGGCAACTGTTTTTTTTTTTAATTGCATAGTAGGTATATATTTTTTGGTTGATTCGGATAGAGAATTTAATTCTGAATCCGACCATCAATTAAAAAAGTATGCATACATAAGAAAATTTTCGAGAACAATCAGTTCAAAGTTTATTCAAATTATAGCAAACAGTTTATTTAACATAACAAAAAACGATCAAATCTTAAAAATTATACTATAATTATCAATGGAAATGTAATAAAAATTAATTTTTAATAAAAATAAAAACAAATAATAAACATCGACATAAAAAAAAGACTTCCAAACACAGTTTGTTGTCCTCTATGTGTAACTGCTTTTTTTTTAGAGTCTAATTCTTTATGTCAACGTTTATTATTTGTTTTTATTCGTATTAAAAATTAATTTTTATTACATTTCCATTGATAATTACAGTATAATTTTTAAGATTTGATCGTTTTTTGTTATGTTAAAAGTTAAATAGACTGTTTGCTATAATTTGAATAAACTTTGAACTGATTTTTCTCGAAAATTTTCTTATGTATGAATACTTTTTTAATTCATGGTCGGATTCAGAATTAAATTCTCTATCCGAATCAACCAAAAAATGTATACTACCTATGTGCTTAAAAAAAAAACATTTGCCTATCGCAGATTTGACATACGTCATCGTAGAGATAACAAATGCACATCGTTTAATAGAGAATTTGTCGCCGTTTTCAAAAATATAAGGTTTGTTGGGGTTATTTTCATTAATTAACAAGTTATAGGGGTGCGACAGTGAAACTGAATCACCCGATATAGAATATATTATTATATTGTACATAGGCGGCTTACATGTGGACATAAACAAGCGAAGACATCGAAATCGGCGAAAAATCACTGATAATCGACGTTTTTTTCGAGTGTGTTCGAAGTTAGTGGTGCAAATGGCAATATCCTCATTTGAGCAATAAATGCAAAAGAAATCTTTTAGCATTGTCAAAAAAATGGACAGTTTTTAAAACGCTTTTGTAGATGTTTTTACTGTTTTGTGAACTGTTAAAATTGTTCGACAATACGCACACGATCATTTTATTATTAAAACAGCCGAACTGTCCGTTTTTATTTGTTTTGCGTGCGAGTTTTCGCCAACGTTAGTGACCACGGTAAGCTTTTAACAGCTTTGTTTTTGTATAACACACAAACACACTTTTTTAAATTAAAATTTGAAGACTTTTTAATGTAATTATTTTTCAAGTGCAATATTTGATTTAGTGCGCAGGAAATCGAATGTCCACAAAGTGTTGTTGCATGTTCGTTTTCTAAGAATTTTAAATCCATTTGTTAAAGTTTATTTTTGTGAAATTTCCTGGAACTGATTATCTCTTTTATCCTTTAAAATATTTGCGTAATCTGAAAATTAATCGCTAATCCTTCTTCGGTAATAGTGTTACGTGTCGGCAGATAGATAACTTCTATCGCATAGTCGAGTAGTACGCGTATTTAATTATTTAATCTATATTTTACCAGCATTGATTTTTTGTTGCCTGCAAAATATGACACCATTTTTACTCGAATTATGAAGCAATTTAGGATGATGCGTATTATTAAACTAAACTGTTATGTTTGTCGAATTTATTTTAGGTAAACAATTTTTTTTCCGCCATTTTATTCGTTTTGATGTTAAATGAAGTCAAAACCATGTTTTCAAGAGTGGCTGGCTATGAATCAGTTTTTGGGATTTAATTGAAACTTTAACTAAGTACTAAAATATTGTTAAGTTACTATTGACTTAGTAGGTAGGTTATTGTTTTAATATATTACTTTTTGGTTAGCATGACGCAGAATCGGTGAATCTATACATAAAATAGTGCTGATCTTAGTCGTATTACTTATAAGAGGGCTTGATTGAAGCACGTGTACACAGCAAATACGTACCGAAATAGACGAAGTGTCTTAACCAATGGTGTAAAAATGGAGCGAGACGGACATAGCTACTGCATATCTTTGGCACATTTAGCTTTCAGCAAATCATTCGGAGACAAAGTAAAGTTGAATGTGCGAAATAATTAGAAATACGATATTATGTTAAAGACAAAGTAGTTTTAATGTGTAGATGATGGTTCTTTCGTGCCTTGGGAATTTGTCTAGATGAGGGGTGCTCGGTTCTTCAATGAGCGTGCAGAGATAAAAAAAAGTACTGTTTAGTCTCTGGATCAATGGCTAGTGTGGAACTCCATCATATAAAAAAAGTAATACAGTTTTTACATAACATTTTACTATTTCATCTTCTCCCTCTTGCTATTAGAACTATAGTTTATTTCGCTGATGCTAGGTTTAGCTTAATTTAGGAACAAAACATAATGGTTCAGGTCGAAATTACAGTAGGTGGTAACTCCAACAATTATTTTTTTTTACAATAACGGAAGCAGACGTTATATGTTTTGGTTATTATCTAAATCTTTACGTGAAGCTTACTCGATGTTCGGAAAGACGGAAATGAGCACCGGTTCGATAATACAATTGTTGTTAAAATTATGTTAGCTCAACTTTTATCTTTGAGCATGCTGGACTTTAAATACTTATTCCATTATCGTCATTTAATATTTCTCGATAACGTTACAAGATTGTTGCATGAAAAAAGCGCGTATCAGCAAGTGGTTGTCGTTGTGGTGGTCTGAATTTCTAATCACGCCTCTTATGGCGCGTCGGTATAATATTAGTGGTGGCGGCGGCTTGTAGAATAGGTTCATTTGCATGAGCACCGACGGCGCAAGTTTCGTATAATGGTCACCAATTGTGTGACGAGAATATTCGCCCACGTCCTAGGTACTTAAATTAAATCCCCTTTTAAGTGAAATATTGGAAACAGCAAGTGCGGGATGAGAATTCCAAACACATCGGGAACATTCAAATGCGTTAGCTACAAAGTTAAACCATTGTAGTTTCCAACGTTTTTGCCCATAATTTCTTGTAGAAAAAGAATCTAGAAAAGCCTAAAAGGCACATTTCCAGCATATGCATGAATACATGATACAATACGTAATTAGACAAAAAATATGTTTGTGATATTGTACCATGCGTCAGTATTTATGCGTTAATGTATCCATTTGAATGAATGAAGTTTCTAATTGTTCTATCCATTGTGGGTATGCCCTTAATCTAAAACTGATGTTCTCTTTGATTACGACTGACAGTTTAAATCGTTAATCATTTTGTAGTCGGAACAATAGCTTTAAATTGTTTTTTTAACCGCTAAATAATCCAAAACGTTTAAACAGTTTGTTAATAGTTTTAGTCCCTTGTAATTCTAGTGTTGAGCTTCATTATTTTTTCAAGCGATTTATATAAATTCGAATAGTACTAGTTATAAATTGATCTACGTTGCTATTCGATTAGTACAAGTTTTTAACGGACACTTGAAACTCCACGGCTATTCTTGTATGGCAATAGACACATCACTTAGAATAAGTCAATTGTTTGATTGGTAAAGTTTTAAATGTTTGATGATTTTCACAACACAAACTTGTACACCAGTACTAGCGATTTTCCTGTAATCGGTTGTTTTAGTGCACATAAAGTAACAATTTTCATCTTAGGTCAGATCCAAGCTAATATTTTATTGTATCAAAATTTACTTACTTTAAACGAAGCACCTGATGGTATAATTTAATTAAAAACGTTTAGTTAGAGCAGTGTGTCGTGGGGTTAATGGAGGCTGGTAGTTAATCGTAAAAAATTGCTGGTATTAAATGTCGCATTTAATTATCTTATATAAGGTAATACGCTTTAAGGAGTTAATTAAAGGATACAATATCCTCTGTTATTTTCCTGGACGTTTATTTCCCATATTTCTCACAGTTACCAAGACTAACGAGCTTGTTACTCGGGCCTTTTACTTATTGGTTCTGATCTCAAATAAATAATAACGCACCTTTATCGGAGTACATATATGTGTAATAATTTTTTATTAAGAAAATAGCAAACGGAATTTTACCGTGGCCAACGTTAATATGTTTTATACTTCTGACTATTACGGTTAATGTGAATTTTCAAGTGTTTCATTTACTTGAACGGCAGGCCTTTAATTATAAATTTTATGGCTTACAATTAAATTCGTACCTTAATGCTTGCGAAAATAGTGTTAAGAAGAAACCCGACAACTGGATGTTTTTATGTTATTTTGGATTAGCTATAGAATTAAACAAAGCATTGCATAGATTAAGGCAAATGAGAGATTTCAATCAAAAGTTTTTAATAATAAAAATGCAAAAAAATATTTTAAGATTTTAAGGTATAAAAAATTTGCGCGCTGGATCGTACTTAAGGTATTTGTAGAATTGTCATAAATTTGTTAGCGTTTTAAGGTCTCCACAGACCGACGCGGTGGCGGTGGCGGTAGCGGTGGCGGTCAGATGTAACCTTAGAAAACAAGTGGGACGCACGCACTCACTCACTCACTAAGGTTAAATCTGACCGCCACCGCCACCGCGTCGGTCTGTGGAGACCTTTAATGTCTTCGTATTATAAACACTACTACGACGACAACCAAGAAGAAGGTGTGTTTAAACGCCAATAACATAAGTATCTCACGCATTTAAAGGTTTTTTTTAATGTCGTAACTAATTACTCATTTATTCAGTGTTAAATTATCACTGCTGTAAAATCAACATTGTAAAGAGAAACTTCTACACGTTAGTGTTATAAAAATCCTTGGATATTATCTGTATTCCTAAGGAAGCTCCACAGGAATACATCGCTTCAATCTTGGTGTCTTATATCCGGCGTGTAACGTGACAGCCATGTAAACTACTATTGGAGGCAATCAATTGACTATATAATCATAACTTCCATAACTTTTATGATTTTGAGTGCCGAATTAATCTGGCTTAACTTCAAATTTGTCTGGTAGATACACAAACATAGCTAAACATTTTTATATCGACGTTGCATCTTAAGCTGCACCCGTATGTTGATCATAAATAAACCAGCAGTAGTTAAATAAACAAATTTCCTTTGTTTCTCAAAATCGTTGTACATTGGCAAATGGTGTGCGATAGCTATTTCCTACAAAATTGGTTTTGGTGCTTTGGAGCTTAGAGCGTGATTGTAATAAATGTTTTCCAGCAGTGTTTTCTAGGTAATATCCCCTCGTCATACAGGAATAATGTTAAACACATGTCCACGTTGAATTTTTAACTTATCTCATATGTCATGTTGACTTTGTGCAGAATTTTTAACATTACGATTTTTAACGTTTATGCAAAACAGTATATACGCTGAATATTGATGCGTTAAAAAAACAAATTTTAATGTTGTGGTGGGCGTTTTTTGGTTCCAACGTACATTGCTATTGTATGTAGATTTTTAAGGTTATTTAAATTGTCGGTTCTAAATAATATTGAAGTATGTATTACGGGATGCCTCGCAACACTCCAGAATAATTCTCACTGTGTTTCTGGCTTCAAAATAAAATCAGAAAGTTGATCAGTATTTTCGAGATGTGAATATTTAAAGATGCCTTACAGCAGTACACATAAATATATTTATTGTTCTTGACTGTATGCACATTTGGAGTTTTCTTAAATGTTTGCTTACAGTAAAACACCTTTTTTTATTAAAAATAACTGAGCGTTTGCTTTATGTACATGTCAAAAATAAATGCATTAAATTTCTTGCGAATGGAGCTTAAAAGAAGCATACAAAAAGCATTTTTTATCCTTACAACTAGTTTCAAACATTTAAATAAATCTGCACAAAACATCTAGTTCAAAAAATGACATTTTGGTGGATCCTTAATTTTTAAATTATTAAATTAACTGCTATATAAATTGTAAGTATAATTTTATTTCTATCGAAAGATTAATTGCCACCAAATTTGCAACGTTTGTAGTCTGTGAAGTTTACTAACTTTATCTTCTCCTTTAAAGCTATATTAAACTAGAAGTTACTTTCAGTCAGTTGAAAATTGCTTCATCATCTCTTGGGATTAACCAAAATGTAATTTGTAATTATAGACCTTAAAATAGTGCAATACAAGTTTGAAGATATATTTCTAAAAAGAATTTCGTAATTGAGGAAATTGCTTTTTTTTACGGATTTTTCTGCAATTTATTTAATAAAAGGAACACAAATTTTACGTATAGTTTTGTTCGAGCACGGAACTGTAGTTCTGCGCTGTTTGTTGGAAATTGCCGTCTCGTGAAAAATGTTGGCAAACAATTATTCTTTTATTAGTTTTCATGTAGAGTTTTATTACTTCCGACATACTGCATTGAAGGTTTGGAAAGAGATAAAAGTGCTATCTTAAGATTTGATGCTCTTTGTGTTAAACACAGGGATGTAATTATTTAGTCATTGCTCGTGTTTATGCTGTGTAAATATTAACTAGAACTGAAAGTTATCTCGCAAAAAACGATGGTGGTCCTACCATGTAATCAATTGTGAAAAAATTAATGATTTGCCTCTTAATTTAAACGTTTCGTTTAATATCGAAATTGTGTTTGGCAATAAAATGTTTTAACAAGCTATCTTAAAATTTAAAAAAATGTGTAAATGAATTTAATCATATATTAATTTTGTGCGAATGAATTAGCACCGATGGAAGCAGGGGTTTGGAGCAGTATATTTTTTAATTGCTCCGCTCCGGCATCCAAATGCCTGCTCCTGCTCCGCTCCAGCTCAGCTCCGTGCTCCAAATATTGTTAACATTTTTGAACCCATTGCTCCACTGCTTCGTGCTCCAGCTCCATGCTCCGCTCCAAACCCCTGGATGGAAGGCATCATGCAAATGTAACCAATACCACGAAAATACACGTTTGACTTTGTCGCATTAGCGAGTGCGCGTCGCAATTATACCGCACTGGTAATGTCGAATAAAAACAACATTGAATCTCCTGTGTGGAGACTTGTATAAATATAAATATTAAGGAGTTGAGTTAGCAACATTATTAGGTATAGTGGAACCTCTATGTTCCTGAAGAACGGACGAATATAGAATCAATTTTTCGTCTGTTTCTCTCTGATTTTTAAAGTTTCATGAAAAATCTTGTATTTGATAAATAAAGGGGCTGACCAATGTTGAGGTTCCACTGTATTTCAAACCATTTAACAACTACAGTCGCAGAGAAACACTTTTATTGACTATCTCGTTCTTTTGAAGTAGATGAGTTTTGTTTTGTTGTTTTTCTATTAGTCCAGGTTTATTATGAACGTTTGTCGATGCTGCAAATGATTTCTAATTGTTCCGACCGTGCAAAGAATTGTTGATCGTTATATCAACATTGTGATCTACCGGTAACTTCTTTATTTTTCTCCGCCAGTGAGTGAATCGTTTTCTGTAGCTGTTGTTTGTGATTCATAGCGTGGCTAGCATATCCTGCGTTTCATAAGCAGCTCCTGCATACATATATTGTTGACTAACACGTGTTTCGTTCGTACGAACCTTAATAATAATTATTGAAGCGGTTAATAAACTGCTATAGTTAGTTTTTGATTGAGGAAGGCGACCCGTAATTTACTTCCTGTTCCTTTGTTCTCGTCGTTTTCATAACGTTTTATATTGATGGCAAACTGTAAACATCGATAAATTGGAGATGCGCTTATAACATTACTTTGAAGAATTAGATTCATAAAGTAAACAACAAAGGATGTTATCGTTAAACAAAATGTGATTGGACTCGTTGTCTGGATAAATTTGTAATACGTTTATGTGGAAATGAATTTTGATATAATTTGACACAATTTCAATTGAATTAGTTTCCTACCATTGTTTTTCGGCTATCATTTGAATAATATGCGGTGTTTTTTTTCCATTTTTGGTTGTTTTGATTAATTCACGTACAGTATTACATCGTATTATTTTATAATCTACATATTTAAACGTATGTTTGTACCTACCGTTAGATCAATGATGAAAATCGATAGATTGTGTGTGTGTGTATGACGAAATCCGGTTTCAACAAATTACTTTTTTCGACATGTTCGAAATGCATTAGAGTTAAATGCTGTTGTACTGCAACACGTTTAAACAATTGGCAAAAATACAAGCTTTAGTGTTACAATGTTTCCAACGTCATTAATCGAATTATAAAATGTGATATTTTTGAAGTTGGCCTTCTTTGTTTCATTCATGATCAATTGTAGCTTCCCACGGGTTTTGTACAACGATCAACGACTCAAGTTTGTTTATTATTCATCTTTAATGTAAACAAAACGAACAACTTGCTTCTATTTACAATGTAATCTAAAAACAGTTTTTCGTTATCGTTGAAGATTGGTTAAAAAGTAGTGTTCGTGCCAAATTTGTTACTTTTAGTAATTTGTTTGGTTTTCTTCAAATGGTCACGTGATATTTATAATTTCGCACAATCTTGTGTAATAAAAACATTGGAAACGTATTCCTGCGTCACGTGTTATTTGTGAAATTTCTGTTTTTGGATTGCATATAATTAATTCTTAATTAATCAATTTCCTGTTTAAATACGTTGAAAATCTTGACACCTTTTAATATATTTTTCTCATAATTAAAATACCGCTTTGACTTCGTGGTGGTCCAGAACCAATTAAAATTTTATTTCTTGTGTGAATCGTTTGATCATTTTCTGCACTTTTTCACATTTTTTAAGTTATGTTGGTGCAGTTAAAAAGTTTAATTTTAAAATTAAGGTTTTCCTCTTAATACTGCGCAATTTAAAAAAGTCGTTCCATGACTTTATGTACGTGAAATTATTATCACTAAGTTATTTTAAAATGAATCATTTAGACGTAAATATCCGTTTGTTGAAAAAAAAAAATTTAAAGTTACGAATAATTGTAATGTAAACGTCATTAAATGTTATGTCAAATTTAATTTCTCTAAGCAGTTTTTACTACGTGAATCAGTCGTCTTTGAAATCTGAATTGGCGTAATCCAGTATTACAGAGTTTAAATTTAAATAATTTTGTCTGTACATTAATTTGTGCTAATCCTAAAAGAGTTGTCACTACCCATGTTGATATAACTTTATAATAAACATAATATTGTTTTATGCAGCAATACAGTAATGCGTTGTATTGTTTCTTTTTCATTATCTAAAAGTCTTGTGTTTGATAGACATATCACGTGTTTGTTACAGAAATGATTAACGTAATATCAGTTTCAATATGCGTCTTTCTTAACGTAGAATTGTATAAGAAAATGTGAGCTAAACAGAATGTTGTCGAAATGAGCTTTTGTAAGATTATTTTTGCTTTTTTGTGATAAGCTTAGCCATTCAGCGAACATGCATTCGTTGGGTATAAAAACTTGTAAACTATTCATATAAAGATCTTCGTGGAAATACAGCGTTCTATTTGAAAATATAATCCGCTTAAACCGGAAATTATACAATACATTTGGTAGCTACACGGTATAAGCGCGCTGCACCCTGAATTCATAATAATAATACATACAAATCTTAAAACGTAGGGTATTTCCAAGAAATTACCGTTTATTTATATTTGGTAGCTGCCCTTAAAGAGTAGCATAATCATGCGCGTATTTAATACAAAACTATTCATCGCATATTCAAACTCCGTCGGTTTTAATTTAAGGATTGTTTAAATTATCTTTTCAAGCCAATTTGCATGTTAAGCCCGATTGTGTAATTTTATTGAAAAAGTAGAAATATAATTCAGCTTTTGTAAGGGCAAAAAATATAATAAAATACAATCAGTAATTGAATAACACGGTGTATGCTGGCCATGGACACGGTACTAGCACAGTCGGAGCACAATCGACGCTTTAAACTAGCGTGACGACAAAATTACAAAAAAAATCTGACCCAACGCAATTTACTATATTCTTCATCACATGATTTTAAGCAGAAGGACCCATTAAAAATCCCAGAGGAGAGGCGGTACATGTGTTTATAATGACCGAAATTTTAAGTGTGATAGTGTACAGGGTGGTCCAAACTCGATGGGATTGCATGGGTATCTCGGTTAATATTTAAGATAGAGAAACGGTTAAATTACCAAAAAATGTGCAGTTTTTTGAGACAAACTCAGAACCGTTTTTAAAAATATTCTATTATTTCTGGTTTTCGGCGAGTTATTGAATAAAAAGTGTTTTTTTTTGTCATATTAATAATGTGTCATATCTCCGTTATTGTTGTAAATATCGGAAATATTTATGGAGATTATTTATAGATATTTTTATGTTTAATTTGAATATACATACTTTAAAAAAAAATTACGCTCGCCGTTAAAATATTGACACAAACTTACCTTTTTTTAAATGGGAGCGATAGTTAGCTACGACCTATTTAAATTTCTTATTTTTTTCTCATTCCAAATATATAAGGGTTGATGTATTTATTTTTAGTAATACGCAAGTTACAAAGTTTTTTTTTTTATAGAAAATCATAGTAGCCTGTGAAAACAGAAAAAAAAAACAAGGGTTAAAACCTTATAAAACCTATGTGGTACAAGTTACCAAGGTTTTTAAAATTTGTTGTTGAGATAAACATTGTAAGTATTTGAAAATAAGAAAACAACGATATAGCCGGAATCAGCAGTAATGTAGTATTTATTTAAAAACCTTGGTAACTTGTACCACATGGGTTTTATAAGGTTTTACACCTTGTTTTTTTTTCACTGCCTACTATGATTTTCTTTTAAAAAAAAACTAAAAAACCTTCGTAACTTGCGTATTATTGAAAATAAATACATCAACCCTTATATATTTGGAATGAGAAAAAAATAAGTAATTTAAATTGCCATAGCCATCCCATTAAAAAAAAGGTAAGTTTGTGTCATAACTTTTTAACGGCGTTTCTCTATCTTAAATATTAACCGAGATACCCATGCAATCCCATCGAATTTGGACCACCCTGTATTGTTAAAGCCCTAAAAAATCGCCTGAAAATTTTTCTTTGCATTTTTTTTTTAATGTATGACGCTCTTGGTGGATTTGAGTGGCATGATTACTGGCAATTAATGCTTCGCCTTTTTTATGTTTGTACTGAACTAATTATTTAATTGTGGGTCCGCCTACTAGTTAAGAACAGCGTGAAACTATCGTATTAATAAAAATGTGCGATTTGGCATTTGTCCTCGAGCCTACTTACGAACGAGACTGATCGTAAATGAAAGAAAAGTGGTAAAAAATATTTCGGGCGAAGATTGTATTTATGGGACAGCACTCGCGCCCGCATTTTCATCGAATATTAAATGAAGATTTTGATTTATCAAATTTGCGTTCGAAAATAGATTGGGACGGGCGCGCTTTGTTTTAAAAACGCAGCTGACTATTTTGAGCGTTATATCGTGAAACGCAGAGTGCTTTGTTCGAATCGACGCTGTTTTGACTGGTAAAAGCTAGAAAACGAAAAGTGATTATATAAAGTAGCAAATAAACTCGGCGCTGTTTTTAACGACAGTGACAACGTATTTATCGTGGAGAAGAAATGAAATGAATATATTTTTGGACAGTCGCGTGTCGTCTGAATAGAAAGCAATATTAAAAATACGTATACGTTTTTCCTTTATTGATGTCAAATATTTTAAGAGTAGAATAAGGCGATAATTTACGATTCTCATTTGTTCTCATGAACTTGTTACAGATGTTTATCGTCAACTTTACATAGAATATTTAAGTTTTCCTTGACAATGTTAAAAAAAAAACAAGGATGACATACCAGCAAAGTTAAATGATCACACATTTTTATGGACATCTGTAAAAGTATTAATTATTAGCGAGTTTCATTTGTTTGTGTGAAAGTGTTGAATCATACATGTGCAAGAATGGTTTGGGGGGTGGTTATAGACGTTAAAATTGCACATCAGAGCTGCGAAATGATCCGCTGAACCCAGTCAAACTTAATCACTCTAAATTTTTAAACCGTGAACCAAACCGAAACAAAATAAACCGAATTGAGCGTAAAACGGCGTTTTTTTTAAATTTTTTATTAGTGCGGTTCGCCGATTAGTGACTCATGTAGTTTTCCCGTGTCAGCTGCGCAAGTTTTACTAAAATATGTTCATTACCATTAACAGACATTTTTACCAAGAAGCCACTTAAATTGTAAGGTTTTGGAAAAAATATTATTTTTGAAATGAAATAGTTCCTTTGCAACTTTTTCTCGAATATATTTTGTGTTAGCTTTATGACAGTAGATATAAAAAAAATTTTTTTTGTAACTCTGACCCGTATTCCAGCTAAAACGTACCTTTATCACTCGCCAAACAAATTTTGATTTGTAATGAAGAATAAATAAACCAGTTATATTCACATTTTTTAATCAACGAGGTTATTTTAATGTACTAATTACTACCGTTATTTACCTTATTTTTAATAGATTTATTATTACGGTAGACGATTTTAATACATTTAAAAAAAAGGCAACAAAAAAGTTGTAAAGTTATCTTGGACATAATTTTCATTTGATACCAATCTTATGGTATTTTTTAAACATTTTTGGTACATTCGTTATATAGGGGAAGATGGTATATACTGGGACATGGTATATAGTGGGACAACAGAGATTTTGGCCATCTGTTACCCCGTACTTGAAGTTTGTTTACATTAAAATAGCGGTTAAGCAGTCCCATTATATCCTGTCTACAGTATGTGTCGTAAACAATGTCATAGTGACTTGCACATGTGAGGCATGTTTGGTAACTGCGCATTGTTTTTTTGTGGTTATTCAGTTTATGTGCTAAAACTTTTTTATTTATTTAACAACAATTAGAAAATTTGGCGTAGGTGTACCTTACAGTATATTAAATGTATGTACAATGTTAAAACTTAAAATAATCATACAAGTTTTTCATTAAATCGTTGCTTTTAAAAATTGATCACATGGTGCATTGTGGGACAATGATGATAATCAGGTAAATTTTCTGAAAAAGACTTCCGACTTTAGATTTTCTTTCTCTAAAAACAGAGATAAAGGCTGTGTTGAAAAAGAAAATATTCTGTGTAGGTTAAGCGCACCGACTACGTTTGGGGGCACTGAAAAAACAAAGAAACATTTTCAATTTTAGTTTGATTTTTCAAAGTACAATGTCTAAATGCCCATGAAAAGTGAAAGTTTTTAAAATAAAAAATTTAAATAAAGCTTTTTTTTAATTCCTATGCTTTATTTCATATATATTTTTTGCTGTCCCACAATGTACCACGGGGTGGTGTATAGTGGGACAGTCCCTCTATTTGTGTACCTTTATTTTTTTTAAATATTTTTTTGTATATGCAATGATAAACTAAAGCAATATGAATATCTCATATCAATTTGAGGTATGCAAATTAAGCCGTTCAAAAGTTACGCAAAATTTAAAAAAAGTGTCCCAGTATATACCACCTTCCCCTATGTCGTAGGCATAATGTGAAATCCGGCATTTTATAAAACGCCTAGGCACAAAACTATTAGCTTCATTTTTATTATTTATTTAAAAAAAAAACTTTAACCAACCTTTAACCTGACCCTCTACTACTGACCAAATGAATGAGGGTCAGGTTAAAGGTTGGTTAAAGCTTTTTTTTGTATGAATACAAATGTATGGGTCTAAGAAAAAGTCATAATTTGTCGTTTTGCCGGCTTTTTATAAATTGCCTAGGCGTTTTATAAAATGCCGGATTTCACATTATGCCTACGACATATACATATAAAGTCTGTTTTATACTACACTATTTTTTCGTTTAAGAAAATCGTATACGATTAACTGGAACAATCAAACGATGTTAAATCCTACTTATTACCGTTAATCCCTCACAATTCATTTTGTAGGAATAAATATGTAGAATGGGACAAGCGTTAAATATACATTAAATTTGAAAATGATTCGCTTTCTGTTGTGATCAAATTGAACATTTGACATGGTTACTCAAGGTGCCAACAAAATATGGATAAAGTTACTAAAAAGTCACCAAATATATTAGGGTTTTCGTACCAAAATATAATACAATGTAAAAGGTTGATATTTTCCATGCTAAATTCTTGAAACGAAATTTTTGTATCAAAAATCGTATACGATTTTCTTAAACGAAAAAATAGTATAGTATAAAACAGTCTTTAGGTTTAATGTATTAAAAGGTTTTTAATTCGAAGTAGCGAGTCAGTTTTACCAGTTGATCGATTAATTCGATACGATAAACTTTAAATTCATTACCAGTTTAAGTTTGTTGAACTAGATGCATGTGAACTTACATGGTATGACCCAATATACAGGAAGTTGTAGATCATTGCAGCTTACGACTTTAGCCGTTGGGCAAGATCTTGCAGGTGATTCATTTTTGAAAACAATTGTTTGGTAAATTTTCTTGGATTAAAAATCTTTAAATTTCAAATTAAAAGGGCTTGATTTAAATTCTTTGATTCGAAGCATATACCTGGTTCTTCCGTAGTTTGTTCAGCTTTGTGCTTGTTTAAGACTTCCGTTTACATTACCAATTTGGTGTCTAATATTTGAATAGCTAACGACGCATTGCTCATAATTTTATGCGGCAATAAAAAAACTCCTAATTAATATTTAATTAATGGCAATTTTCAGTTTAGCTGTTTAATATTTGCTAATCACTGACCTTAGGATTATTATACACTAAAAACTGCAATATTGAAATCTGGTGTGATTGACAAAACCTACGTTTACAATATGCAAAGTAAACATTTTAATTTTTAGGTATGAATTCGTATTTTGTTAATAAAACACTAAATCGGGTTTATAATTTATGAGATCAATTATGAGTAAATAGCAAGTAATGATTGCTCTTATAAAATAATGGCAAAGCAAATAATTATTGTTAATTTTCTATCGTTGGGAGAATGTTTTTGTATCTGGAGAAAATTGTCAACGTCAGAGGAAACTAGTGGAACAAATTCGATTACACTGATTATATTTAGTGCAGTGGTTGGTTTTGTAAATCTTCATATATTTTCTTTAGTTGTTTGTTTTACGTAAAAATATTAGTTTCTGCGCTAACTTAATCCATTTATGGATATCATCTATCTTTAGAGTAATTATGAGTTATTAACTATACTAAAATACAATTCCAATTCGCTCGAATTGTTTTAAAACATTGAAAAGATGAGACGACGGTCAGTCCACATAAATTGGTTGTACGTTCGTGCATCGACTTTAGTCGTTTTAAGCTTGATAAATATCAAATATCGCCAATTTTAAATTGTTGTTTTACTTTTTAAGCAAGTATTGTTTTTATTTGAAAAATATCGTTAAATTATTCAACTAAACCGCAAGCAAGCCACCGCAATCTACCGTAAAATATGTATTATTTCTGAAAATTTTAATTTACATTATGAACATATCTCTGAGAAGGTTTAAATTTAAAATATGCGTTCGAATATTTGCATATTCAAATGCACTGTTATCCTAAGCCTACTATTATGATCAACTTTGGGTGTGTTTGTAATAAAAATTTTAGGGTTAACCATTGCATTTGCTTACGAATTTCTACCTAGACTTGGCCAAGTCCATCAAATTGATGTAAATGTAAGATAAAACATGAAAACTGTCACCGTTGTGCCGTTAAAGAATTAATTTTTATTGCCAGTTTAATGGCGATCGTTAACATTTTTGGTTTTTTAATTATTCAATCTTCTTTTGCGTAATTTTAGAGTGAATTTCCTGCCTGAATCTGACCTTAAAATATCAAAAGGTTTACAAAAATTCATGTGGAATATTTACAGTTTTTGGTCATATCATTTGTGAACATTGAATTTTTTTAAATTTTTTGTTCCATAAAAGTTAGATTAAAAACATTTCTTGTAGCAAAATTTTCCCTTATACTGAAATAAATAAGTGCTGTAATAATTTTGATTGCTGTAAATTAAAGAGATTTTAAATTGAATGAAAGTAATATTTGATATACCTAAGTGGTAAAAAGGATACTACGATCATATTACAATAATTATTAAAACTGGATTATTTCAATACGCCCTTTAGTACCAGACGTTGCCCAAATTTAAGGTAAAAGAAATGGTTAATATAGTAGTATGTTGTTGGCTCATGTTACGATAAAGAGAAAATTGAATGTACAGAATGCACATATACACGTATCAAATACGTATGTTAAGTTCCAAATCTATTCACGAGTGGGATAATAACGAAAGCAGTGATTCTCATTGGTTCAAGGTCAACAACTTGTTTTGTAACTTCCTTCTTCCTCTTAATAGGCGATCGAAGGAATACAGAATTTATCTGAAATAGATTAAATAATTTAAATATTTAAATTTGAGAAGACGTTGTTAGTCCTCTCTATTTTCGTAAACCTGTTTTAACATCATGGAAACTGAATCGATAAAGCATATATGTTGTAGAAGTTCATTTCAATAAATTTTTTTCACTATCACTGAATCGAAATACAGCGTATGTTATACGTTAAAGAATAAACATTGAATTAATTAACGCATTTCACGAGACTTATGTGTATGTGTCTTGATTTAAATGTTTTGCTACAGAAGTTGTTACTCTGCTCTTTCTAGCATTACTTTTTTGTTTTTGTTTTTATACTTTTTGTACGCATGTATGTGTTTTTACGCTCTGACTCCTTGTATTGTTTTTATATGATCATTATTGTACTTTTGCCCTACCAGTTTCTTTATTCTTTGCTTTTATGAATGATTAAGAATGGTTTAGTTCTGGGAAAAAAACTATTCTGTGATCTATTGGACGCAGTTTTCAAGTATAAAGTATTCCAACCACATAGTAGCGCCTTTTAGACCAGGTGCTGTTTATATTTTTGGTCAAGCAGAGGTATCACCACCTGGTAACCAAATGTTCGAGTGATTTATGTAAAAACAATGCTTTACTGGTCTTAAATATGCTTTAAGCCAAGCGACATATAGGATGGCGATACAATTTTAACGTTTTGTAATATAATTTACAGTTTAAATAATCAACTAATGGTTAAAGTTGCTACATAAACTGTATACCTTAAAATGATGAATACGAAATGTTTGTTTCAAAATTTGCCTTGCTAAAGCTAATTTCTCTTGTTGCAATTTCCTTTGGTTCTAAACAATACCGGACTTGGTAATTAATGCGATAAAATTATAATTAGTAATGTCTCCTAAATGACAAAATACTGCTTCCGATAAACATTAGGTTTCGTGTCGTCGAGTGGGTTAGGGAATGTAAAAATTAGTGGTATATTTGCTTGATCTTAACTGTTTTACATTAGTAATTTGTATGTAAATATATTAATTGGTGTGTAAATTTAATCTACAAGTGATAATTACCGAGAGCTTTGCTTCTTTTTGTGTTTGTTATTCTTGTTTGCTTATACAAACAATCTCGTCTATCGAGTATTGATTCGTAGGGTCTGTGTGTTTACACAAACGACTTTGGACAAAATTATAACAATTTTGTATTGATTGTGCCGTTGATATGTGTGAAAAACACGTAAAAACCAAACTTGTATTAAAAAAGAGATATGTGAAGTTAGTTTTCCGTAGAATTTGTAGATATTATTGATATAATTTTTGATAGAAAGTGTGATAGTAGTTAATATTGTTGAAAATGGTTTCTTTTAAATTTTGTTTCGCTCCACTAGCTCCCTTAACAACAAATACATTTTACTCAAGAATTACAACTGTTAATGTAACAAGATTTTGTATATGTAGCTTCTATGCAGAACACAATATGAACATAAATAATTTTTAGCAATTATTATTCAACATTGACTCTTAAATTTAATTTGTTGAGCCAAAGATACTTTTTTGCTATATAAACAACTACTGTATGAGCACGTTATATGCAAAAAAGAAACGGTTCGTCAGCCTTATTGAGTATTTTCTGGCGTAATAATTGTTGTTCCTGTTAATTAATTTAATTTTTGTTTTTGTTGCGTGTGTTGAATATTTAATTGCACACATTTCCTCTCTTTGTTGTTCCATATCCAAAGCAATTAATATTTTTTGTTCGATGGCCTGTGGCCTTGTTCTGTTTAATTATTTGCAATTTCTGTTAATTTTCGTAGGGAAAACTATTGGTTGTATAATTTAATCGAGGACAGAGAATACGACCTATTAAATAAGGCAGGCAGCTGTATATTGCTTACATTTATTCATTGATGATAATTTTGTATTTGTTTTCCACTTATGTGGATTACGATTGTATCTCTAAGTAATAATATCTATCGTGTTTATATCCGGCACTAGTAGTGTGTTAACGTGTTGCAAGGTTATTGATTGGTTCAAGGCCGAAGAAATTTCAAATTTTCTTTGATTTATGTAGAATGTGACTATAAAACCATAAAACGCAGATAGTTTTTGATTTGCCCCATAAAACAGTGCTAATGTATTTAATTCATCTTTTCTAGGCTTTATAGCGATCTTCGTTGTTTTTTTTACGTTTAGTGACGTCCTATATAAAATTTTGCGACCTGACTTTATTATTTGGTTTATATTTTAGTTATTTTTTTATTTGCTTTGTCATATTTTAGTGTTGTGCTTACCACAGGTATAATATTATGTTTTTTTTTTAAATTATTTTTTTATGAAGGTTATTTTTATTGGGGAATATAATATAATTGCACTACAAATATAGTTTATCGAACGACTAATATTTAAGGTTGGATAAACGTTTTTTAAATTACCTAAATAATGCATTATATTTTCTGTCGTTAAAAGTGCTAATTTTGTCGTGAATTATCCCAATTTTGTCGGGCTGAAAAAGGCACCCTTTTTTATTCCTTTGCCACCTACTATTGCGATGATGTGTAGTAGAGGTGTTCATATTTGCGATCGTTATTGCGTTATGAACGGGTAGTCTTGTGTAGAATACGTTTTAGTACAATACCGAGGAAGCTGTTTTACGCTGATGGCATTTTATAGCCCTGAAAAACTTCGAATCCGCTCTTTAACATCAGTTATGAGGATGACAGAAATGGTTTTCCAAGGAAATCCGTAGCTGAGCTTTTTATCTACGACGATTTAAATTATACTCCTGGCATAAATTTCAAGGTTTCGAAGTAGATTATCTGCAAAATTCTTGAATAATTTATGTAGATCCGTTTTTGTGGCATTGTTCTTTTTATGCTAGTTGCCTGATTTTAATCGAGATAGCATTTAAATCGATATTTTAATGTGTGTAGTCTAATTTCGGTACGTGAATCAGTGGTCACTTTTGACAAACTTCCATAAAATTTATTTTGTTATTGTACTTGGCACACTCTCCCGGTTGCGATTGAAAAATTCGAGTTTTCGTTTTACAACCCATAAAAATTTTTTACGATACCGAAGTAGAATAGTCGGTAGGTGCAGAGTTTTTAGTGTAGAAAATACAACTTATGGGTTTGGTTAGTTTACTTCTGTCCGGGTCCAAAATAGAAAGTATTGTGCCTCGGTGGATGTCTGTGTACATAAAATAAAAAGCTTTAGGTACATGTTATATACGTAGCAGAATTGGAAATTGTATGAAAGTGATTCTACGAATAATTTTGACAACATCGGACTTTTCAAAAATATTTGTGTTATTTCTTTTTGTAAATATAAAATAATGTTTTGTATAAAACGTGTTTATATAATCCAAATCTTTGTTTGCAGCGCAGCCTAGGTTTGTTGTTCATCGTTGTATTTCGTTTGTACATTTTGCAACGCGTACATTGCAGCGTGTTGCATTATTTTCACATCAGTTCTATCAGATTCAAACAAATTGTAAATTAAGTTAATCTATCTCGTCGTTAAATCTCAGTAAATCGGTGTAACGTGGATATATTTTACGGTTAAATTACTTTTTTTATTCGGTACATCGCGATGGCCTTGCAGTAGACGAATTTCCGTTTTCCATCGTTTCCTTTTTGATTTTATTTTAATAGCGTATTCAGTTCGAGTCTCGGTTGCGTTTTGATTTAAAGTATTTACACATCTTAGAGCTAGACTGCAATATTCTTCGAGCACGTACCCAATATACGTTGGATAGAAATATCCACCTATCGAATTTCATGCTGCGGCTTAAGAAGTAAGAATCTTGTAGTTACTCCAGACCTTTCGAGAACGCGCGTATTTTTAGCGCGGTTAATTTTAGATTTATACGGATTAGAGTAATTCGCAACAAAGAAATACCGAGAATAGTTTAGGATGGTCATGTGACCGTCATGTATCCGCCGGAAGTATTTGTGGCCCCTTCATTTTAGGTAACAACTGTACCATTGCGCGTATGACATTATTAATTTGAATTGTCGGAGTAATTGTGTGGTGACATCATAGCGACGTCTGATCTCTCGATTACTAAAGTTCTCACATCCCACAGCCGACTATGAGAAAGACACACAATATGGGTTAACACAAAAAAGTGTGTGTAGACGCTGTGTTTGTGCGGTACAGCTGGATAAGTCGTTAACGCACATACATACGGACGTGATGTCACTGCAGCTTTTTTAAATTTATTTTATGAGCAAATTAACGCTATTGGTTTCATTTAAAACTGGTGGCATATGGGATGGTACTGGTATAGTTTTGCTCATTATAGAGCAGTAAATTTTACTTTCTGAACTGATTGTGATTATAAGACGTTTTTCAAGTGCCAATATAAATAAAGACATTTAGACATTGTTAAAGTACAGCTGCAGTCATAATAAACATTTTACTGTTTTGAGATCTTATCAGCAATGAGACACTTCATATTTCTGAAATTTTCACGTGCGCATTTTTGTTGCATTCTTTTAAAATAAAGTTCGTTTAAAAACTAACTTTGAAAATTATAACATGACAAAAAAGAGACGAACTAGCAACTAATTAAATCACATTTTATCATCTAAAATTTCGCATTGGTTTTAAAATACCATCTTGTAAAAAGCTTAATTTGTGTAGGTATTTTATACAGCCGCGGATTGCCTTCATTTCTTCAGTGCAGAAGTTAAAAGTTGCCTTTTATTGGCAGCCCGAATGCTATTCTATTGAATTGTTTCCCCCAAAACCGCCTCGCACATAAAAAGTTTATTTAAAGGAATTGGTTAATAAGGCGTTATGTTGTAGGTCTGAAAAATACATGAATGAAAACATGTTTTGTACAATTTCTATATTTATCTAAGTTTGGATCTGTTTAACGAGACTGTAATATTTAACGCCATTACCTCGAACCGTGAAGTCTACATCCACACATGTTCATAAATACATACATAAGTTGCATGTATCTAAGTTAACGTAGTTACACTAGAAATTCTTTGTAACTTTATATTTATTATTTTTTATTTATGTAAGCACTTTAATGCAAATATTACCCAAACAGTCTTATTATTATGAGTTTCAAAATTATTTTCAAGTTTTTGTTTAATTTTACAGGAAAAGTTACAAAACGTTTATGTTATTTATCTTTTCACCTTTTTTGAATGCAATTGTCTATTCATATGTAGAATTTAATGTTAGCGTGTAAAAAAAAATCATTCTTTAACCTATTAGTTCACAAGTAATTTTTAGCGTTTTTTATTTGGGTAAAACTGGGTTGTTCTGTAGGGTTTCGTTATTAATAACTGGTTTTGAAATGAACTTGCTATGAGAGTATAGAATAGATTATGTTAGTCAGAACAACATGTGCATTTCAAGGTTTTTTAACCTACTGTACTATAATCGTTAAATTCCAAAAAAGGATTGATGTTTTAAAATAATGATTTGATTCTTTACTATGTATTACATGCATTTGATGTATGTAATATAGTAATATAGAAAGGTGTATAGTTTGTTGTGTGTATGCACATGTTTAAAAAACATTGTGTTCGACAATGTAGTGCAAACTGCAAAGTAACAGATTCAATCAATGGGTGTATTTGTAGAAAGATATTTCTGGATATCCTTTGTATAGTTTTTATTGTAAGGTGTTAAATTGTTCTTTACACTCACATTTTCGCATGATCCGCTACTCCTAAAAGTTTGAGTTTCATCATGAATATTGTGGTTCAGTAGATATTAGAATTGATTTGTCTTATGTAAATATTGTATTGAGCTTCAGATGGACTATAGTCATTTGTCTAATTCTTAATAAATTATGAAAATCTTAAAGCAAATACTTAATATGATTGAGTAACTTAAGCACACGATTTTTTGTTGAGTATATTTATTTATTAAGTATTAGTATATTGTATATTATATTTCCCTATATTTTGTTCGTTCAATGTTTTTTTAAATTCAATTGTTATGCCATGAATTCACGTGAGATATGGTACTTTCTGGTTTTATTTGATTAGTGTGTATATAAGAAAATATTTTTAATTTAAGGTGATTTTAAGTTTTTACTACTGTTTATTTAAAGTTAGTTACATAATAAAGCTGATTTAATTTTTTTTTATATTAAAAATTTTCATTGCAAATTGTTATTGATGTCATCCACCATTTAAGTTACTTAAAAATATGTGTGTATATTTATTTAGCTAATAAAAATAGTGGTGTTCGATTGATAATTTATTAAATTATGTTCTTATTGTTACAGCACATGGTGCAAACGGGCATGAGTACGCCGTTTGGAGCGGCGACCCCCGCTGGCTTTCCTGCCCAAAATGGGGAAGTGAAGCCCGATACTAAAGATTTAGCATTATTACCCCCACCTCCTGCTGCGGCAGCAGGACCGCCATTTAGTCCACCGCCACAACCAACCGGTGAACAACAAACTGTAAGCATCGTAAGTAGTCCGGTACGAGGATCAACCTCGTATTCGTGTGAGCAACCCCCGGTATTACAACAGACGGAAACTCCCGAGGCAGCTGCTGCACCACCCGCAACATCGGGATCACCGGAAGCTACTCCTACGGGAGCGACTCCTGTGACAGATCCCTCTAAAAATCAGCCAAAACGATTACATGTATCCAACATTCCCTTCCGCTTTAGAGACCCTGACTTGAGGGCAATGTTCGGGGTGAGTACATCGTTTGTGTTGTTATTTATCATTTTTAATGTTAATTCTTTTTTAGCAATTCGGCCCAATTCTTGATGTAGAAATTATCTTCAACGAGCGAGGATCAAAGGTATGCATTATTTATATTATTATTTACAATACATTACAACAAATTTTATATAAAATCACTGAGCCATGTTGCTATTGGGATATGAATTTTCAATATATAACCTTTGTTTGTAACCATATATATTATAACATTAGTATTTTGTGGCCTTCAACCCATTCAAATACAAGTGTTTAATTTTATATTTATTATGTTGTTAGTGTGGTAGCTAATTTCATTGGTGCTTTTGAAACTTACAAAATACATTAAGAAATTAATTTCTGTAAAAGAATATGAAAGATTTAAAACATGCTTACAGTTGTCACATTTTAATTTTTTCTATTGCAATAACAGTGACAGCATTTTGTTAAAATCAACTTTCTTAATAAAAAGTCCACTGTTGATTACCTGTAAGTTTTTATGTTCAATTAATTTGCTTGAACTTGTTAGAAGAAATTAACAAATATTTACATTTTAATTTTTTTTAAATAGTATTGTCTTTTTCATAGAAGTACATTGTTTAATAATACACTTTTTGATTCATAGTTAACAATTTATTTTTAATAATGAATAAAATAAAATGAAATTTAAACAAAGTTTTTCCGGTCAATTAAGTACTACATAACATGAGTGATGTATATAATATTTCAACAAGAATAGGCAAAGCATGTATTGATACATTATATTTGTGGCTGTGAGCATAACTGATATTTGTTTTGCACCCAACACGTGCATTGTATTGACTGACAAATTGCTATGCACATTTCAACTTGTAGATAGTTGCAGTTTTATTAGCACTTTGTATTTTATTTGTAATTTCGTGCAAAAGATGGATCAGTTGCTACCAAATTATGATGGTAGAGGAGCTGTAAAGCAGTCATTGACTGGAAAAATTTTTGTTCAAAAATTAAATAACATTTTATTTAATTTTTTTTTTAAATTGGTAATAAACAGTATGTGAATAAAATTTAAAAAAATAATTTAGTTTGATTTGTAAACTATTCTAGATTCAAAAGTTATTAGACACCAAGAAGTTGTAAAAATATTTCTTCCTCCCATTTTTTGAATTAAGTTAACTACAAAAGTCGTCTATAGAATCTAGATGGCAATTTAAATCCTAATGTATTGACATATTTATTGAAACTCTTTAAGTATATATGCTGTGCGACTTTAATTTATGATATATCTCACCAACATTCTCAGCCAAAATGTCATTAGGCAGTTGTTCTTAATTTATCTTGTTAATGGTTGTTGATTTATTTTATGGTGCACCTATAAAATGAATATGGCTCCATATTGCACTAAAATAAAGTCAATTTTATCAGTAAAACTGTTGATGGCAGCTCATAAACAAGGACTGGTTGATTATATTTAATTTTGTATAAATTTTGTGAAGTTGTTAGCCACCATTCTCATGTACAGACGTTACTGTTGGGTTTAATAGGCCTGTATAATTTGTTAACACAATTGTTACTAATTATTGGTGTTTCATGCCTTAACATTTTCCAGTATTAGTGCCCTCTAGTTGTAATTTCAATAGCAGCAGGGTTTGGTTTCACGAATACAGTGTAATTATTATATGATGCATGATGTTCATAAAAATGCAACTTTTGATGAGTTTTACTAAGAAATTGAGCAAGAGCAGTTTTGTTCTAATGGCGTAGTGAGAACTGGGTTTTTCATATAATGATTGTGCTGTAGCTACTTCGTCTTGAAATGGAACATTATTTTCTCTGACTTCATATCCATTTACTACTAGAGCCTCAGTGGAGGACTGTTATCTTGAAATGGCATTACTGAGTATGTTAGTTCCTTTCGGCTTTGTTGGTATCCTGTAATGTACTGTTCTGTGTCAGATTAACTGCGTGCAGTGTGGAGGGATGTCTAGCGTAGCGCATCCATGATTTCAATGCCTCAGTGTGTGTGGAGAGTAAATGGATATGGAGCGATAGAGTGGTAGTGTACATAGCTAGGCGCACTGTGAGTTAGGCTTAACAGTGTAGTAGTCTAACCGAGCGAGTGTGGAATGAGGCTTCTAGACGCATGTCGTCTAACGTCATCATGTCATTGCACGAGTTTGAGGAGCTGTTTATAATGCATGTTTTGTCTGTCTCTGCATGCAGGGGTTCGGTTTTGTAACATTCGCAAATAGTGCTGATGCGGAGCGCGCACGAGACCGACTTCACGGCACCGTGGTTGAGGGAAGAAAAATAGAGGTGTGCATGATATATAGCTACGTGTAGCACTGGCCTGTCCCGTCCCTCCCCGGTAAAATAAGGTCAAAACCCTCGTGTGGCTTGCTGGCTTTAGTGACTAACCGGTAGCACCTTCCTGCTTCACACGTGTTTTGACGTTCTTTTGCCGCACACACTGTACTTAAGTCACTCAGTTATCGGTACTCCAATATGTTGTACATTGTCCTAGACGGCCATTTAATGGCGATGACAGTTGTAGTTCCGATCCCCCTCCCTTCCACACACGGGCCGCCGAGGAGGTAAGTGGATAAGGCCAGCGGTGCAGAGTTGGGGCCTGCCTAGCCACACGAGTACCGCCCGAGGCCCCAACACTGCACCAGCCACTAACAAATACCAAAATAGATTTAAGGTACCTCATGTTAAACAATATCTTAGCAGATAGCTTTTACAAGTAAACTTGTAATAGTAGTAATAGGCATTTGTTAATATATCTTAATATGAAACAAATTTCTGATCATTGTAAAAGTCATTTCATTATATTGTATTTAATAAGTAGCATTACAACAAGTATTCCAGAATCTCATGGAGATTTTAATATCTGTAAAAATTTGAAAAACAGAATTACTGAATGTATTTTAATTGTTTTAAAGTTGTTCATAATATTTTAAAAAGACTTTTTACAGAAATAAAATTGTACGTTATTTGTCTTATATGAGCAGTGATAATTTTTAGTATCACATAACATTTACAAACTCAATCGCCATATAAATTATTGAAAGTAAACTTCTTTAAAGTACTATTTAACTTATTTTTAAAAGGTTTTGAATTATATATCATAATTATTTAACACGATTGTTTTTTTTTTATACTGTCAATTTTATATTAATATATACTGGAATACTTAATTCATTTATTACATTTAGCTATTATGTATTTACTATCGCATATGATAAAATCTGTTTCAGCAAAAATAATTATTGTATGTAAATATATTAAACTATCAGTAACAGACTAATTCTAAGTTTCAAATAAAAAAATTGTATGATGCATATATCGAAGTGTTGGTATATACAATTGTGTAATTATGCTATTTTTTGTTTAAATATTTATATGAATTTTCAGTTTTTGATGAAATAGTTTTTTTATGATATGTGGTAGTGGTATAATAATTACTGCATTTATTATTTATATCATCATAATATATTTAGGGGAAAAAAACAGTTGCATAGATTAGTCTGTTGCACGTACTAATTTAAAATTTTGTGGAAAGTACATTTTTTTAAAGTGTGTTAATCGTTCGTTACGAAATGGTGGACATGATAATTTATATATGCTAAGTTGTTAAATTTTTAAAAAAATTCAGCATAATTTCTTGTTTGTTTTTATTTTGTAACATGCTGTTGCAGTTCACGTAAGTACTTCATACAAAGTTTGCAGCTTTGAAGATAAATCATGCTTTCTTAATTTTTTGGTCCTAAAATAAGTTAATGATATTTGTTTTTTTTTTAAATATCATGTGCAAAATGTGACTTTTTGTTTGGTTTGAGAAATCTATGCAACTGTTTTAAAAATTAATTTGTTTCATTTATCATTCAATAAGTAATTATAAAAATAATTTGCTTTTTAGTTAAGTTGTTTTGTTGATTATTATAAACAAAATAAATTAAAAAATAATTATCCACTAATATGTTAAAATAATTCATTTGTTTGAAAAAAAAAATATAGACCTTACTGTCTACATTTGTTAAGTAAGTGCTTTTAATTAATCATTTTCATAAATAACAAAATTGTTTTAAAAAAATTCAAATATTTAGTAACACTAAGCATATTTTAGTTATAAGTAATTGCTGTGTATGTTTTGTAATAAAAGATCAGAAATTGTAGATTGTACTAATATAGGATTTTAATTAGTTTATAACAATACAAAAGGAGTTGTATATTTGATCGTTATATTATTGTATAAAGCAAAATGGTCAGAAGTAGTGTTAATTTCAGCGTATAGGAAAAAAAAGTTTTATTTCATAATTATGGTTTAAAAACATTGTCAAAGTTGGTTTTAGTTTAATATTCATGTTGTATTCTTGGGTACAAAGAAATTTTGTTGTAGAGTATTCATTAAGGTTCAACAAATTTGGTCATGATATGAGCTCTCATTATAGAGCTAAGAAAATTATTATTTTTACATGGTGTACATAAAAGGGGGCTAATTTATGATCATGTTTTATTCGAATTTGTATTATCACGGTATGTTTGTTACAGACCACACACTTGTTTTTTAATACTTCAAATTATGCATCACAAATATTAATACTTGATAATTTTTTCTTAGCTGTAAACTTGAGGCAATAATCAATTGTTTATAAATACCCATGTTTTAATTTAAGATCAATGCACACGCTGCCTACATTAATAAATATCAGATATAGACGGTATGGGTCATAACATATTGTATAATAATTGCTACAATTGAAAGATTCAATTGATTACTTAAGTTGCATTAAACTTGTTAACAACTTTGTCTGACTAATGATTTATATACAGACTTGTAATGTTGTTTTAATAACTATAAATAACTTCTGACTTAAATTTTTTTAAATAGAGATCACATTTGGTACATTTATATAATATATCTTAATTGCAGGTGTTGCAAAAACTGCAGCATTGTATTCAATACATTTTGGCAATCCAGTATACCACTCCTTCATGTTTCTAACATGAAGACTCGTTTTAAAGTAACAAATATCACGCATCAACTTCATTTACATAACTGATGAATTACAGGCTTGATAAATGAGTCTTCCTGTTGGATTTTCCAAAGGAATTGGCACTAACCTAATCTATTTTCTGTAGGTCAATAATGCAACTGCAAGAGTACAAACGAAAAAACCTCCAACCCTTCCCACAGGTATGCTTGTATTATTAATTTTATTTATGAAATTTATGTAACTGTTAATGAACCATTTTCATGCACATTATTGTTAATTCTATCAACTGTGACTGTCTAAAACTGTATTGCAGATATGAATTGTAGTGATGCATGAAGCTTCCTAATGAAACTTTTGTAATATGGGATTTATATTTATGATTTAAAAAGGGCTTAGTGTATTATTAATATCCAATCATAATTTCATTATCCTTTATGTACACAGTTTTGTAGGAAATAAGTTATTTTATTTGTAAACAAATTACTAACAGTGTAGGATTTTATTAAAACCAATGTAATTGAAAATCGGGATAGTAGAACTCAATTGGAAAAAAAAATAATTAGGTTTCATATCCATACAACACAATTTTTTTTCAAAAATTATTTGCACAATTTTTTTAATGGTACAAAGTTTTATTTTGTTTTACATAATTCAGTAGATGTAGTAACAAATTATCCGATTGTTCAAGTAAACATAAAGTTTAAAATTATCAAAAGGTGATGTACAGTGCTGATTCGCAAAATGCAAATTTCACATGTTAAATTACTATTTTCTTAAATGTTACATTTTTAAATATTCCCAAAATAATAAATACTGAATTGTTGTAAGTTCTTCCTTTGTGAGTATTTTTTTTTTTAAATCTTTAATTTAGAAAAATAACATTTGCAAATCATCACTGTATTTTATTGTATAAGTTTTTCAAAATGATTTAAAAGGTTAGTGTTTGTAATATCTTGAATTTTTTGAAATTCTAGTTCCCGTTTGTGTGCAATGGCCAGAGGCAGCTCTTCGAGGAGTGGCTGCAATACAAAGAGGACGTGCGCGGGCAGCATATCCAGCAGCAGCCGCTGCTGCAGCATTTGCAAGGCATCCCACACCGTTAGCCGGAGCTCTCCATGGCTATACCCCGGTGCTTAACACACTTCCAGTGGATGGTGGAGTTTATTACGACCCATTTCTAACAGCACATGCAACTGATCCAAACTATAGATTACAGGTATGTTAAGTGTTTTATTAAAATAATATCATTATCTTTTAAGTAATTATTATGACCATTATATTTTTATATTTTGTTATAGCATATTTTACAGTCATGAAATTACTTAAAGTGTTAATGATGGTACTTATTACATTTTTAAATAGTTTTTGTAAATATTTGTGGCAAATTTATGCTCAAAATATATTGCAAAAACAGAATATGTTATTGGGTCAGTATGCTTTAATACACAAGTAATAATAGCGGTCAAATATTTATTATATATTGAACATATTTAGGAAATCCACGAAGGTGTGGGAATGAGATTTAATTATTCATACAGTGGTACAATCTTTTCTTTAAAACTGCATTCATATTTATGAGATTTCAGTCTTTTGTTTCAACAACGTAACTCTTCGGAGTCGATTTAAATTTTTCTTATTTAGTTGTTTTCAATATGTGCTTAATCTCAAAACTGTTTTGTTATTCTATTGTGAGTAGAAATCAATTTTTTAATTGCAATTTAATATAAATTTATTAAAGAATGATAATGACTATAAATTTGTAATGTATTTTGAGCAGATTTATGCAACACATAATGGGAATATACTATATATTGATGTAATATGTGTTGATAGTAAAAAAGCAATAACTTCACAATGTCTGCGTTAATAAATCTAATATTACAAATAGTTGATGCGTTCTAAAAGAAATATGTCTGCATAATATGTATGAAAAATCATAAAACAGCATTGCCTTTATATTAAACATTAAAGATAGCTGTAAGATCTCTTAATACTTCTTATTGCTTGTTTCTTTGATGGGCTACAAATAAAGAACTGTCATGTCAGCTTGTATGTTGATCTTAAAATATATAAATTTCATTATCGCATTACCTATTGCACGTTCTACCAATTTTAAATTAAAACAAAAAAAACATCACTCTACTTTTTTCAACTGCTTGCAATCTTGTACACTGTTAAATGAAGAACACATTTTTAATTATATTTTCATTATTCAATCTAGATAATCAATTGCACGTGTAATCATAAAGAAAACGGTTTTGTCCAAATGTTGTAACTTTTTTGATTTGATTATTATTTTATGATGTAGGTGAAAAATTACCAAATGAATGTTTTTATTAAGCAGACTATGTAATCACAAATAACGGAAAATATTCCGTATATTTAAATAATTTATTTAGAGAAAAGCTGTGAGACCTTCTTTCGTTACAAATTTTGATGAATAAATCTATTATGGTTAATGCATACCTAACTTTGGTGTATGTGATTAATGATTATTCATGGTTCGAAAATCCTTCACATATCTTTTAAAATAGGAGGTTACAAGTTGTATTAATAAATATTTTGGACCCAAATATCATTCTACCTACATTAACTACAAATTTCATTATGCATTCCACAGCACGTGAATGTATAAACTGCTCCAGCTGTGTTTCCCTGTTTCAATTTGTGTAATTCGACATGTCCGATTATTATTACATGCTGTTATTGATTATAACAGATTTAGCCCATTTTTTAATTTTGTAAATATATGTTAAGTTTTTTTTATTAATATGTAGTATAAAATTATTATTGGGTAGTTTTTATGTAACGGCAAAGAAAATAGTCATGTTTCTAAATTGGGAAAAATTGCGTTTACTGTTAGTTATGCATCCCCTATGTTCACATTCTATTAAATTGATATGTTTTATCGAAATAGGTTTTAACATGTTTGTTTAGTGATAAAAGTCTTGTAGGTTGATTCATAATGTAATATTCCTACTGTGCTCAAACCATCTAGTTTTTAAAAATAATATTTTAAAAGCGATGCATTTTGGTTTGTTTAAGTTACTTGAAAATATAAAGTTCACACAGGGTTAGGAATCACTTTAAAAAATCAGTTCAATTTGCAGTTCGTAAAAAAGTTCGTTTTCATTGGGTTTCAACACATTTTAACCGATTCAAAATATTGATTTGCTGCAAGCTGTTTTTTTTAAAATTAAAGATTATAATGCCTTACATCCAACCGTCAAGATGTATAAGATTAAAAGAAAGAAGAAGTGTTTCATAAGCTTTACCGACACAACAGCCAGTTCAAAGTAACAATTGTTTAGTGACATATGCGATACCCCTACTTACAAGTACAGAATTGTATGTGAATACATTTCTTAAATGTTTTTAAAATGGTTGCTTTGATGTGAATGCAATGCAATCCATTATGCTACTTGTGGTGCACTTTAAATGGATACCACCTGTTTATTAAAAGTATATTGTCTGTACACAGTCTGTTTATATTATGTGAATCGGCCTTCAGGATTTACAATTACAAAAACTGTTTTAAAACACATTTCTAAATGAATATATCAAATATAATTTTAATTATCCTGCTTTGGGTAAGATCTAATAACAACATTTTTTTAAAGTAAGGTATTGAAATGGACTTATTTAATTATTCATTCAGTTTTTTCTTAAGTATGATTGAGTATAAATAAATACATACAAAAAATTAAACTTTTTATGTCTGTAGTTTAAACACTGTATGTATTTTTGTTTTACATGAAAATGAAATAGTGACACCGTGGAGTGTCCAAGAGCCAACATATAAAAATGAAATATTTGTATCATTATATAACAGAAGTAGCTGTTTATAAAATAAAAATGCTCTAATACTTCAATTTAATACCGTTGAATCAAGTTCATATTGTGTTTAATTAAAAAGTGAACATGTTACAACCTAAATGACTTATAAATTGGAGAAAATCTAATTACGATGTACAGGGTGCCCCAATCTACATGGGCCGTCATGGCTATCTTAGTTGTTAATGTTCTACAAAGTTGGATACATGTGTTTTGGAACAAATACATTTTGTAAGCTGTGAAAAAATTTAATAATTCTTTTTACAAATGCTTTTTACCCTTATTTAAAATAAAAATATAAACTGGTCATAAATAATAAAAACAAAAGCAGAGTATTACTAAGCTCTTAAAAAATGTATACCGGGTGATTCGATTTGACTGTCGCACCCCTATAATTTTTTAATAATGGAAAATAACCCCAACAAACCTTATATTTTTGAAACGGTGACAGGTTCTCTATTAAATGATGTGCATTTGTTATCTCTACGATGACGTATGTCAAATCCGCGATAGGCAACTGTTTTTTTTTTTTTAATTACATAGTATACATTTTTTGGTTGATTCGGGTAGATAATTTAATTCTGAATCCGACCATCTATTAAAAAAGTATTCATACAAAAGAAAATTTTCGAGAAAAATCAGTTAAAAGTTTATTCAAATTATAGCAAACAAGTTTATTTAACCTAACAAAAAACTATCAAATCTTAAAAATTATACTATAACTATCAATGGAAATGTAATAAAACTTAATTTTTAATAAAAATAAAAACGTTGACATAAAAAATTAGACTCTAAAAAAAAGCAGTTACACATAGAGGACAACTGTGTTTGGAAGTCTAACTTTTTTATGTCGACATTTATTATTTGTTTTTATTTTTAGTAAAAATTAAGTTTTAATACATTTCTATAAATAGTTTTCGTATAATTTTTAAGATTTGATCGTTTTTTGTTATTTTAAATAGACTGTTTGCTATAATTTGAATAAACTTTGAACTGATTTTTCTCGAAAACTTTCTTATGTATGAATACTTTTTTAATACATGATCGGATTCAGAATTAAATTCTCTATCCGAATCAACCAAAAAATGTAAACTATGTAATTTTAAAAACAAAACAGTTGCCTATCGCGGATTTGACATACATCATCGTAGAGATAATAAATGTACATCATTTAATAGAGAATTTGTCGCCGTTTCCAAAAATATAAGGTTTGTTGGGGTGCGACAGTCAAACTGAATCACCCGGTATACGTATGTCCCAGTTATAATGAACAGCATGGGAATTTCGTATAGGTAAGATATACAGAATTGGTTAAATGAGTCAAAATGATTTATTATTTAAGAACAACTATTCTATGAAAAAATGAAAAAATAATAGTTTTTTTTCACTACTAGTAATATAGCGTAGCATTATGAAGTATATTAGAATGCCGTGAAATTCAATTTCTCTACCTATGCATGGTTACAGGTAAACAATTTTTCATTATTAACCACTGGTGAATAATGAACAAATTTATATTTTTTGATAATGCTGTTGTAGTTTTAAAGAAAAAAAAATTATAGGACGATTTAGTATGATGGAGAAATTCTCTTTATTGGTATTTTAGCATTTAAAACGTTGTTTAAATAAATTAATTTAATTTTAAAAACTTTGGTGTATTTAAATAACACGACTTTCGCGCCGAAATAAATGACGGTTGTCAATATCCACACGGTCGATTGACACAACGTAAAAAAGAAAAGTTTTAATAATGTCAGTATTTTAGATGAAACCATCGCTTAAAAACAATGTTTTTTAATAACAATAGTGATTTAGCAAGATGAGTAACACGCAGATTCAATATTTCTATAGAATAGATAGGTACTTAACTTTTTATATTTTAGGTTAGAAAGTGCGTGCATAACATAAATGAGTTTGTCTTACTAGTAGTGAAAAAAATAGTATATACACCACGGTAGAGAAGTCTTATAGCCTTCGGGCCCTTAGATCCCTCGGCGCTTCGCGCCTCGCGATCTAATCTGAGCCCTCAGGCTATAATAGTTGACTTCTCTACCTTGGTATATAATATACTATTGCGCTATTAATAAAAAACTAAAAAATGACGTTTTCAATTTTTGCTTATAACTTCCTTATTTGAAATCAAACTTGAAATATTTTTTGACATTACCAGGATATTTTTTTTTTGTGTAGACTTGAAATTTTACCTATCTTCATTTGTTTTAAATGGTGTCACAGCCAACTTCAACATGTATTTAAAATAAGAAAGTTGATGTTAAAATCAGGGGTTTGGAGCGGAGCAGTGGAGCAATGGGTTTTTGCCCGGAGCGGGAGCGGAGCCCGGAGCAAATAATTTTGATTGCTCCACTGCTCCACTTTACTATTATAGACTACAATTTTTTTTTAATGAATTATTCTCATGGGTACCTATAGTATTTAATAAAATTATAAATAAACTAAATTTGATTTTTTTTAAGTAAAATTATTATAATGTAACTTTTCTGAATATTAATTTTCATTATTTTGTATTTGAATTTTGAAAAATTTTAAAGAACTTTTTTTCTTTTTTTAACGTTTAAAGATTCATTATTTGTTCATTTATTTAACTTCACTTGTTTCTTAGGGTCAAATATTGTAATTTTTGGTCCATTTCCACATATCTCATAAAATTTTAGCTTTGTTTTAAAAAACAAATTTTTAAATAAAAAAACTTATTTTATTAATATTTGGAGTGCAGAGCGGAGCTGGAGCAGGCATCTTGATGCCGGAGCGGAGCTGGAGCGGAGCAACTAAAAAATTGGACTGCTCCAAACCCCTGGTTAAAATAACAAAAACAAATGAAGATTGGTAAAATTTGTAAAAATCTACACGACAAAGTGTCCAAATAATGAAAAATATTTCGTTTGATTTTAAATGAGCAAGATATAAGCAAGAATTGAAAAAGTTTCATTTTTTGTTTTTTATTAATAGCGCAAAAACTATAATTTTTTTTTCAAGATATTTTTTCATAAAATGGTTGCTCTTAAATTATAGAGTACAACATTTTCACTCATTTAACCAACTCTGTATCTCTTACCGTTAACGAGATCCCCATGCTGTTCACGATAACTGGGACACCCTGTATATACAGGGTGTGTAAAAATTGGCGGAAGCGCTACAAGTGGCGATGTTCTTCGTAAAATTTTAAATCGAAAATCTTAATACGAAAATGTACCATGCTTCCTATGGCCTCAGGAACCATTTAAAGAAAAAATGGCAACATTGCATACATTGATTTGCGTTTGGACATTTTTTTATCAGCAAATTTTACTTAGGTATTTACAATTTTTGTTCGAACTGAATGCCTTCAGTTCGTAAACATAGCTGCAAACTTTTAGGTATCGTCTAACACAAACATGGTACAACATTTTCGTATTAAGATTTTCGACTTAGAATTTTACGAAGAACATTGCCACGTGTAGTGCTTCCGCCAATTTTTACACACCCTGTGTATAACTTTTACTAACATTGTTAGTTTGTTAGTACTAATAGTACCAAAGTTAGCCATTAAATTCATGCAGATTGGAACTCTGTATAAAAAACACTATGTAGTTTTTAAACTTCACAATAATTCCCTCTAACTGTTTAATGTTTCATCTTTAAATGAACTTGGTGTATAGAGCACACACAGCCTTAAATTTATTGTGTATGCATCTAGTTGCTTTAGATGTGCATGGCTGTGCATGGCTGTTTGTTCTAGGCTGCTGCTGCTGCCGCTGCTGCTGCACCTCTACTAAAGACGCCTTTGTCGACTGCTCAACAGGCCAGCTACGCTGCAGCCGCTACCTACACGGCAGTGGCTGCTCGTTATGGGGCAGCGCAGCCAGTCGCAGGTTATGCTGTAGCCGGTTATGGTAGAGACTATGCCGATCCATATTTAGGACATGGTATTGGGCCTATGGCAGGATATGGGGTATGTATTTACCTATAAAACTATCGAAGTAGCATTAGGACATTGAGTTTCGATAGGTGTTTTGGAAAGTGTAGTGTAGAAATAATTGTTGATGAAATTTAGTTTAGTGGCACATTTGTTTGGGGAAGCTAATCTTAAAGTTGGCAAAAGTTATTTTATGCATTTCAGTTCGGAAAATGCAAACATAGTTAGGTAACTGTTTAGATTTTGGATTTCACAGTTGTTGCAAAATATTGCTAGTAAAAATGTTATTAAGTTGTTTCTTTTATTTAAACTTTTTGTGCTACTTTACAAAAGTTTATTGCTGTACATAAAATTTGCTTGTTTTTATAGGGACAGTTAAACATAGGTTAAGCTTAAAAGCAGACAGCAATTTTTGTAGTCACTAATTTTGATACTTTAAAAAAAAGATTTCTATGTTCGTCTAGTGATTCTGTGTATATAAGATTATTTTTGAATTATTGTCATAGAAAAGTTAAACATTCAAATGGATACACAACCACAGTTAAACCTGCTGTATAATCAGAAAAACTCTAACTGCTTTCGGTAGCTAACAATAACAACAATAAATTTAAGTCATGAACAACTATTTGATAGTTAAAGGAAGATAACAATCATTGGGTTTATTTTAAAAAAATATATTACTACTAATACAGTGGTTTTGTAGTGTATGTAATATATTAACTAATAATTTCTATTAGGATAAATCAAAGTATGTGCAATATAGTAGCTTTTTGTTCATGTTTTTGTGTCAATAATATTTGTGTATATCGAATATGGCTTAATATACATACATATACACTATACAGTGTAAATACAGTTCAAAGCCAGATGCCATGTTATTTATATTTACTACTAACAGCTGTTTACTAACAAACGACATAAAACAATTACACAAAACTGCTTTACATAAACACATAACATACACAATTGATTAATTGTGTTTGTAGGATGTAAGTTGATAGTTTTTACACCAAATTTAATATGTCATTAGAGCATGCCTGTTATATCCGAGCCACCATAGCAAAATCGTTCATTGTAAAAGTTATGAAGTACATTAATGGGTCAATTCTGTGTCGCTGTCGTAAAATCGTAAAATTTTAAGATACAAGTGAATCGTTAATTGTGGAGTTATAGATTTACGATAATGTCAATTCTAAGCAACCCTCTATAACCTTGATCGTAGGAAAACATGGTTACGATAAGCAACCATGATGTAACTTCACACATATTGTAATATACCAATTGAAAACGCCTAGAACCACTTAAAACCTGAGAACTGTCACGGCAACTGTCAAATAAACTCGGCATAAAATCGTCGTCAAACTACTTTCTACTTGTATAATTTGAAATTTTTAATTTTATAAGATTTCTCTAATAATTTATACATGTTTTTCATAACATTTAATAAAGGCTAGCATTCTTTTAGATATTATTTTTGTGAATAACACTACTTTATCAGAAAATTACCATAATTACCTATTATGATCTTTCTCTAAGCCCGTGTGACACGGTATAAATTTCTGTGCAGAAAACAATACAGAATATCTTGTATTGTTTTTCTTGTACAGATTTCAATACAGAATTCCAAGCTTGAAACTGTGTGTGACACGGAGACATATTTTAAGTACAATTTACTACCCATGCACATGCGCCTAAAAAGTATAAACACAGATAAGGCCCAAACAGAATACGAGTTTCGGGTTTTGAAAAAAAAAAATTAAAGTTCTCGATTTTTTGACGACAAAAAAATTGTAAAACCGGTTTTAACCGTTATTATTCCGGTTCACGAAAACGAAAAAGGAATTTTTTCGGTTAGAACATAAACGAACGGAATTTTTTTCGTTTTTACTCCCTGCTTAAAACCGCTTAAATCATCTTACGAGGTTATGTTCGTTAACGTCAAGGGCACTCGTAAAATATTTACAATTATTTCCGATATCGCAAATACTTACGATGTCGTAGCAGCGCACGGAATAGCAGATATCGTAAATAATCATGGTTACGATTTTACGATCGCTACGATATTACACAGAATCGACCCATAAGTGAGAGGCAAAATGCTCCTCTTGCGGGGTTGACTTTAATATTTTTAAATTATTATATTGATGATAAACTGAAGTAAGCATATTTTTTTTAAATATTTTAATGTAGGATAGGATTGTAAATGTTTACAGAAACAAAATGTTACAAAAGAGCTAATAGGTATTCTACACAGCATAAAATGGCTGCATTTATTTATTTATTTATTCTGTACATTTATGGTACCTACATTTAATAGTTTTAATTTGTTTACAGTTCAAGTATAAAATAAGCAAAATAATTAATGTTTTGTTATCAGTTTTAACTATTTTACCTCTGTGAAATAAGTGCAATGAAGAGTTATTTAGAAATATTTTTTTTGTCAATGTCTTGTGTGTAAAATATTTTTTAAAAAATTAAAACGTTTTGAATTAGTGCTCTGAAAGAAAAACATTTTGTCTAAACAAACTCGTTGTAACTGTTATCATTTTTAAGTTCCATAAAGTGGCCCTGATACAATAGTCATTCTCTGTAATGTTGTCATCAAAGTTAATTTTTTTATCAGATGTTGATTAAGTTTGACTTTAAATGTTCCATTATTAATTTTTTTTTATTGTACATTTTGCAGGGTTTGGATGATTTAACAAATGATTTGCTTGATTTTTGTGTGCAATGCTTGAAATAACTAACAAGTTTAATGAAGAAGTGTGCAGTTGTTTTGTTCAGTTTAATGGTATTGTAATTTTTGTTTCCTTTACCTATTCATGCTTTATTATATTTAAAATTTGTAAAGTGTGCTTGTGTATTTCAGGCTGCTGTTTATCGTAGTGGATACAATCGTTTTGCGCCCTACTGAACATATCGGCAGCTCCGGACGGCCTACAATAATACTCATCTACTGTTTAATTGTCTTGTGTACGAACGTAGCACAAAACAGCACAAAGCAGAAGAGCCAAAGAGCTGTAACTCACTAACGTATGCCCTTGTGATAGACCAGCTAACCCAGCTCTCTAACTTAGTTAAGTCTTAGATAATAAGACGTTTCCATGCACTTTTACTCGTATACACTTTGTTGGTCTACTTTATGTTGACTTTTTTTTTTTGAAATTATAAGCACAACTATATGACAGGTTTTGTATTTATTATAAAATGCATAAAGACAGGTTCCAAAATTATTTAACATGACATATATATGCTAATTCAGTAGATTTCAACAAAGTTGTAGTTATTCTATAGTTGTAATGTTAAACTTTAGTTTTTTATAGTTAATAAGAATTGTGTGCTACGACTGCTAGGATTATCATAATATAGTAAATACATATTTTATATGTATGAAGTACCAAGTCATTTGGTATCGAGTTGTAAGGAAAACCATAATTTTAATTAAGTTTAAGTGCAATGGAAACGAATCCTCATGTTTATTATTAAATATTTTGTTTAATTTTGCTATATTTTGATACTTGTTTTTTGCACGACGTTGAGTCTGCATACATATCGAAGATACTCTTGACTACCAGCTCTCTAAACAGTTTGTACAGTTCACTCTGAATCTCTTTTAATCGAAATATGGGGTGTATTTACATTAACGTAATCAAATTTCAAGTAATAGGTAAAACTTAGATATAAGTAAATAACTATAGTAGAACAAAAAATGTGTTTTAATATTGGAACAATCCAAAAGCAGTTTATATGCAAAAAAAATTTGCAAAATATCTCATAGTTGATATTAAAGCTAGTACTGTTTTTTATTTATATTTATTATAACCTTCTTGTTTATTCGTACATGTTAAATCAAATACAGGGTCAAATTTTAGCTCTCTTTTTTCAGTTAGTTTTATAAACGGCAGTATACTGTTTATAATTAAAATAATATTTTTTGTTTTATATACTTATTAAAACAGCTTTTAATTATTTCAAGTTTTAACTGTTTATTGCATTAATATTATGTTCTTTTACAGTTCATTGAGCAATATTTAACGAATCTTGTTTATGATAAAGCTGTATTGAAAGTTTTAAGCATGAGATGTTGATCTGATTCTTTAAATTAGAAACAAAAATAATTAATGTTTGATAAACTTTTAACATTTTTTTGTCTTTTACTTTTCAAATAGATAATGCAAGATTTTGATATATTACATTTTGATTGCTCTTTTTATTTTTTAATGGTTTTGTTCTTACTTCTTATTTTTTAAACGTAATTGGCAATAGTGTGTGTGGACAGTGTTTAGATTTCTTTAAAAGTATTACGACATAGTTCAAATTATTTTTGTACGCGAATGAGGTTACAATGTTTGCAAATTATGGGATTAAATCGTTTAAATTGCAGCTTCTTGACATATTTATATGTATTTAGCAAAAAGTTAAAATTATGCTGTAAATAATTTGTACTATAACATTGTATCGGCCACAGACAGCTATTAGTTCTTCAGTGTATCAACATGTGTGCTACAGATAATAAATTGTGAATGAGTACCAGAAGATATAAAATTATTAGTATCAAGAACTATTCAATATAAAAAGCTGCTTGCATATTTGAATACAAATAAGTATTAACAGCTACTTTACTGTTTAAATGGCGATGTTAACATTCACTGGACAAACATTTGTACTTTTAAGTTGTAGTCCAGTGTTAACATGCAAAGATGTCTATATTTAAAATTACGAAAGAAACGTTTCCGATCGCTAATTTTAGGGTTATTGAAGTTGATAATCGAACACTTTAAATTTTTAATGTGCAAGGTTTTGACTTAAATAACTGAAGCGTTTGGCTTGTTTGTATCCTTTTGTGTATGTGGTTTTGTGTGTGTGTGTGTTAAACTCCCATAATATTAAATTTTTGTGATAATTTTGTCAAGAATATATTGCCAAATACTTCGTAACTGTAATTTACATGTGTAATGAATGTTGCAGGAACATTTCCATAATATTTCAGTATTAATTAAAATCGTTTTAGAATGCAGATAATTTTCAAAATTGAACTACAAAATTGTTTTGAATTCTCAAGGTGTTAACTCCTATTAAGAAAGATTTGTTAAAATTTCACTGTACATGATTATTTTTGGATTTATGGTAGTAAAGACTTTTAATGTAAGTTTTGAAAATAACTTAGTAGTCGGTGATTGTGTGCAACTTGTTATGAAAAACAAATGACTGACTAAAAAAACATATTTCGGGTTTCAGTTAATCTCGTTTACACTGGTTGTTGTCGTGTATGGTACTTGCATAATTAACGTGTTTCAAACGTAAATTGTTTATTAAAATTGGCTGTACATTTCTTGATGATATGAACGGTATTAATATTAAAGTTCCTGAGGTATTGATAAATCTATTCATATTAGATGAGCTGTGAGAGGGATCAGTAGTTTAAACAGTAATATGTTCACATTGTGTGTATTTGCCAAATCTACTGTTTAAGGTCTAGGTATTTTTTCGAGACCACACATTTTGTAATAAAGCAATTCGTAGTTGTTATTCTTTTTTCCGAGGTTTGTCTGAATGTTGTGTTTGTTTTATCTGTGTGTAAGTTATTGATATCTTATGATTTTTATGTATGTAAATATATAAAAAATGAATTTTAGGTAGTAGAATCTAATGTAAGCTTGTTTATGTAACAATATTTAGAAAGACAGCAATGGGGAATTCCTATAGTGTAGTGTTCTATTTTAGTGTTTATAAAATCAAAAGGTAGTTGACTGTTATTCTATTTATATGGATATAGCAGTGACACACTTGGAAAACACTGAACGAGAATACTTTTGTGATTTACAAAGAGGTTTTGTTAATAATAAAACATGTAAAAGCATATGTGGGTTATACTGTAAATAGCTATCACAGAATATCTAGTGTTTGATAAAATTTGTGAGCGAAATTTTTTAAAAATAATACATTTTCATTATATTGTATGTAATAATTGCACTAGTTTTTCAAGAACAATTAGCTTGGTGCTGAAAGTTACATTTAATTTAATAGCTTTTAGAGAATCATTAGTTATTATATTTCAGCAAATTGGTATTAAGACATTAATCGAGTAAAATTTATGTATGAAAAGTGTGTCAATCAAACTGTACGGATTTTAGCACCACTGTGGAGTTATGATGAAAAATTTTAGTAAAACAATGTAGTGTAAGATATTTACAAGTATCGATACTGTTGAATATGTGTTAAAAGACATGCACAATTTAAGAGAAAAAAGGTAGTTGTGTAGAAATATTTGGGAGCACAAATTTTAAGCAAAAGTTGTCTGTAAATTATGTTACAATTATTACTACATAGGCTAAGCAATTAGTAAATGTAAATACACCCTACATATTAAAAAACAAATAGGTCTAGTCTGTAAATATTTCATACGTACAAATTCATCTCCAGGTTGTATCGCAACCGTTAATTACAGTAATTCAATTTGTAGAATTGTAATCCCTTTGTAATGTGACCCCTGATTATGTCGATACCTTTTTATGAATAAAATGTAAAATATAAAGCACAAATACATATGTACATTTTTTTTACTTTTTTTATCATTTAGTAGTTAATATACGTAAATTGTATACATAAAGTGTACCCATTTGGAATGAGCTGTGCAACAAAAGATAGGCCAAATACTTTGCTCTAAAAAAAAAAAACTAATTATAAAAATGAGTTCGTTATAATCATATTTTTTCTAAAGGCAAAATGTTTTGATTGGTTAATGCGTTTTACCTTTTTGCACTTCTAATCTGGTATTGAATATCAGAGCCCAATGGGGTATGCAGCAGGCGGTCGTAATCATAACCTCCTGAAGAACCTGTATATATTAAATTAGAAACCTAGGCTCCACTGGACGTGTCTAACTAATTTTATGAGAAAGTTCATATAAATATACTTGCTATTCATGTTTGTGTGCAAGGTTGGACAAGTAAAAATCAATCCAAAAGGGGGTCGGTGGACACAGACCCGCGAGCGATAGGATGCAAAGAACAATTTGTTTTTTGCATCTCTGCATCTACCCTAAGATGAAAACTTTATCTGAAGGGCCCATTAACTCTGCTTGCATTCGGGCTCAGTCAGCCTAGGCACTTCTTGCTATGCCACTTATCTTAGTTATTTTCAAAGCTTTTTTTCTAAAGTTTAAGATATGGTCAAAAATAATGAATATTGATATTTTCAATTGTTTTGCATTTCTGGTTCAGTAGGATATGACTCCAACTTATTTTTTTTTTTAATGGAACATCTACTATATTTTTACATTTTCGAAAGCAGAGAATAAAGTACTGCATTCAGAAACATTGAGGGTTTTATGTTTTAAAATGTAGTCAATAAATTAACTTAAAAAAAAAACTAACTATTACAAAATCAAGATAGATGTCACTACTGTCAGTATGTTGCCAAATTTTATTGTTTATCTTTGAAAACAATGGCAGGAAAGGTTACAAAATTTCAATTTGCTTTGATTTTGTAACTTTTTCTGCCATTATTAATGTTTTTACTGATAAACAACAATAAAATTTGACAACAAACTGACAGTAGCTACAAGTATCTTTCGTGTATATTAATTTAGTGTTACTTTTTTCAGTTTTAACTTTATTTTCATTTAAAATCTTTAATAATGATGTTTATGATTTATGAATGCAGTTTATTGTTCTGTATCCCAAAATGTAAAAATATACAGGGTGTTTTATTTAAAAAAATCAGTTGGAGTAATTTCCTGCTAAACCGGAAATGCAAAAAAAATGAAAATATCAATATTCATTATTTTCAACCATGTATTGAAGTCAAAGTTTAGATAAAAAGCGTTGAAACAATTAAGAATTAAGGTAATTGGGCAATCACGAAGAGAAGCTCATCACGGTGTGTTCACAAGTGGCGCAAACGTAAGCACACAGAATATATGTAAAGGTAAATGTTTATTGCTTTAAAAAAAAGCTTTTACAGACCTCTAACCTGACCCTCTTTTACCGACAAAATGAATGACGGTCGTGAGAAAGGACATATACACTGATTTTTAAAATTTTCAAGAAAACAAACGGTATTTCTTTGATGCTTACGTTTGCGCCACTTGTGAACACACCGTGATGAGCTTCTCTTCGTGATTGCCGGTAATTGACCGTTCCGGAACTTTCCCCTAACCTAAGGTGACCATTCTTTTCCCGAACTTTCGGGGACACTAAGCTGGGGTTACAAAAAAAAAGATCCTCAAATAACTTTCGATTTTCCCGTACATCACAAACCACAACTTTCATTTTAATAAACGAAATTCAAATTAAAGAGCGGGTTTTAAAACCCACGCATTTTTGCACATTTCAAAGGGAGGATATGTCCAGTGTCCAGGAGAAAGGACGCATGGTAACCCTAAATAACCTAACCTAACATAACCTAATCGGACTTGACACTTTATTCATCGTGCACAAACCCCTACCCACTCCAGATTTTGTAGCCAATAAGCGGTTACGCTGTTACAAGTTGCCAGACTAACAGATTTGCATAATTTGGCAACGGCGAAAGCACCACACATTCGTTATTTTAAATGTGTAAAGGAAAATTATGAAAATCGGGGACAAGAATAATCCAGGACTTGAGTCTTGTTTCGGGGACTGTTCCCGAAAATCGGGGATGAATGGTCACTCTACCTTAAACCTGTATTGTATAACTCAAATTTTATAATTTGAGCTGTATTAGATCGACATTCTTATTAAATCTACATTACAAACTTTGGAAATAAATGTTTAAACAAAATGTTCACGGCTTAGTCCACAAATTTCGCACATAAATATACGAAAAATTGTACCCGGAAGTGTTTCCTGTTTTAATTGTCACTACAACAAACAAACAAGTGCATCTATTGACTGTTGACCGATTTTTGTTAGTGTCACGCAGAAGTTTGTTTAAAAATACGCTAATAGGCGTATATTGTTGTGTTATATTAAAACAGTGTTTCTTTATGTTTTTTTCTTCGAAATAAATTACTACAATAACGTAGTTTATTGAGAAAAATGGAGTTTAATAAGGAATTGAATCCTCGAATTTTTTTGAAGCAGTTTCCATTTCACAACCTAGCAGATAACAATTTTCTGCAGTCTGTTTCTTGCAAGTAATTACTGCTATTTCTATTTACATACATAATTTCTACTTATATAATCGGTAAAACAATTACAGGCGATTAATTGAAATTCTGAGAGAATTTGCGGATGATGAATATTTTTATTACATGGAAAATGCTGTCAAGTACACCATTGACTGGATTCTAAATAATGCTACATTTAGAATTAAAAATTCTGACAATGAGAATTTACTGACACAATTGTTTTCTTTTCTGGCCTTTATTTTAAATAGGTAATATATAATTTTTAATTATTTAATTGTATAATAATACTCCTAAACCCCTTTGATTCAAGGATTACTTTGACGAAAATACCATGTTACATTAACGTTTCACGAATTGTGGAGTTAATACGTACATTATTTATTAGTGTACAATCGATTAGCATAAAACGAGTAGGAATTACAATCTTACAATTAATTTGGTTGTTGGAAAAAGACTCTTTCTCCCTTTCTTTGGCGATGGAGCTTTTGCCAATGTTAGTTAAGTTTGGAACGGTTAATCAAATTGTTGACATCTCCAATTTTATGATCAGGTAAAATGGTAAAATCAATATTTTATTCCATTACCATACTGCATCCTTTTTATTTAATTTTATGTAAACTTTTGCTTGCATATGTGTGTTCTAAAAACTTTTGGCAACATTTATGCTGAATAGTAACATTCTGACAGTTGATAATACTCGTAGCACAAAACTAAATACTTTAAACTACAATCAAACTTAGCTAATCTAACGTCCAGAAGATCGTAATTTTTTAAATTATGTTTTTTAAAATATGCATTTTCTTCAGGGACAAAATTAAGATTTCTTTTGAAAAACTTACTCCAATAATACAATGGATTAAAACGCAAATTGTCTCCATACTCAAAGAGGTAAGTAACTAAATACAAAATAATAGTACTTGATTTTACTAGCAGCATAAATAGGTAGGGTAGATCTAACATTAGGACATTTTCTTTTTTTTTAAATCTGTTCCTTTTATATTCTTCGGTGTGATGTATGTTTTACTGGTTCTTGTTTATGTTTCTCCACCTCTTTCTATCGTTGGCTGAATGTGGCACGTGGCACATCTCTAGCTGACTTTTCTTTCTCCTATTCTTTGCCTCATTCGTTTACCCTCCCCCCCCCCTATTTTGTTTTTGGACAGTTGTACACTATTTAATAGTGTTGTGGATAATTTTTTAATATTTGTATTTTTTAATGGTATTTGATAGGTATGTTTACATTATTTAGATTACATTAAGTAAATTAGAGTATTTATTTGAAGGAAACTGAAGAACATTTGTTGCTGGATATACTAGAATGCATTAGAAATATTTACAGTAGTCATTATTTACAACAGGATAAGATACTTTGCAAGGAATTTTCGGAAAATCTTTTTTGTGCAGTGCCACAACTATGTTTACTGTTTTGCAAAGCAACCGTTCATGAAAGAAGCAAACAATTATTAACAGTCGTTTTGTTTAATTGGTTTAAAATGAATGGGTTAAAGGGTTTTAGCGAAGTAAATGAAATAACCAAGCAATTGGAAGAATTGCCTTTAAATATACAAGTATGGCCTTCTGCGGGCACAGACGTATTTTTTGTGATTGCCTTCATCCAATACCAATATTCCACGTAAGTAATCTTGTTTTATTTATTTAACTTTAAGTAGCCGATTTTTTTTTAAACATTGCATTATTTTATTGAAATTTGGTTGATGATTTTTATGGTAGTTTTATGATAGCAGCTTGCATCAGAGGCGTCGAGAGACGTCGCCGGGCCCGGGGGATAAATTACATGGACCCCAAGTACATAAATGATTTGAAAATTTAAAAAAAAAGTATTGTGAATCGTGAATATTTAATACATCATAATTAAAAAAGTATGTGGATTCGGGGACCCTTAAATTACTTCCGGGCCCGGGGCTTGGATCCCTCCTGTCCCCTCTCATCGGCCCTGGCTTGCATAATTTTAAACTTTAACAGTTGAACAATTTAACATTTAAAATTTGTTGTTATTTGAAGAAAAGCGAAGTATTTTTTAAATTTTTCCTAGCTTTATGTAGGGTTTATTACTTATTTATGGAATTTCATGAAAGAAATTTTTAAGGCAGAATGTAAAATCGAGAATAAATAATTATCTATTATCCAAAATATGAATTCCATAACGAAATTTGAAAAAATTACGTGCCACGTATTAGAGAATGTTTTATACAATCCAGCGAGCATTTAATACAAAGCCCCAAAATCCAATTATTTTTTTGGGGCGAATGAATTATATTTTAATTTTTCTTGTTATACAGGGTGTCCCAAATTCTAGTAAGTGCATGGGGATCTCGCTTATGTTAAGAGCTACGCGGTCGGTTAAATTAGGGCAAAGTTGCGAAATTAGATGCTCATCAAATATCTGCAAAAAAAAATTTCATAGCTGTCTTAGTTCAAAAGTCATTCAAGAAAAACTTTAAAAAATTGATTTTCGTTTTTTTTTGCCCTATTTCCTACATTTTTTAAGATATCGACAATCTGGAAGCACTTCTCTATGGAAACTTCTTACGCTTTATATTTTGTGATAACATAAAATTTCCAACAACGTTTCGTCTCTTCGGAAACATCATCAACTTCATTTTTTTAAATAGGGCGAAAACATTTTGATCTCATAGTCGGAACGAAAATCAATTTTTTCAGTTTTTCTTTTGAACTAAGACAGCTATGAAAATTTCCTTTGCAGATATTTGATGAGCATCTAATTTCGCAACTTTGCCATAATTTAACCGACCTCATAGCTCTTAGTCTTAGGATCTCGCTTCCCCATGCATTTACTCGATTTTGGGACACCCTGTATATCGATCTCTGCATGAAATGCAATTTTTAGGTCACTACTAATTTAATTTTTGTATTAATGACTTTAAAAAGGATATTCTAATACGTATTCTGAGTTCTCCAAAAAATAAAATATATAATAAAAAATTTAAAAATAAATTTAAAAAATCAAAAAACTTCTAAACAAAGAGGGCTATAGTAGTTTTCATTTTAATTTTGAATTCAGCACCAAATGTTGCAACTTTTTCCCAATTCAACCGACTTCCTAACCCCTCGATTTTAGATATCCTATATACGATATATCGTCGCCTGAGAGTTATTTTGTTCCATACGCCATTTTGGGGCAAACTGACATATTCATACCAAAATTATGTTAAAAATTTTCGATATCCTTCAACATAACTAAAATTTAAATTCGTTCGGTATTGACAAAGTTATCAGTGTTAACATTGTTCCATATCCAAAAATCTAAAGATAAATTGCGGGTTTATTTGTTCCATATCCATTCATTACACGTTTTACGTTTTATTTGTTCCATATCCGAAAAATTACCTCAATTCTTGTGTTATGATATCGTCTCCTGAGAGTTATTTTGTGCCATACGCCATTTTGGGGTATATTGACATATTCATACCAAAATTATGTTAAAAATTTTCGATATCCTTCAACATAACTAAAATTTAAATTCGTTCGGTATTGACAAAGTTATCAGTGTTAACATTGTTCCATATCCAAAAATCTAAAGATAAATTGCGGGTTTATTTGTTCCATATCCATTCATTACACGTTTTACGTTTTATTTGTTCCATATCCGAAAAATTACCTCAATTCTTGTGTTATGATATCGTCTCCTGAGAGTTATTTTGTTCCATACGCCATTTTGGGGCAAACTGACATATTCATACCAAAATTATGTTAAAAATTTTCGATATCCTTCAACATAACTAAAATTTAAATTCGTTCGGTATTGACAAAGTTATCAGTGTTAACATTGTTCCATATCCAAAAATCTAAAGATAAATTGCGGGCTTATTTGTTCCATATCCATTCATTACACGTTTTACGTTTTATTTGTTCCATATCTGAAAAATTACCTCAATTCTTGTGTTATGATATCGTCTCCTGAGAGTTATTTTGTGCCATACGCCATTTTGGGGCATATTGACTTATTAATATCAAGAATATGTTGAAGAAAATGTTTTTTTTTATATCCTTCAACATTATTTAAAATTTAAATTCGTTCGGTATTGACAAAGTTATGAGTGTTACCTTTGTTTCAAATCAGAATGACTCTGGATTGAATTAGAATGAATTAGAAAAATGAATACTTAAAACTATGTACAAGCCTAATTTGTAGAGATTACAGGAAAAGCATAATTAAGTTCCCATTAATTTGTCGTATACGCTACCGAAAGGTAACTGCACCTGCAATGTACAATAAAGGGTCTTGGAATACCCAAAATTATTTCCAAGAATACAAGAATTTGGAGATTTGGGACACTAAAATATAGAACTTAAACTATATTTACAAAATGCACTGAATATAAAAGAACAGCAGTTCATAACACAAATTTGTTGCAAAACCAAAATAATTTACTTGTTTAAAATAACATTTCAGTTTTTATATTATTGTCTTACGACATTTTGTTACAAAAAGTGTTTATGTTAAAGTTTTTTTTTTAAAATAATTGTGTTTCATTTACATAATTAATACATAACCAAATTAATTTACTTGTTTAGAATAATATTTTAGTTTTTGAATTATTATTTTACGCCAATTTGTTACGAGAATCTTAAAATGTTTATGTTAAAGTTTATTTTTTTTTAAATAATTGTGTTCGGTTTACATAATACATAAGCAAATTAATTTACTTGTTTTTATATTATTGTTTTACGGCATTTTGTAACGAGATTGTTAAAATGTTTATTTTACAGTTTAAATAAAATATGTTTTATTATTGTATTTTACATAATTTGACATTTCGTAAAAACAAATCAAAGCCAAATTTTCGTAAAATTTTTCCCAACAATTTGGTTATACTTATTTAAATTATTTCATTTAAATAAAATCAACTTTTCATTTAAAAACTATAAAAATACCATGCACATGGAACAAACTTCTACAAAAATGTGCTAAGCAGCTTAGGAGATTGTTCCATATCCATTTTCAAATTGGCAGTAACTCAAAATTTTATTAAAATTTAATAATTTTGAATTCATTAATTAGATATTGTATTACTTTCAAGTTCTTTCAGAAAAATTAAACGCATAAATATTTTTAATAACAGAGTAATAAAAACAGAAACTTTAAAGTCGATTTACTCAAAACTAACTAAATGGCGTATGGAACAAAACAACTCTAAGGCGACGATATGTAAAGAAAGAGATGGATACATAATATCCGTTACTACATTTAATAATAAAACCTCAATTTGTTTTCACAACTAATACGTTTTTTTTTGCTTTTGATGTAGATTGCAATGGAACAAAAGCGAAATGTTAAAGTGTATATTAAACCGACTTCGTTTAAAATTGCCATTGTCGTTCTTCTTACTGAAAGCTCTGGCCGTTTTGTACCCATCTGTGGTTTATTATTATTATCACTTATATTCGAAGGTCCGTTGGGCTGGCACACGATTATTGCAGTCTTTACAGCATTCGAATGCGCTTGATCAATTATTAGTTTTTCATCCAACACAAATGACTTGGTTAATGAAAGAAGCTTCTACAGTTTTAAAAATTCAGGCGTTATTATTTTGGTTGAATAAAACAGATGAAAATGTTAACATATTAGCTGTTCTGGATGCTACTAAATCTGGCCCCATTTTAGTCAATTGCTTGTTTAAATGTTCCACAACCGATGGATTGAAAAGGTAAGTTGCAAATGGCTTTCGAATACAATGTTTTTAAGCCGATTATGACTGCATTTGTCACTAAAATTTAAATGGTTAACTCTTAAAAACTTAAATACCAACCCGCAATTCAGTAATTTTTCATTTGGGATGGCTTGTACAAGTATAATTGTAGTTTTTAGGTGTTGACATTGTTCATGTTCCATCACACAAATACACTTTTATGACCATTATTTAAATAGATGAAAGGTTAAACCTTGAGTTCGTTCCAATCTTTGCTTTTTTTGTGATTATTGTTCCTTTATATTGCATGACGAAACTTTTAACACATTTGAAGAGTTTCCATGCAAAAACAAATAAATCCGTGTTTAGAAAACTATCTGGACATTTCAAAAGGTTCTACATAATCTTAAATTATTTTAAACTTTAATTTTTGATTCGAGTCAATACGTCATCGACGCACAGTGGGGTATTTGCCTGATTTAGCTGGCCAAAAGTCGATTTTTCAAATTAATTACAGGTAAAAATAAATTACTATTTAAGAGAGTTAAATAGTCAAAGAACAGTGGGCCATATTTTTTTTCATTTTTTGCGTCATCAATAGTCCACTCCCTTTAATCAAAATTCAAATTAATGTCTTAAATAGTGCGATTATTGGTTGTCTTCGAACGTGTACGTCTTTCTTTTAAATGTGAAACCAAATGTTTTAAAAAAGTGTTAAACAGTTTTAAACTATGGATTGTTCCGAAGTAGGCACGTGAGGATGATATTTTTAAGGTATATTTATAAAATTATAGTAATTTTACAATACTAAAAGTAAAAGTTCCATTCCAAAAAAATAGTTATTTTCGTAATTTTTTTGCCAATTTTTAAAGAAACCGAAGGTTTTTGTTATACTTTAGGGCGCGTCCCGATATTTTTTTTTTTTTACATGAATTTAAAAACGAAGGTTTTAAGTTTAGAAAAATAAAAAAAGTTGCCCCGTATTCGCTACGTTTTACTTGTATTATGCCAGATAAATGCTTAATAGTCATACCTATATGTCATTTTTATGGGTCATGGTTTATTTTTGATATGAAATGGTTTTTTATGCTTTCGGCATCACGAAAAGCGAAAAATAACTAGAATAGGAAAAGGAATATTAAACAAAAGAATATCACAAATATCAGCAAACAATTAAAGTTAGCCAAAAAGTAGATATGTATTAAGTAGTGCATGTTTTTTAGAAGAAAAAAAAAATAGAACATACATTTTCCTTTATAAAATCATAGATTAAACGTAGATGGGTGGGAGCTCATAAAAAAGAAAATGTCTTTACTTAAAAAAAACTGATTGAAGATATCTGAGGAGTCCGGTGAGCGCAGACCTAAAGCCTAGTCCAGATTGTAAACAAATGTTTCGGAACAATATTGAACACTGTGCCTGAACAGTTGCGAAACATTGTTTCGGAACAATCTGTATACGTTGTTCCGCGTCCAGACTTAAGTCAGTGTTTCGGTGTTTCTCAACTGATTATCATGTCCAGTGAGGCTATAAAAAAGCATCCCTTTTTTTATTTCTATTTTTGTAGTCACCACAGGTGACATCCCACAAACAAGATGAACTGTGGACTTTTTCTATCAGTTTTCTCTTGATTCCATATTGTATAAAATATAACCAAGAATCACTAACCAAAACTCTGTTTGACTGAACCGTGTTTGACAAAAAACTTGTTCAATGTTCCAATGTTTCCCATATCAACGGGAAACAAGGGACAGGCCCTTTTGTGTTTCGCAACATTAGTGAAACAGTTCCGAAACAAGCTAGAAACAAATTTGAGCTGTTCCGAAACATCGGGAACATTGTTCATGAACACTGTTCCGAAACATTTGTTTACAATATTACAATCTGCACTAGGCTTAAGACAGAAAAGCTACGTAGATTGAGACGATTAATATTTGCTGCACAAAGCTTGGAATAAATGCATCAAAAATACTAAAATAAATAAATAAATAGTTCACCAAAACGAGCAAAAAAATATATGTGAACGTATTAAAGATCTTATCAAAGCGATTTTTTTACTTTGTTGTAGCTCATATAATTATGAAACTATTTAAAATTTAAAAAAATGACCTTCAGTTTTAGTAAAGAAATATTTTATTAAGTTGAGAGCATAGGTCAAGTTTTAAAGTGGCATCAGGTTTATTTCTAAATTCTGCACAAATTTGCTAATTTAGAGGTTTCTGTATATTTAATCATAAAAAAGTTACCCATACATTCGGTTAACAAATGGGCACCCTACAGAGTGTTCCACATAGAGGGGTCACTATTGGGATCTCGTAAAGGGCAAGAGCTACAAAAAAGTATAAATTATACAAATTGCTCCCCTTTTTGTAACCTATTCAATGATGCTTTAATGTTTTAACAAGTTCCATGGCACGCTAGCTAGTAAGCAATACCTAATCAAAATGGGCGTTTTTTTAAATCTTTAATAACTTGGTTATACTTGATGGAAAAACATTATTTTTGTTGTAGATTTTTTGCGCACTGTAAAATAAAAACATTCATTTGTTTTAAATATTGTTTAAATTCTTAGATAAATTACAAACTTGCATTTTTTTTAATGGGACCCATAGTTGGCTACGGCCTCATGGCAAAGCTTTTTTATCTCCTTGCAATAATTTAAGATTTAATGTATTTATTTTGATATTTAGGCTCAAAACAAATTAAATTCATTTAAAAGTCACTATGAGGCTATAGAGTGCCATGAGGTTAAACAATATTAAAACAAACGAATGTATTCATTTTACAGAGCGTAAAAAAAAATCTACAACTTTTTCCCTAAAAATATTTTTGTACCATCAAGTGTTATAACCGACTTATAAAAGATTTAAAAAAGTGTCAATTTTAATTTTTGTTTATTATCTAGGGTGCCATGGACCTTTTTTAAAACATTAAAGCTTCACTGAATAGGTCTTAAAAATGGGAACAACTTGTAGCTCTTACCGTTTACGAGATCCCAATAGTGGCCGTTTTTTGTGGACCAGCCCGTAAATCATGCTAGTAAAAACTATTGGTGTTACTAAAAATATAATTTTTAATATTTGACTTAGAAAATACGCATGTTTTGAATCAATGAAATAACAAAAATAATTTTGGCCAGCTAGATTAGGCATATACCCCACTGTGCGTCGTTTGCGGAGACATAACGTCTCAAACGTCTTACGGTGGCCACGTCTTTTTAAAATTCCTCATTCTAAGTGCCAACAACTATTTATGATGTCACACTACAGTTAATTGATTTCTACCAAAACTTGGCAGTTGTTTATCACGATGCCGATGGATTGAATAATTTTAACTGCAGTACCCAAACTAGAACACTAATAGGGATTTTCCTGCTAACAACCATCCATTTCTGCTTTTAATACTATGATTTTCTCGTTTATAGCAGAATACTCTGTTTAATGCGAAAATTAGAAGATCCAATGGTTTCGAATGCCGTTACGAGAATTTTACCAAGAGTCATGCGGGATCCTCATCTGTTTTCTTGTTTCTTACAAATTAAACCGCACATTCCTGCTGACAAGCAGGAGAGGCATATTCTAATACAGGCCTTAGTGGCAACTCTACCATCTTTTAGTGATAACGAAGCTATTATCGGTGGATTCGGTTTCTTATTTCAATTGGTTACGTCGTTGAAAACTGAGCCTAATGTGACGCTATTATTTTGTCAAGTTTCATTCTTACAGTTTTTAATGAAATTGGCAGCCAGTCAACATGACGTAATAGGAACAAGGGCACTTATCTTAATGAGGCTGCTAGTTAATTTGCAGGTAAGATGCCTTAGTGATGTACTAGTAGAATTGTGTTACAATTATTTACTTGCTACTTATTTACTTATGTTATTATTTATAATATGTATCGTACAATAAGAGGAATATTTGTTGTTTTTAAATATAACAATCAAATGATTGATACAAATATTACTTGATTGTTGAAAAACTACTATAGGGAATATTGATCATGCCATTTGAGAGAAGAGCTATCGTTAACTATTTTTGATTTTGGATTTTTCTTATTTCCAGTTTTTAAGCAATTATGTTTTCCGTTTATGTTAGTATCGTAGTTAGCGTGTTTAAAATAGGGACAATGGCCTGTGCGTATAAAATTAGCATTCACTATCAAGTTCTACTTTTAAGGATTTAAGTAACAGCCTTTCGTTAAAAATAACAGTATAAAAACAATTTTTTTACTCTCGGGACTTATACGATTAATTACAAGTGCTGCTCTCAAATTAAATAGAACGTGATATTTTAATAGTTTTATGGCTCGCAAAATACTGCTACGAATTCTATTGGTTTATGATTTGCAATTACTTAAGTGTGATGATAAATGTAGTTATATTTGTGGCAAATCAGAGTCTGAATATTCCCTCTGTCCTATATGGTGTCTTCTCGACTAAAATAATATCTTATCAGATATTTTAAAAGCCAGTTAAAGTTAAAAAATGCAAAAGTTTCAACTTTACTAATTTTGGTTTACACTAAAAATTAATAATAACTTTTGGGGTAACTATGACACAAAAAATCTTTAATTCGCTTTAACGACATGGTCTTAAATTAGTAAGGGGATCATGGGAAAACTTTTAAAAGTTCTTGTATTTTTATGTCATTCTGTTTATATTATACTAAATATAATAAAAGCAGTCAGCTGAATCTAAAATGTAGTGTTGATGTAGATTGTTAAGCTTTTATTTTGTGCTGTTTGTAGGGGTAAAAAAGTCGACAACAGTTGGCGACATAAAATGTTCAATAGTTCAATTATCTTAGAAGATTGCATGATAGTGGGTTGCTAATCACATATTGTGGTTAGCAGTATTTTTTTAATGCATCACGTGCGAAACCCAGCAATGAAAAAGAATTTTTTTATGCAGCACGTGTACCTAAACGCCAACCTTGCAAAAAAACTTTGTTGCCCTTATAAATGGCAATGGTTCCAAATATTTTAATATAATAATAATATACATTTTTTATTGATCTTGTGATCAGTGGCGTACGCAAGGGGGTATTAGGGAGATAAATCTCATCCCGAAAATTTGAAAAGAACTAAAATTATAATTACCGCATTTCCAAACATATAAAGTACATACAGGGTGTCCCAATTATACACTGCCAAAAAGTAAGTGCACATTCCTGAGTGAAAATGATGACCATTTGTCAAATATTTTGTTATCCGAAAATGCTTCCTTTCAAAGTTAGAGACCTCAAAAGTTGCAAAAAAAATAATCAAAAAATCGATTGTCCTAGCCGTTTAAGCTAGAGCTATCAACCTTGGCCGAAATATTTAGGTGTTTCCCATTGACTTTGTGGGATAATTAGAAAGAAAACACGTAATTGGAAGTATGATTTATAGTCAGGTCATCCGCTCAGGCCTATCACAGAGGGGGTAGACAGGACTAATTCCCGGGGCCCGGTGTTGCCAAGGGGGCCCGGATTCGAGCTAATACACAATATTTTGTTTACAAATACTATTAAAATTAAATTTAAACCTTTCTAAGAGTAATGGGGGGCCCGTTGTCTGTTGCTTCCCCGGGGCCCGAATTTTTTGTGAACGGCCCTGCATCCGCTTACCATCTTCAGAATTAAGGCTTTGGTTATTTATTTTATTGTTATCATCATTGAAGTTAAATTTGATTTTTATTGTAATAATAATTATCTGGAAAAAAAACGAATGACATGTATGACATTTTAAAGAAAAGTTACGTCATGTTACGTAGATTAATTATGAACAAGCCTTAAGTCAAGCATGACATTAGCCAACTAAGTTTAGTAAAAAAAAATCTTTGAGGTGTATAAACAGAGTTTGTCGATGCATCTTTAGCGCTAATTTTGTCGAAAACGGCTACGTTTACAGCAAAAAACAAAGAGGGACGAATGTTTTCCTCTTAAGTCGTACTTTCTTATGGACGAATGTAATTTTCAATTTTATTCCAGAGAAAAAAATTCTGAAGATGGTAAGCGGATGACCTGACTATAAATCATACTTCCAATTACGTGTTTTCTTTCTAATTATCCCACAAAGTCAATGGAAAACACCTAAACATTTCGGCCAAGTTTGATAGCTCTAGCTTAAGCGGCTAGGACGTAATCGATTTTTTGATTTTTTTTTCTTGCAACTTTGGAGGTCTCTATTTGAAAGGAAGCATTTTCGAATAACAAAATATTTGACAAATGGACATCATTTTCACTCAGGAATATGCACCTACTTTTTGGCGGTGTATAATTGGGACACCCTGTATAAAAATACATATAAAATATATTGTAGATATGTTTGTATATTTTACTTATAATCTTATAAATGCTATTTTTGGGTACGTTTGACATTGAAAATTTTAAAAAAAATTCCTATGGAACTGTTACCCGGGGGCTGCCGCCCCCTGGACCCCCGCACTTCTTTCTTACAACTTACTTTTTGTGTCTAGTCCCCCTAGATGATTTTCTAATTGCACCATTACCATGCTCCGTGTAAAAATAGTCAGTATTATTTTTGCAAATTTAAACAGTATCCCTCCCTGAAATATTTTTCTGCGTATGCTACTGCTTAAGCTTATGATCATATAAATTTAAATACATTAATCAATAAAATTAAATTTATTAATGATTTTTAATTGTAAATGTAATTATATTTCTATGTATTGCCTTACAACATTTGAAATGCATTAGCAAAACAGTTCCTCAGTAATTGATTTTAACTTTGGATCAAATCGCCATTGACGAAAATAGTACCGATTTGAACTTTATTGAGGGTTTAAAGTTTAAAGGTAACTGCAATAATAGTTAGCACAGGTGGGCGTATGACACCCACGCTATTTAAATGATGTTTGTTTCCGGCGGCTTTAACCAGGTGGGCGTAGCACTACTAGTATTTTGTTGAAAAATAAAACAGTCACAGGTGCACTGCAACCAAATGATATTATTATTTGGCGGATTTCATTGAGTCTACCACGGCAGCGTAACAATAAGCTAATAATAGGTATCTTGGAATATTTTTTATCGCGAACAGCTCAACCTACATATACCTGGTGTATTGCTTATACAGATTCGTCGAGATTTTAACTTATTTTTATTTTAAAGATGCAATTTGCTATCTCATTTGCGTGAAAAATATTTTGCAGTACCTATTGAAAATAAACATCTATAAATTAATTACATCAATTCGTAGAAAATTGTGTTTGATGTGTTCAATGTCATAGGGACGGGGGGGCCAGGGGGGTATCGATGCCTTGGGCGCCAGTCTTAAGGGGGCGCCGCGAAGACAAAATATTTTTGAGTTTATTTCATTTATTTAAAGCCATTATACTGTTAAACAGGGCTTTGAACCGTATTTTTTTTCGTTTCGGTTTTCGTTCCGGTTCAATTAAAAAAATATATATCGGTTCGATTCCGGTTTTCGTTCCGAAAAAAATAACGTTTTTTTCCGTTTTTCGGTTCAGTTCCGGTTCGAAGCCCTGCTATTAAAATTTGTTCTCATTATTATTATCATTACAGTGTATTTAATAAATATAACAACATTATTTTACTTAAGACTTCCAAACTACAATAAAAATACGGACGAGGGAGGGGGGGCGAAAAACACTATGTCCCATGCGCCATTTACTCTCGCTACGCCACTGGAGGTGTTGTTTTAATCCTGTACAGTGCTGTACGCACAAATAGATGAATTGGAATTTATAAACATTTATTGCTGTTAATTTTGGATTTCCTGGGGCTTTTTAAGCTTCTAGTGTTTATTTGTTCACAGTTTAAAAATTACGACTACTTATAATTTCCTGTTTTTATTTAATTTAATGTTGAAACTGAAAAATATGCAAAACAAGACTGGCAAAGTCTAATTTTCAATTTGCAAATCGCTAATATAAAGTGAAATAAAGGCATGAAACAATATTAATTTATACTGGGGTTTAGAGCAGAGCTCGGAGCTCGGAGCAGCAATGGGTTTTTGCCCGCAGCAGGAGCGGAGTCCGGAGCAAATAATTTTTATTTCTCCACTGCTCCAGTTATTATGTAAAATTTAAAAAAAACGCCTTTTTTTCTACGTTTGAAGATCAATAATTTGTTTTTTCAAACATTTATTTAACTTCCCTTGTTTGTTATCCGATAAAATTAAAACTTTGTTTTTGAAAACAATTTTTTTTTGTAAAAAAAAGACTTTTTTTTTAAATGTTAACAATATTTGGAGCATGGAGCGGAGCTGGAGCAGGCATTTTGATGTCGGAGCAGAGCTGGAGCGGAACAATTAAAAACTTTGACTGCTCCAAACCCCTGATTTATATATAAATAATTTTGCATTTATAGTTTATTTTATTATTCTGAAGAGAAAATAAATTACATCCAGAGTTAAAAACTGTTCAAAAAAGTTTTATTGTTCTTTCAAAAGCAGTAAAATTAATATTTATATACTATATTTGTCGATGTTTTGTTACAAAAAATAAAATTAGCCATCCTATCTATTATATTTATTATTACGCTGTCTGCAAAGATATATGTATACCACAAATTTGTGTATATTTTTATAATCTATTTCCTAGTTTTCAGGAAGTGACGCTTCGTGGTTGCGTTTTCATTCATATTTAGTTTATTAAAGTTAATCGCAGAAGCGGATGCGGTAATAAATAAAAAGTATAGATTTACTCGTGCCATTTAAAAAAAAAAATTATGCACATTTTTAATATTTTAAGTTTGGTATTTAACTGTGTTGAAAAAACAAAAAGGGTGTTCGAAATGAGTTGTTATTAAAATAGTATAGAATTCAGGCACAAAAATTTTACCATATTTTATTAACAAAATCAAAACAGACTGTACTTCACATGTCTTGGAGCAATAGATATCGAGCGTTTTACCTATAATCTATAATCGAGAAAAAGCACAGAGACTTTTTTTATTCCTTACGCAGAGCCTGCATACTTTAAATTTAGTTTTTAATGTCATTACTAAATGTCAAAGCTTTCCTTTACTTTAATTTTTGTGTATGGGTTTCTCTTTAATTCTAAGGAAAATTTTGGATGATTTGATTTCCAAGACGTAATGAAAATTTGTTTACAGTAGATACAAGCTGTATTTGTTTGGTGGTTATATATTTTAACGAAAAACACATCTATTTACAGTTCAGTGTGTATAATGCTGTTTATCGAATAGTTCGAGTCAATGAGACTAATATGTTATTATTCTGATGCAGATATCGACACGGTTTTTAAAGCCGCATTTTCCTAGCAGCAGGAATTGTACGCGGCGTAGAACGTAGTAATGCCTCAACCAGTCAACAATATACAGTAAATTCTCTATAAATGCAACTTCTATAAGTGCATCATACTCTATAAATGCATTACTCCATAAATGCAAAAACATTCTATAAACGCAACTTTCAAAAATCAAGCTACCCGTAGTAAAAACTGTCAGTGTCATAGTCAATCAATCAATCATGAAGAAAGTTAATTTAACGATTAAGGATTAGTGTGAAATTTTAAATAAACTTGAAAATACTAAAGTGAAAGACATTTTTTTAACCAAAAATCGTATTATTAACACGCAAAAATAGTTTATAGGATTTAGTATTTGTCATCACACTGGTCCAACAAAAAAATGCATAAATAATTTAAAAAAATCTTAATTCAAAAGTAAGAATGGTAAAATTCGTTAACAAAAATGTCAAAAATTTGTACGGAAAAGATAAATTTATAACTTTCTTGTTTTTTTCTTTCAATTGTTTAAATTAACACTGTCTTCTTTCATAGCCTACTTGAAAATATTACGTTTACCCTAATAATTAACAATAAAATCGCGATATCTCGGAAAATATCAATTTTAGGTGAAAAACAGCCTTTATATTTTCGAAAGAGAATTAAATTTTCTAGTATCACCTCGACCAGTCAACATAGAGAGATTATTAATCTCTGTATGTTGACTGGTCGAGGCATTACTACGTTCTACGCCGCGTACAATTCCAGCTGCTAGGAAAATGCGGCTTTAGTGTAGGAGACGCATAACGTCTAGGCGTAGAATATAAGGAGTTGTCCGTAATCAATAATGGAGGAAAACGTGCCTTGTTAAGGATTAGAGCTATTTTAGGATCTGCTCCCCATCAAACTTGAGTAACTTATCGCAATATATAAATAACTTTATAATGATCGATTGTTAAGGGCTAATTTAACTAAAGTTTGACGTTTTTAATGGCTGCAAAGACCTGCACAAATTATGTTGATAAAGAGCTATTTATAGGTGCTGTAAAAAAAAGTATTTAAATCGCCTTGTTTGATTATTAAATGTATTTTTAGCCCGTTCCTAACAAAGCAGCTTATCAACCTAGTTAATGAGGGTGGATGTAGGTTACGTTGTAATTGAAATCTTGGATTAAAATCGACTTTTTAAATACACGACTTGCAGGCAAAGAAATAGGTACATCGTTTCCAGGAACCCAAACCGAACTATAACTGGTACCAAAATCGAAACGAACTTCTGCATTTTTATGAATCGTAAACAGGAACTAAATCTTTAATGTAATAAATCACCAAACCGCAAATAGAACTGAACCGAATAGTGTGCAACAATGGCAATGGTTTAAACCGGTTCTACACAGCAATGAAGTACATACATTAAAAAAAAAAGGGAATCAAACTGTACACTCTTATATTTTTTAATAGCTCTTAGTTTTTAATTTTTTTTTTTTAAGTGGCAAACATCTCTTAGATAAATAATTTCTGTACGATTACAGATATGCGATTTTGTTTATTTTCTATAGGTACCGATTTGCCTACGTTGTGCTATAAAACAAAAAATATTACGTATTGAACACAACTATCTTAGGTTTGTCTTCATAACATTTTTTTTTACATCGAGTTCGTTATTCGAAATATTTGGCACTAAATCGAAATTTTTGTTGGTTCTATAATCGTTTCGCATAAAAGTATTTATTTTATCAAATTCCAATTCTAAATATTTTTTGCTTTTGTTGCTGCAAGTTTCTTCTTAATTTTTTTAAACGTTGTAGGCACAAAAACATCTACAAATAATTTAGTGTGGCCATAAATAAATGGCTTTCGCCTTACATTGTGTGTTTTGCAGTATTATTTTTAGTATTTGGTATTTTATACTACTTTAAATCTTAAGTACAATTAGAGTAATTATAGGGACTATTTGTAAATTTTGTTAATTCAAGTTCGAGCGGTCAAATTAAAATAAACCAGAAAATACATTCATATAACCAAAATATTGTGTAATAATCTTTTAATATATCTGCAAAACGTGCAAATGATAGGCAATCCCCCCGCTCATATTTATAGAAAACTATGTAACGGAACTTTGCATGCTGATGTAATAATTTTAAATATAAATTTAGAATCCAGAATTGAACACTTTGATTAAAAATTAACTTTATTTTTACTTTATTCGTTACATAACGTTTCGCAAAATTTCATTATCCAAACGTATTGTTTACTTCTTCTGTCCTTGGATGAGTTTAGTCGGTTTTCTAAAAATAAACTCAGTTTTATTGTTACGTATACTTCAGTAATACCGGGTGATTCAGTTTGACTGTCGCACCCCTATAACTTTGTAAGTATTGAAAATAACCCCAACAAACCTCATATATTTGAAATCGGCGAGAAATTCTCTATTAAGTGATGTGTTTTTGTTACCGCTACGATGACGTATGTCAAATACGGGATAGGCAACTGTTTTTTTTTTTTTAATTACATAGTATACATTTGTTTGTTGATTCGGATAGAGAATTTAATTTTGAATCCGGCCATGTACTCAAAAAGTAGTACATTAAAAAAATTTCGAGAAAAATCAGCAGTGGCGGCCATTTTGAATACATTAAAATCTAATTTTTTATGTCGGCGTTTATTATTTGTTTTTATTTTTATTAAAAATTAATTTTTAATACATTTCCATTGATAGTTACCATATAATTTTTAAGAATTGATCGTTTTTTGTTATGTTAAATAGACTGTTTGCTATGATTTGAATAAACTTTGAACTGATTTTTCTCGAAAATTTTCTCATGTATGCCTAGTTTTTGAGTGCATGGTCGGATTCAGAATTAAATTCTCTATCCGAATCAACAAAAAAATGTATACTATGTAATTTAAAAAAAAACAGTTGCCTATCGCGGATTTGACATACGTCATCGTAGCGGTAACAAAAACACATCACTTAATAGAGAATTTCTCGCCGATTTCAAATATATAAGGTTTGTTGGGGTTATTTTCAATAATTAAAAAGTTATAGGGGTGCGACAGTCAAACTGAATCACCCGGTATATCGATTTCGTCGTTTCGTAATCTAAGGCAGTGCGGAAATTATTGTATCGTGTGCCATATTTTTGTGAATATAAAACAAATATTTGATAAATTAACCACCCAGATAACTTAAAAATATATTCAATAATTATACAGAGTGACAACAATCTACAGTTACATAGACGCTTAAATGAGCAAAGTTAATTACAATATTACAATATTATTGTTTTTGTCAAGTTTAATCAAAGTGGTCATTGAAAAAATAAACAAAGCATTACATAAATAAACTAGCTGTACAGGGTGGGCAAATTTCGATATTTTCATAGGGAATCTCGGTAACTATAAGAGTAATGGAAAAACGAACCTCCGTTCCTCGATTTCTTTTTTCGAGAAAAAGTCAATGCTGAAAACTAAAATGATTGGTTATCGTCTTTTGTTTTCGAGTTATCGCCGATAACTCGATTTTTAAACTTTTTGTTTTATGACTATATCTCACTTGTTTATGAAATGAAGAAAAATAATTTTGACGTTCTACAGGCACTTTATTCATAAAAATGCAGTGACGTAGACAATTTTTCAAAAAAAAAATCGAAATTCGAGTTGTGACTTAAAGTAGTGTTTTTTAAATAAGACCCATAGAGTTGGCTCTGACATCACGAAAAAGAGGACTTTTCCGTTTTCCCATTCTAATAATATAATATCATGTGAGGTCGATTTATTAATTTTCCTTACATTATAGCAAAAATTAGGTAATTTTTCATATTTTATTTTGTTTTAAGTAGGTAGTAGGTTTATGTTATTAAGAATATAACTGGTAAAACAAACTGTCATTATGTTGTTTTACCGATAGTTTGACAGAAACAATCACGTTTAATTGATAATTGATAATTGTTTATATTTTTTCCCCATTCCAATAGTAGATATATATTATGTGGACTCGATTTATTCATTTTCCTTACATTATTAGTAAAAATTAGTTAATTTTTCAAATTTAATTTTTTTCAGTAGTAGGCTTATGTCATTAACCCCTTAACGCGCAAACCCGAGTATACTCGGGCTGGCACCACTGTCCGAAATGCGCAAACCCGAGTATACTCGGGTTGCGTCGCATTTTATGTTTCCGTAATTAACGTGCTCGCATTTATACAGGCAATGGATTATAATCTCAAGAAAGTCATCTTTGTATTAAGAAAGAATTACTCTTACAGTATTTACATAGTTTAAGTCAATTTTTAATAATTTTTAGAACTTTTTGTAAGCCTAAAATATCGTAATTATTTACATACTGTTCACTCATGGTCGTTTTGTGCCGGGGTGCAAAATGAGCGGGTGCCTAGCTCATTTTGCACGATTTAGGCGACGACGCATTTGTAGGAACATAGATAAGAATATGTTATGTTGGTATCTAAAAAGCTAATTTTTTGTCTAATGGTTTAAAAAATCCAATATTTCGGCCACAAGGAATAAAAAAGTTAACCATCGTAGCTTGAAATCTAGAAGGCCTAGAAAATTTCTGTCCACGTCATTCAACTTAGAATGGTCAAAACCATAAGGTTAGGTAGACACGCGCATACGCAGTTCACATCTATTGCCATGACATCTCGGGCCGACGATATCTGGCATCGTGTGCAGAACGCCGATATACCTAGGTACCACGTTACGAGAGAGCGCGTTATTATTTGTCCCCAAATAAAGGCCCATGGGCTTCTATTTGGAAACAAAAACCCGAATATAGACCCATCTGGGCCTGTATTTGGGTGGGCCTCTTATCAGAAAATCCCGGTACCAAGTTTTATTAAAAAAGCGTCAATGGGAAGATTTTTTTTTCCCTTAAAACAAATTTTTTAGTTTTTTGGTTATAACTCTGAAAATAATCAAAATATCCACGATTTTTTTTCAGATTCGTAATTGCCATAAAAATTTGCAACTTTTCTTTTATTTAACTGATCTCGTATATCTCTTACCGTTTCCAAGATACCAATGGTAAGAATCGAAAAATTCACCACCCTGCATAACTTGAAAAAATAAAATTATTGTTTTTGATTGAATTTTTTATTTTTTGTTACCATATATGTGGGTATCGTATAAAAATATGTTCAAATAACGATTTCCACAGATTAGAAAAACTGATTTTTTGGGACGAGTTTTTTAAATAAAAAGCGCGCGTTAAGGGGTTAAGAATATAACTGCTAAAACAAACTGTCATTCTGTTGTTTTAACGACATAAATAATCACGTTTAGTTGTTGATTGTTTATATTTTTGTACCTAAAAACACGAAATGGCTTCCGAAAATTACGAAAAGTATGATTTATTAGGTTGCCTTCTTTCTGGGTAACGACTAAAATAAGTTTTACTTACAGCTTTAGAATTATTATTACTATGAATAAAACATTCTAACATATCATCCTTTCGTAATATTCGTAAGCCATTTCGTGTTTTTAAGGTACAAAAATATAAACAATCAACAACTAAACGTGATTATTTATGTCGTTAAAACAACAGAATGACAGTTTGTTTTAGCAGTTATATTCTTAATGACATAAGCCTACTACTGAAAAAAATTAAATTTGAAAAATTAACAAATTTTTACTAATAATGTAAGGAAAATGAATAAATCGAGTCCACATGATATATATCTACTATTGGAATGGGGAAAAAATTCTCTTTCTCGGGATGCCACAGCCAACTACGGGTTCCATTTAAAAAAATACAACTTAATGTCAAAACTCGAATTTCGATTTTTTTTGAAATATTGTCTACGCCACTGCATTCTTATCAAAAAAGTGCCTGTAGAACGTCAAAATTATTTTTGTTTATTTTTATAAACAAGTGAGATACAGTCACAAAACGAAAAGTCGAAAAATCGAGTTATCAGTGATAACTCGAAAACAAAAGACGATAACCAATTTTAATTTTCACCATTAACTTTTTCTCGAAAAAAGAGATCGAGGATGCGCGGTCCGTTTTTTGGTACCTCTTATAGTTACCGAGATTCCCTATTAAAACATCGAAATTTGCCCACCCTGTACTTAATTTACTTACATACAAAAATTGAAAACTTAAATAATGTTATATATTTTTTACATTTCATAATAATTTATGCCAAATTGCGACACTTATCTATTTTTATCTTTTTTAAGTGTTTAAATGTTCAAATTTAATGTACCTTCTTATTAATCGCGCTCTTTTATAAAAGGAATCGAATGAAGGCTCAATTTTAATTTATTTTTAAGCAAATTTTTAAAAGTTGGCATTCGGATTTTTGTTTGTTTTTTTTAAATAGTCCATCATAACAAAAGTTATCGAAAAAAAATATTAATCGTGCTTCTTTCGGGTACTTACACAGAATCGCGAAAGGACAAATGTTGAGGTTTTGTGATTGCAAAAATTGGAACTTTTGTACGTACATAAAATATGTTTGTAAGGTACTTTTCTGGAGGTGCAACAGAGCGTGAAATATTTAAAAACCAATGTTTGTAAAAATTAAGTGAATGCATTGCAACTACTTTTCTTTACACAACATTTTTTATACTTTTTGCGAAATGCAGCTATTCATATTCATTGCAAAAAAACACATTTTTGTTTGATAATAATGAAGCACTAATGTAAGTGTCGGATTATTTTCTTGAGGATTATCATTTTCTATAAATATCTTTGTATTTGTGTGGACTATAAGTATCCACGTTTACAATGCGTGTAAGGACTGTAAGGTGTTACAGCTTTCATGTAGAATAACTAATTTTTACATTAACATTTCTCCGATTGCTTTTATTGACGTAAGCTGATACGGTAAATAATCTTTCTCTATATTTTTTTTGCGAAGCGCATTAGTATAGTAAATACAAACATTGATTAACACGAGTCTAGGACAATATTTAATATGCGTCTAAAAATTCTTTTGTTTTGTTGTACAGGACTTGGTATTCGTATTACATTTTGGTAAACAAAATACTGTTAGATTGACTTAAAAAGAATTAGATCAGAATCCAAAAAATGTCAGAAAGCCATTAATTATTCAACGTTACACCAAAATTATGAGCTTCATAAATGATGGCCTTATTTAACGTTTAAAAATGCTGGTATGTATGCATGTAATCAGTTTAAAAAATGCCATGATGATTTTATTATCTATTTTCTAACTGCATAATTTTCCCATCGTTATTTTTTTTTTTAATTTTTACAATTAATTAAAAGCTACGATAGTAATATCCAGAATATTGGACTGTCAATAAAACATTTAGTTATCAAACAAAAGGTTTCACTGGAAAATGCATTTTACTCTGAACTCTGAATAGAAAACTTTTACTCGCATTGTTTTGTTTAATGCTTGATCATAATCGATCTTGGAAGTCAAAATTATTGGAAAGTTCTTGCAATCATTTTATCTGTAATCCTAAACAACACGCAAAATGTACAGCAAGTTCTATTTTTCATTGCTATTCTAAAGTATTGGATAATTACATTTCTTGTGTCTTAATTATCCATGGTTAGATTTATTTTTAGACATATAATATTAAAACAATTAATGTTTAGGTTTTTGCTAAAGTACAATATATTTTCACTTTACTTATAACTTTAAATAGATGCAGGTAAATAAAATCGTTAATAACCATGTAACAGCGTTTAATCTTTTCAGGCTCGTCATAAACTCACTTTGAACACTACCACCATAGAGTTTTCTCATATTTTGCGAGGCTCTAGTGAAAGAATTATCGAAGCATTACAACTTTTAAGACAATTGGTCATATTACGTATTCCAACTCCAGTGTTTCAGTTCTCTCAAGGTTCTTTAATTGGTATTTATCACCATCTTCATAGCTTTGTCCAAGGAAATACCTCTGCGGCAGCATTTGATAGTTTAATGTTTTTTTTGCATCGTTACTCGAATTTGTCAGCATCTATTTGCACTCCTGTTTGTATAAAAATGATGTACGAGGCGCAGATAAACGGAAATTGTTTTAACATTGTTCAATATAGAGCCTTTTTGAATTTTTTATATTGTTGGTTGAAGTTAATAAAAAACATGCAAATTTGCAATATACCAAAGAATGTAATACGAATGTTATTAATAAATTGTCCTCTAAATCGAAGTGCAAATGAAGAGTGTAGAAGTAGTAAGATGTATTTACGTTTTCGAAGCAAAACAGATAAAATATTGCGGTTATTGGACGTTTGTGCGTAGGGAAGTAGGATATTTAGCTTAGAGTTTATATTTGTTTTCCGTTTAAAATTAAAATAAAGTTGTTCCGTTAATAAATTTGTTTTTATTTTTGTAATTTGTTTCCAGAAACAGATACGTAGCACACCAATGAACATGTGCACCGCAGGTCCAACTCTATTTGTGAACGGCTGTGAAAAAATGGATTTATTTATAATAAAGATTTTCTATTTTTATCTCAACCTTGGTGTTTAACATTCCACGCAGCGTTGCCATGCCTACCAGTAGCGATAAAAACATTATAATCTGTTGCATGTGGCAGGTGCCACGTGACTAGGTGTATCTCTGTCGCGACTCATGTTGTCTCTATGCGCGGGTAAATTCTGCGTGCACGATCAACTTTACACTTGGAGCAGATTTAAAAATAGAAATGAGTCATTGAAATCTGCGATATGATCGGAACTACCCGAGATAACTCAAGACTGAAAACAAAGTAGCAGTTCACCTCGTAAACAGTAGCAGGAGGGTTGTAGGTTACAGTGTTAGCGTGTCGAACCGAAGTTGTAGTCTGTGCTGCCACCAACCCTAGACTTGCTTATCAATATTGGATGTGGCAACGGCGCTTCCGTCCGCGGCTCGGTGTGCTCCTATATTCAGCATAACGTCCGAGAAATGACCTCACACATAATTGAAGAATTAATTCTGACAGTTCTGCCATTTTGTTCGTTGTGATTGTGTATTAATTGTGCGTGTTGTGCAGAATGTTGCGAAACTAGAATGGAAGAAGAGGAGCACAAATCGGCCCAAAGAGAGCTGCTAGACCAACAACTCCAACAGCTTAAACAGCAGCACATATTACAACAAGAAATTTTAAAGCAACGTTTTCAACAGCAACAGCAGCATCTTATAGAACAGCATGAACGTCAAGTGCGGCAACATCTCATCGAATTCTGGGAACAGCAAAAACAACTGCAAGAAATTCGGCAACGAGAACGGTTCGAGGCACTTCGTCGAAAAGAAAAACATGAACAGAGTGCTGTTGCCTCTTCCGAGGTCAAACAAAAACTGCAGGTGTTTCTGAAACAGCGTGCCTCGGGCTTATCAAAGACATCACAGCCGGAAAATTCATGGTAAGCATTAAAACAACCACTAGGTCAGTTTCAAAATACGCGCCCCCACAGTTCTGCAGCACATACCTGCAGCGCTGTTGTCAGCTGATCCATTATAATTTTACCAACCCAGCGTGGTCCGATACCAACCTACAATGTTTGTAAACAAATAAGACGATGGTTTTCTTGCCAGTTGTGTTATTAAATGATTGATAATCTTTAAACCATAAATAATGCATCAGCAATTATACACATTTTCTTATAACCACCGATTACTAAATGTTTATGATGAACGGGAAGTATTTTATGGAATCATGATGATTAACTTTTAATGAATTACGAAACGTATTCTGAAAATTTTGATTCACAGTATGATTAATCAATAAACTATGGGCCTTGTCCACTGAATGACTTAAGGCAATTATGGCCTTTTCCTTACGTATCTTCAGAATTTGGTAAATCGAAAGTTTTAAAAATAACTATCTTTGTTTTACATTCGATTTCGATCAGGGTTTTCAAACCTAACATGTATTAGAGCCACATAAGACTCTTTAATAGTAAAAATTCCCGCACACTGAAATTTTTTGAATTTTCCGTTTTTTTTTTAAGCTTTAAAATTTTAATTATATTTTCGTATTTCGTAATTTGAACGCCAATAATTAACTTGACAAACGACAGCGCAAACCGTAAAATAAACACCCAATTCAAGTGGGCCGCATTGAATTTGTAATTATAATAAATTGGCGGGCCGCGCGAAATATATAGCAGTTTGAGACCCTTGATCTAGATAGTTTAAAAATTGAAGTTGAAACGAATGGTATATAATTTTTGTGTGCGTGGAAAGAACGCTCGAAGTGAAATTTTGTTACGCGTAGCAAAAACGCTACGCGTAGAACGAGCGCTACACGGTTTTGTAAAATCGCTAAATTTTGACGAAACACGGCTTTTTCAGCCGGAAGATTTGGGCCGGCCAAAACCTGGTTAGGCAATCAGATTGGGTCCCAAGGGTGGTCAAGTTTAACTAGTAATAATTGTTTCACTTTTTAATCTAATGGATGGTATTTACAACAAAGAGTAAATAGTTGCGTGCAGTTGACTTAATCAGATTATAACACTGAAACGACGTAATAAAAATAATAAATACGAGAACGGTTAAAAAGTACCTACCTAGAAACTTAAATTTATATTTTCGTTGCTGAATATAAATCGCAATCAGTATTAAGTTAAATTGTTGTTTTATTACTATCAATAATGTTTGTCCTGGTATATATCGTTTATATAAAGTTATTATTTACTTTTACTGTCTACTTGCAGTACCTATGTAATTTTATATACAGGCTGGTCATTGGGGAAAAATGCTAAAATAGCTGACACCTCAGCATTTTACGTTTCTCTTAAGTAGATTTTAACTCGTTTATTTGTTATGCTGGAATAAAATTTTATAGGTTTGTTTGAATTCGAATGGTTAGTGTTTATAATTTGTGAGAAAGCGTTTGGTTCACTGTGTTGAAGTTTTTTAAAATTGATAATTAGTCTATGTTAAACTATTTTCTTCCATCATCGTTTTAAAGAAACCCAAATTGCTTTTGTCTTTTTTATGTATTATTTCTATATTATTAATATTTTTAATACATTTGAAGCAGCTTCTGTCAGTAGAACATTTTGTTACTTTAATTTTAATTAAATTATATAATAACGATCACTACTTCCATTTCAGTATGTTTGAAGCTTATCAGAATTCTATTTTCAACATTTTTCTTTGTTTTTTACCATGAATGAAATTAACTTCGAACCTAGTTTCAGTTAATTTATACATATACTGCTGGTATAATTAAGGTCAATTACTTGAAAAAAAAACTAATTAAAGTCTATATTAAATTTGGAAATCGAACAATTTTACATACCTAATCGTTACAAAAATAACAAACTTTACCTCCTATGGATTTCAGCGTAAAAATTGTATACCAATTTATGTTTAAGCCATTATTTTAACCTTTTGGAATGTATTTATAAGCGGGCAAGTTTTCTTTTTGTTTGCTCCTGTATAATGTATTCATGGTTGTTTTAATTCTGTTGTGGGATTTAGTTATAAATACAATTTCAAGGCGATAAAATTTCCAAGATTTTGTAATTTACAAATTGGTTGTTAATTATGGCGTCATGTTTTTATTCTGAGAGCATAAATTCCTTTTGTTTGTCTAAAACTTATTTTTTATAATAACATATTTCTTAAATGCAGTTACAAAAGTTGTTTTAAGAGACAAATATTAGTAGCAGCATATTGTACTAAAAATGTAAATAATTAAGTTGAAAAGTAGTTGAAAAAAAAGCGAAATGACGAGAAATTTGTAATGAAATTGTGAACAAGTTTATTTGTAAAGGTGGGTACAGACATGCAACAAAACATCGCATCGTAACACCGTCGCGTACAGATTGTTGTTGCGCGTTGAAGTTACTGTGTGCCGTGAATTGCATCGTATCAAAACTTCGCCGCGTAACATCGCAGCAAACATTCTGGCGTCCCACCATTTTGGTATTACTTTTAGTAATAATTGTGGAATACGGTTAGTCAGTTATCGTGCAATATTTAGATTTTTCGAAACACTGCGAAAAGATGGACATTGCCGCGGCAGCATATACAGGGTGGTGCTTTTTTCGATGCTCACCATTGCTCTCTTGGAAACGGTAAGAGATACAAGGTCAGTTAAATTAGAGAAAAGTTGCACATTTTTATGACGATTAAGAATCTGAAAAGAAATCCTAGATATTTTGATTCGTTTTTGATTTATTACAAAAAAACTGAAAAATTTAATTTTCGAAAAATATTATTATCTTCTCTACCCAATGGTAGCTATTTCATTTAAACTTGGTAACCTTATGTTTTTGACCATTCTGGGTTTGATGACGTCAACAGAAATTTTCTAAGCCTTCTAGATTTCAAGTTGCGATAGTCAACTTTTTTATTTCTTTTGGCCGCCATATTGGATTTTACACCATCAGACAGAAAAAAAAATTAGGATTTCGGATTGATAACAACATACCTTTTTTTTTTCAAAAAACTTGTTGAAATTTTAAAATTTGTATAAATAATCTGTAAAATCGTGAATGTTCTGAAAAACAATTGAAATTATAATATAAATAAAAGTGACACAACATTTTATAGGACTAATAAAATAACGAAATGACAATAAATTTAAAACAGCAGATAAATAATTATTTAAATTGTTTAAAGTGCGTGCCGTTATGTATGATGTAGTGGTTAGTCCTCAAATTCCTTTCGTCCACTGTCTTTAGGATAGTTTGTCTCGAAATAGAGTCGAAAGCATTTTTGATTTTACGGCGAAGAAGTTCAATATTTTCCGTTAGGGTTGCGTAAACAATATCAATGTAAAAGTAATCCATAGGCGTTAAACATGGCGATCGCGGAGGCCAATGAACGGGACCAAACGTACCAAGTCATGAATTTTGAAAGCGTACATCTAAATTAATATCCTTTTACAATGCGGGTGTTGTGAGGACCAGCTCCTTATTGCTGAAACTACTGGATTTTGAATTGTTAATAATGGCAATTCGCCCAACATATCTTCTAAATATGTTTCCAACAATCTTAATATCGTTATCATTAGACCAATAAAATGTTCTGTAGCTTTTATTTATATCATAGTTTCAATTGTTTTTCAGAGCATTCTCGATTTTATGAATCATTTGCACAAATTTTAAAATTTCAACAAGTTTTTTGAAAGAAAAAAGGTATGTTGGTTACCAATCTGAAAAGCTAATAGTTTTGTCTGTCTGATGGTGTGAAAATCCAATATGGCTGCCATAAGAAATAAAAAAGTTGACTATCGCAACTTGAAATCTAGAAGGCTTAGAAAATTTCTGTTGACGTCATCAAACCCAGGACGGTCAAAAACATTAAGTTACCAAGTTTAAATGAAATAGCGTCAATGGTAGGGAAGATAATAATATTTTTCTAATATCACATTTTTCAGTTTTTTTTGTAATAAATCAAAAACGAATCAAAGTATCTGTGATTTCTTTTCAGATTCTTAATCGTCATAAAAATGTGCAACTTTACTCTAATTTAACCGACCTTGTATCTCTTACCGTTTCCAAGATAGCAATGGTGAGCATCGAAAAAAGCACCACCCTGTATAGTTATGCATCATTTGGTTTGTAGAAATAAAAAAAGCAAGCAAAAGAGGCATTGGTGGCAGACGCAGTTATACAGGGTGGTGCTTTTTTCGATGCTCACCATTGCTATCTTGGAAACGGTAAGAGATAGAAGGTCCGTTAAATTAGAGAAAAGTTGCACATTTTTATGGCGATTAAGAATCTGAAAAGAAATCCTGGATATTTTGATTCGTTTTTGATTTATTACAAAAAAACTGAAAAATGTGATTTTAGAAAAATATTATTATCATCCCTACCATTGACGCTATTTCATTTAAACTTGGTAACTTTATGTTTTTACGAGATCCCCATAGTGGCCCGCGAAAAACGAGAACCCTGTATATGATGTTAGGTCGATTTATTCATTTTCCTTACAATATAGCAAAACTTAGTTAATTTTTCCTATTTCATTATTTTCTAGTAGTAGGCTTATATCATTAAGAATATAACTGCTAAAACAAACTGTCATTCTGTTGTTTTAACGACAATTTGACAGAAATAATTACGTTTAATTGTTGATTGTTTTTATTTTTGTACCTTAAAAACACGAAATGGCTTACGATTATTACGAAAAGTATGATATGTTAGAATGTTTTATTCAAAGTAATAATAATTCTGAAGGTGCAAGTAAAACATTTTAATCGTTAAACATAATGAAGAAGAAATGTCTCATAATTAATGAGATTTTGTTTTAATCTTCCAAAAATAGATTTATTAGGTTGCCTTCTTTCCTGGTAACGATTAAAATTAGTTTCTTTTGCAGCTTTAGAATTATTATTACTTTGAATAAAACATTCTAACATATCATACCTTTCGTAATATTCATAAGCCATTTTGTGTTTTTAAAGTACAAAAATATAAACAATCAACCATTAAACGTGATTATTGTTGTCAAACTATCGTTAAAACAACAGAATGACAGTTTGTTTTAGTAGTTATATTCTTAATGACATAAGCCTACTACTAGAAAATAATTAAATAGGAAAAATTAACTAATTTTTGCTATAATGTAAGGAAAATGAATATATCGACCTAACATTATATATATTTTTGAAATGGGAAAATATCCTCTCTCGTGATGCCATAGCCAACTATGGGTTCCATTTAAAAAAATACAACTTTATGTCAAAACTCGAATTTAGATAAAAAAAATTAATTGCTTACGCCACTGCATTCTTATCAAAAAAGTGCCTGTAGAACGTCAAAATTATTTTTGTTTATTTTCATAAACAAGTGAGATACAGTCAGGGCCGGCCCAAGGCATGATGCAAGTGATGCACAGCATCAGGGCGCCCCCTTAAGGGGGCGCCTTACAAGAATATTTATTTAAATAAAATGTGTGCTGTTTTTAAAATTTTAAAATGTCAACCAAATTTAATGTCAAAATGAATTTTATTTTAAATAAGCTAGTATAAAAATAAATTTAAAACACGTGCCAGTATGGATGAGGCTAAATTTGAACCGCGCGCCAACACAGAACTCGGCTAATCAGAGAGTGGGCAAAACTCTGTGATTTCAATTTAAATATAAGTGATATGAGAGGACAATATGCGCAAATATGACAGGTAAAATTAAGGAGTTCAAAAGCATATTCAAAATTTAAATCCCAGGGCTTTCTTTATTCCTTGCCCGCGCATATGTTGAATTTAGTTGTGAATGATGCCGCAAAAATGAATGTCGAAACAATTAGTTTTTTTTTGGCTTTATTCAAGAACTTTAATTTTTTTTTTAGTAGTTCTACTAAAAGGTGGGACATTTTAAAAAAGAATTTATCAAAATAATTAACATTAAAACCTTCATCTGCAACTAGATTGGAATCTAGAGTTGAAGCACTGCGACCATTAAGATACGAAAATATACGACGCATTAATAGACATTTTTGATGATAATAATAATAACGACTACAAAGTCGACATGAGGCACAAAGTTTAGCTAAAAAAATTAAAAATTTTAAATTTATTTGTACTATTTTAAATTTAAAGTATGAAGTATTTAACAGATTAAATGTGGTAAGTAAAATGTTACAAGGTGTTAAGCAGCATTTAAAAAGTGCATTAGTTGCATTAGACGAATTAATATGTTTCATAAAGGAATTAAGAACAGATAAAGGTTTTAATGAAATTTTAGAATCTGCAAAAGAACTAGCTACAGAGTTAGAAATTGCACCAAAATTTATTCCGTCAAAAAATGTACGAAGACGGAATATAAAGAAACAATTTAGTTAAGAATCTGCCGATGAAACACCGATTGGTCCTAAAGATAAATTTAAAATATCTTTTTTTCAATGTTATTTTAAATACTACAGTACTGAACTCTTTAGAAGAAAGATTTAGCCAACTTAAAAATCACAATGATAATTTTAATTTTTTTACGATATCAAAGAGATAAAAAATATGGACAAAGAAATTTTTAGAAAACATTGTAACGATATCGGAAGTATGCTTACGGATGGTACAGACAAGGATATAAGTGCATTAGAATTATTTGATGAATTAAAGTTTTTTTGGTGACTTTGTAGATCTTAATACTTATTCAGATACAATTGACATATTAAATTTTATTTGTGCCAACAATTTGGAGTGTGTATTTGAAAATGTAACCATTGTTCTACGAATTTTTTATAAAAAAATAAAGAAATTATTGATAAATTTGCTAGCATAAAAGCCAGAAAAGTAAAATTTTAATATTATGTTTGCTTATAAATTTTATTTTGTTAAGAATTTAAGAATTTATAATAAGAGTACATCCGTTTTGTTTTAAGTTTTAAGTATACTACTTAGTACCTACTTATGTAGTGTTTTATGTAATTAGTTCCATTACATAGGTACTCTATAAAGATTTATATTAAGATCGAGGAACGGGGGTCCGTTTTTCCATAACTTTTATAGTTACCGAGATACCCTATGAAAACATCGAAATTTGTCCACCATGTACAAAATTTTTACGAAATGTATCTATACTTAAATCAGAAAATAAGTTTTTCGTTAAAACACTTCTTTCTATACACGACATAGCAATAGTAAACAAATAAATGCAACTGTCTTTTTCATTTAGAAATACATATTAATGTACCTATACCTATTTAATTAAAATAATAATCTAAGCAGGCGTGGATATGTTTTAACACCTGTTTACTAATTCTAAGGAATGTACATACGTTAATTATTTTATTGTCTGTGCGAAGTCAATGTGCTAAGCTTTGCAAACTGTAGCCCCGCCGAATTTTTTAAGGTAGCCAAGTAACGAAGATCGTCAACTAAAAAATATGTGTTGTGTTTGTGAATGCGTAAGAGTTTCGCCACTAGTTGCAACTTGTAAAAAAAGTTTTAAAATAATTTACTATTAACATAAGGATTAGGAATGCTGGTTATCAGGACTTTTGAGAGGCGAGATGGAGTCCTGGTTGAAGGACCAGGTGACTGAAATTGTGGGTAATAAGTGTTCTGGTTAAACAAACGGGGTTCATAAGTAGGTTAACGTTGTACACAGCTTAAAGCTTAATTGAACCCCATCAGAATATATTGGTGGCAAAAAAATTATAATAGGAAATAGGCCCCTAAAAGTGTCTGAACATTTGTACTATTAAATTCGCTGTCTTTTTACTTTCATAAACACTTTTGCTTACTACAAAATTTTTAAATTAGTTTTGTTTATTGATAATTAAGTGGGAAAACGATTGTAATTTTTTTTGTACTATTGTAAAGTTACATCAGTAGTTTGCAAAGTATGTACAAATATTTGTTGTTGTTGCATTTTTTCTATAATTAAAAAAAAAGCTATTACGTTTGTGTTTGGGCTGCATGTCACTTGAGTAATCAGACTCACACATTCGTTATTACATTTATTAGATGCATTGTGTATGTATAAACGCAGATCTCATCTATATATATAAAAATGAATGTATGTATGTATGTATGTTTGTATGGATGTTTGTCCTTTATGCATTCCTATACCATTCATCCGATCCTGACCAAATTTGGCACAGACAATCTATAGGACCATGGAAAGAAGATAGGCTATATAAGAATTCCCAAAAAAATCGTCCGGAAAAGATATTGAGGAAAACGTGCCAAAATCGTGTTTGAATCGGGTCGTCTGGAGCGAGAATTTCGTCAAAATTTGACAATTTGACGTAACGTTTAAACGCTCGAACCGGGATCTAGCGGTGAATGAATGTATGTATGTTTGTATGGATGTTTGTCCTTTATGCATTCCTATACCATTTATCCGATCCTGACCAAATTTGGCACAGACAATCTATAGGACCATGGGAAGAAGATAGGCTATATAAGAATTCCCAAAAAAATCGTCCGGTAAAGATATTAATGAAAACGTGCCAAAATCTTACACGCAACATTTAAATCGGGTCGTCTGGAGCGAGAATTTCGTCAAAATTTGACAATTTGACGTAACGTTTAAACGCTCGAACCTTCTCCGATTCGACCTTTTCGCACATTTGTCGTACCGATTCGGAATCGTCTCGCTCTCCCCGACAAGTACGTACCAAACAATCCCACTTTCGAGTTAATTTCAAATCACGAACGAGAAAAAGCGCAGGCGCGCGCACGCACTACATACTAACGAACGTCGAAAGCCTTTTTCAAAGGGCGATTAAAAATACTCGGGGGCGTCTAAAAATCGCGCACTTTTTTGATGAGTCGTGTAAACTGTAAAGCATCGAATTTTAATATGTGCACGCTCAGGACCTCGGAAAAAATCGCTTGCAAACGTTATTAATTAAAACGTGCAAAAATGTTCGTACTTGCATGATGAAAATGTCGTCGCGCGCACGCACTGTCAAACTTTGACAGAATAATAGAAGCACTCAGACCATTCTGGACCATTCTCCAATTAAGCTTTATGTACATGTATCATACCAAATCGGAATCGCCTCGCTCTCCCCTAAACATACATACGAAACAATCCCAGTTTCGAGTTGAATTCATATTTGAGAATATGAAAATACGATGACATTTAAAAATAAATTGATATGTAACTTAGAAATTGAAGTATGTCAAAAGACAGTACTGTCAAACTGACAACATAACCTAGAAATTTAAGTATGTCACTGTCAACGGACCGTTGAGTTGATGACGTATGCATTACAAACATCGTTGCTATGATACGCTGTAAATGGCAGTAAGACTGTTATCATAGAACATATACTAAAACTGTTATTTGACAGTTCGTCTATCTATAAGTATATAAAAAATCAACGCATTTTCTATTTAATTATGCCTCCCAAACGAAGACGGATTGGTCAATCTACACCTCAAGCAAAGAAAAAGAAGCACTACGAGCTTCAGAAGCAGATGAGCAACAGGAAGCAAGATTGGAAACGAATCAATTACGCAATGCTCAAGCCCATTCATCTGAAACGGACCAGCAACGGGAAGCAAGATTGGAAACGAATCGATTACGCAATGCTCAAGCCCGTTCATCTGAAATGGACGAGCAACGGGAAGCAAGATTGGAAACGAGTCGATTACGCAATGCTCAAGCCCGTTCATCTGAAACGGACCAGCAACAGGAAGCAAGATTGGAAACGAATCGATTACGCAATGCTCAAGCCCGTTCATCTGAAATGGACGAGCAACGGGAAGCAAGACTCGAAATGAATCGTTTACGCAATGCTCAAGCCCGTTCATCTGAAACGGACGAGCAACGGGAAGCAAGATTGGAAACGAATCGATTAAGCAATGCTCAAGCCCGTTCATCTGAAATAAACGAGCAACGGGAAGCAAGATTCGAAACGAGTCGATTACGCAATGCTCAAGCCCGTTCATCTGAAATGGACTAGCAACGGGAAGCAAGATTGGAAACGAATCGATTACGCAATGCTCAAGCCCGTTCATCTGAAATAGACGAGCAACGGGAAGCAAGATTGGAAACCGTTCGAGTAAGAACTGCTCAAGCCCGTTCATCTGAAATGGACTAGCAACGGGAAGCAAGATTGGAAACGAATCGATTACGCAATGCTCAAGCCCGTTCAGCTGAAATAGACGAGCAACGGGAAGCAAGATTGGAAACCGTTCGAGTAAGAACTGCTCAAGCCCGTTCATCTGAAATGGACTAGCAACGGGAAGCAAGATTGGAAACGAATCGATTACGCAATGCTCAAGCCCGTTCATCTGAAATAGACGAGCAACGGAAAGCAAGATTGGAAACGAATCGATTACGCAAAGCTCAAGCCCGTTCATCTGAAATAGTCGAGCAACGGGAAGCAAGATTGGAAACGAATCGATTACGCAATGCTCAAGCCCGTTCAGCTGAAATAGACGAGCAACGGGAAGCAAGATTGGAAACCGTTCGAGTAAGAACTGCTCAAGCCCGTTCATCTGAAATGGACTAGCAACGGGAAGCAAGATTGGAAACGAATCGATTACGCAATGCTCAAGCCCGTTCATCTGAAATAGACGAGCAACGGAAAGCAAGATTGGAAACGAATCGATTACGCAATGCTCAAGCCCGTTCATCTTATTTGGACTAGCAACGGGAAGCAAGATTGGAAACGAATCGATTACGCAATGCTCAAGCCCGTTCATCTGAAATAGACGAGCAACGGAAAGCAAGATTGGAAACGAATCGATTACGCAATGCTCAAGCCCGTTCATCTGAAATAGACGAGCAACGGGAAGCAAGATTGGAAACGAATCGACTACGCAATCCTCTCACTAGAAGAATAATTTGTTTTACATTAAATTTTGAGCTATTTATATCTCAGGAACGAAGTCAATTATGGACAAACGAAAGATAATTTTTTGCGCAAGAGAAAAATACGCGCAAGGCGGTGTCTAGCGGTGAAGGAAGCAGTGTTGTAAATAAAAATTTGAGCCAATCGATTGTTCAACGACACGCTTAGTAATAATCGATATATCTAGGGAACATAGAGACATGTAACGTGCAACAAACGAAAGGTAATTTATTGCGCGAAGAGAACTTTACGCGCAAAGAGAATTCTACGCGCAAGCCGGGATCTAGCGGTGAAGGAGCTCCGAAGGGACTCCGGAATCGCTAGTACATAAATAAAAACACAGTGATTTTCCAACACCAATTCTTGTACAATTTAATAGGTACATTTTTTGGTTTTTCTGTTAGAAAAAATATGAACTATGAGGTCTCGTAAACATTCTGTTGATGATTCACACTTTTTTTAGATTTTTTTAAATTCGCATATACTTAGAGTACTTTCATTGTCTTCAAATTTGTGTTTTGATTTGTTTGGTAATGATTATATAAATATAGTACAACTTATATGATCACGTATTAACATACCTACGTAATAAACTGAAAGTATCTGTTCACGAGTGATAATGCTAATGTTGAATACTGGATTGTAAACAAATTACAGAGCTGGTATTTAATTTCATTAAATTAGCATATGATTATTGATGAATAAATTAAAATTGTTGATTGGTTTTGTTTAATCCTTCCGATTATAATTTGTAACTGACCGTATAACCATATTTTTTTTTAACTTTCAACCTATTACGTCAGTATAAATTATTTATCATCTATGTAAACTAGATTTTATGTCACAAAATTTGATGGATATGTTTGTTGGTGCGCACTGGTGCTTTTTTCAAGCACATGTGAGGAGCTGGCTACTTAATCTGCTTAAAAGGCCTAGACGAAATCTGACGGGTAAAAGTATTTTCTCTGGCTCATGTTTTCCTTGATCATCATCTCAACGCGTTTGATATTGAAAGTGTCCCTCCGTTGGTATTTGAAAACTTAAATAACAATGTTATAGAGTACGACGGTCAAACTAAATCACCCGGGGTAAACAAAAATAGAACAACGAAGGGTTTCGACTGTTTTATTGGGAAACCTTATATTTTTTAGCTAGACAGTTATAATGTCTGTTTATAAGATATTTTTTTAAGTTGGGTTTGATCCTAGATCCTCATGCAGTTTTTAGTTTTCTCTCGATAAAGTCACATTTTAATAAATTGAAAAAGAGACATTTTACAGAAATGTTGGCCTCTTAAGGTAAAAACCCTTGATTAGATGCAGTTATACCAACATTTGTGAAAAGATTTCAGATGATAATGGTGACAAGCTATCGAAAATTCTTTGTCCATTAAAAAGAATGAAAGCATATCAAAGAAGCTGTCGAAACTTGATCTCAGTCTTAGTTATGAAGCGAGTTGTGCTAATTAGTGAAATATTATTTGTTTTTTTATTTGATAGTTTTTGAATTAGTTCAAATTAATTATGTAAGTTATGTGTTCTTCGTTCCGGACCGGCGCGTCCACCAAAATCTCAATTGGTAACTGCATTTTCAGTTTTGGTTTATGTGTTGCAGTAGTTAGTCACTATTATTATAGCGTATATCATTTTGATTGTATTGGGTTTGGATTAAAGTTTATTTTAGTAACAAAAAGTGTATGATAATATCTGAACTACGTAATAATACATTAAAGTACCTGATGAAAATAGAATCAAAACTTGAAATTTTTTAATAATGCAAACAATCTTTGAACACATTTTTGATTTTTTGGATGGCTGTGCTCTAGTTTTACTTTGACATCAATACTTTTTTTTTTCTTTAAACTATATAGTATAAATTGGGAAACAGATTGGAATTCAAACTTTTTATTTAAAACTACTTCAAATAATGTAGGCACCAGTTAAAGCTTTATCCGTGAACTTTTGTTTTCTACAGATACCCAGATTCTATACAGGGTGGTCCACTTTTTTGAACAGGACTTTAACAGTCGATACAAAAACTCATTTTAAAGCGAATATTCCATATCAATATTGGTCCATAAAAGCTTCATTTTAAAGATACAGGGTGTTGAAATTTTCGAAAAAATATCGATAATTTTTAACCGTTGCCCAACCAGTAGATATATTAAAACCAAATTTGGTATACAGCACCACCTTACAGGTTACCACATTCGGTGAGAATTTCAAGCCCCCCAAGCAACCAGTGGCGGAGTTGTGGGGGTTCAGGTTCAATAAATTTTATAAAAAACTAATACGACCCTGTTCAAAATCAAACTGGAACTTGTTTTTGGGTAGAGCATCTTATTTTAAACAAAAAGTGTCTCATGACTTTTCTTCGTATCGGCCACCGTGTGGCGGGAAATTCGATTTATTTTCCTATTCTCGCGAAAAATTAGCTCATAAATTCGATCCAAAAATATCGAGAAAAGCAGAAAATTACAAGTTGCAGAGTAAATGCTCAAAATGTGGCTCATTAATCGTCAATTTAGCGAAACTTTTCTCTCATCATTAGTATGTTCTGTTATTAAAAACTGCAAAAATCGAAAGATCGAATTTAAGAGCTAATTTTTCGCGAGAATAGCAAAATAAATCAAATTCCTCGCCAAATAGTGGCCAATACGAAGAAAAGTCAAGAGAAACTTTTTGTTTAAAATAAGATGCTCTACCCAAAAACAAGTTCCAGTTTGATTTTGAACAGGGCCGTACTATTTTTTTATATACTATATTGAAACAGAACCCCCACAACTCCGCCACTAGTTGCTTGTGGGGCTTGACATTCTCACCGAACGTGGTAACCTGTATGGTGCTGCTGTATACCAAATTTGGTTTAAATATATCTACTGGTTGGGCAACGGTTAAACATTATCGTTATTTTTTCGAAAATTTCAACACCCTGTATCTTCAAAATGAAACATTTATGGACCAATGTTGATATGGAATATTCGCTTTAAAATGAGTTTTTGTATCGAGTTAAAGTCCTGCTACAAAAAAAGTGGACCACCCTGTATATTTAAGATATGAAAATTTGCTCTAGTAGTAAATAAAAACATTTAGGAGTTGCTTTCTGAAAAGTTAACATTTTATCCCCACCTAATGTAGCTCTTCTCCTTTCGAAATATCTAAAGCGATCTGAAAAAATAGAATGTCTACAGGTCTATTGGCTCATAATATATTTGACACAGAAAACGTGGTAAAATTGTGGTTGACTCATTTAGAAAACCCAAGTTTTGAACTCCATAATTTTTAAAAGCACGATATTTATATAATTTTCGATGATCATGCCTGTGCTTTTGTGTAAATGGTTTATTTTTCTGTCAGGCGAGATTATCCAAGATTGATAACCTCCTCTGTAATATGAGTATTCAAACTTAACGTAAAGGCGCTACGTGAAACTTCGTAGAATTAAAATTGGGCCTCTGCAGTGTTACAACGGATTATAGTAGTGAATAATTAATTATACAGTAATAAAATTGTTATCGGCTACGTAGAATTCGCATGTGACCTTAGCCTTTGCCCTTTTCATGACTTATTTTTACATGAAAGATCAAAATACAAGATGCGTGCAAAGCTCAAACGTTTCTTTTGGTATATGTTTATGCAAATAGACTGCTATACAATGCTCTGAAACAGTATTGCACACGATCGATTAATCGACAACAACAAATCTATTAACCAACTCTGTGATGTTAATATTTTTTTTGGAATTAGCAGCTAACTGAACTTATCCAAAATTATGAGCGATTCCTTCGTTATGAAAACTCGACGAAATTTCTAGGTCATATCCGGGGAAAAACTGCTTGAATAAATTACTAAGCACAACTTAAAAATACTTTGTTTGAATTTATTCATGTTTTATGATAAACCTGCACGTATCTTTATAAAAACAAAACGCAAATGAGGTGTTTGCTATTCATATTTAAAATAAATTATAAAATCTCGACCCTCGAACTACGAACACGATTCGTTCCAGGAGACAGTTCCAAGTTGTTCGACTTTAGAATTAAATTTTCTACTTAAATAATGTAAATGGAATGAATTAATACGTTTCAAACCACCAAAATTTACCCAATATAAAACATTTTAATTGCCTATTTTTAAATATCATGTCGGTAATTATGATAAAACACAAATATTAAATTTTAATAATTAAATGTTATTTGTTTATAATAGTACATACATTAAAAATATTTTAAAATCATCAGTTGAATGTAATAATAGTAGAGGGATATTACTTAATGGATGTTATCAAAGATAATTTAAAAATAACCCAAAGAATTTAATAAAACGCTTAAAAACAGATCCTTTGTAATGGTGCCTGTCCACGTGAGAGTAAACAACTCTCGATAGCAGCGTCGCCAAGGATACAGCCAATCGCGAATTACTCTCAGGGGCTGTATCCTTGGCGACGCTGCTATCGAGAGTAGTTTACTCTCACGTGGACAGGCACCATTAGACTGTTAAGTCTTAAGCCGGATTTTCTTCGAAATTTTTGATCGGGTTTTAAGTTGTTCGAACATCAAACCGTTCGAAGTTCGAGGGTCCATTTATCAACATCGCTCTCGAATTTGCTGTAAAACAATTTAGAATCTCCGTAACTAAGCAGTAAATTGATAAATACTACAACCTAAGCTTTTGATAATGACGTTTATAGCGACTTAAAAAGTTCACATTTATAAAGGCGTCACCATTCAACACTACAAAAGTGTTACAAAAACAAAAACAAAATGAATTTAAAAAAGAATACGTAAACTTTTGACTCATCTTTGTTTTCATTGAGAGGGATTTACCTTATGGTGGACTCATCACGTATTATTTGCATCCGATGCTTATGTTTTATTAATTATTGACAGATGATATATGTATTCCAATTCTAGTGTGAAATGTTAACCAGATTGTTTTTTATGAACAGTTATAAATGATAATGAGTCCTACACCTAACAGTAGAAGGACTCATGACTAAATAAAAAAATAAAATATAAATGATTACGATACTTCAATTGGTGGTGAAACTCATTTACACCATCCGAACTAAGAGTATGTTTGTGCCATGTCATATCCTTTGCTGTTAATTATAAACGAAAATTATACATTCTCCTTAAGTAAAAATGTCCAGGTATTAAAATTCTTGGTGCGATTTTGTTAGTCATAAAACATAAAAGCCAATGACTCTTCTTTCTTTGAAAATGTAAAATTGTTTCTTGTCTTAATTCAAGGTGTCAATATAAAAAGCAAATCTCTATAGTTGATTGTAAATTAATTTGTGTATTTATTATTTATTGTCATTTATAAAAAGGTACGATAAAAATAAACAATTCGTCTACACCAAATAAACTGTGATAAAGTTTCCCCGAAATATAGGTCTACATAATTTGATTATACAAATATCCGTAATTATGAATGAAAGCTTTTAACCCGTTAAAAGTTACTCAATTAATTACGTTAAAAGCTTATCTGCTTTGATCTGCGGTATTAACTTTACCTCAAATATTATGAGATAAAGGACTGTTTAAATTGCTAAAATATTCGCATTACTGCATTAGGTACCTGTGTTGTCTGTGCTACCGGTTTATTTAGATGTTAGTTAATTCTGTGTTAATTAAATTTAAGAGACATTTGTTTCTTTTGTGTTGAGTTTTAAAATGTCTATTGTGCTGTATACATTTTTGCAGTAAATTTATTTTATGCTGAATTTTGGTTCAAATAAAGCTTAGCAGCTATATATTTAAATTTTCTTGAATTATTGTACCTACTCTTCAATAAAATTTGTATACCACTTTTAAGCACATGAACCTCTAGTTAAGGCAATCCTACAAAAACTAAATAAAAACAATTACGTGTTAATTTGTATTAAAGAAAAAAAATTTAGTTGATGTATACAATTATATTTTAAAGAATTCAGAAATAACTTTTTATGTACGTGTAATGTATACAGGGTGGTGCTTTTTTCGATGCTCACCATTGCTATCTTGGAAACGGTAAGAGATACAAGGTCGGTTAAATTAGAGAAAAGTTGCACATTTTTATGGCCATTGAGAATCTGAAAAGAAATTCTGGATATTTTGATTCGTTTTTGATTTATTACAAAAAAACTGAAAAATGTGATTTTAGAAAAATATTATTATCTTCCCTACCGTTAATGCTATTTAATTTAAACTTGGTAGCTTTATCTATGTTTAGGCTTCCGCGGCCGATGTCCAATGTATACAGGTTGTTTCCGGGTTGGAACAGCGTCGAAGGTTTCTTCATAACCGACGTTTCGTACTCCTTCATCGGGGACATCTTCAGGGGCTGTTGGTTAAACAGCAACTGGCGAGTCATTTGTGTCTGTTGTATTTATAGTAGGCTGTGGTTGATGATGTGTGACGGGCGCTGGAGCGTACAATCTACTGGTTATCAGCCTCGTCCAGGAATTGTGGAGGGGGTAGCCGTTGTCTCGGTTGATGTTGTTTGGGTTTTTAAATATCTCTATGGCTTCCCTAATTTTGCGGGGGTAGTATCGTGATGTTCTCGATATCACTTCTGTTTCGGCAAATTTGATGTTGTGGCCGGTATCATGTTTGTGTTCAGCTAATGCTGATTGAGTGATGTGTTTTAGTCTGGTGTCCCTTTCGTGCGTTTTGATTGTTCTTCGTGTCTCCCCAATGTAGACCTTGCCGCATGTGCAGGGTATTTTATAGATCCCCTTGGTTTGAAGCGGGAGACTATCCTTGACGCTGGCACTCTGATAATTTTCTGTGGGTGTTGAACGATGTTCGAATATCATGTTTTCGGAGAATTTTGCTGATTCTGTCTGTAACATTCTTGATATATGGCAAATAGGCGGTGGTTGTTGATGTTGTGGTCGTGTTCTTAGTTTGTCTGATCTTGTCGGGTTCCAAGAATCGGGTGATCGTTCGTTGGATGTCCTGTTTGTTGTAGCCATTGTTGGTTAGAGCATCCGTTACTTTAACTAGTTCTGATGATAGGGAGTCCGGTTCGGATAGTGTAACTGCCCTGTGAACTAGCGAGTTTGATGACGGATTGTTTTTGTGACGGGTGATGGTGAGACAGCGCGTTCAGGTAACGGTTGGTGTGTGTTGGCTTCCGGTAGACCGAGTGTCCCAGTTTACGGTTAGGTAGTTGAGTCACGAGTACGTCCAGAAATGGTAGCTGGCCGTTGGATTCGATTTCCATGGTAAACTGAATATGTTTTATGTTTTTGACCGTCCTGGGTTTGATGACGTCAACAGAAATTTTCTAAGCCTTCTAGATTTCAAGTTGCGATAGTCTACTTTTTTGTTTCTTATGGCCGCCATATTGGATTTTTACACCATCAGACAGACAAAAAAATTAGCTTTTCAGATTGGTAACCAACATACCTTTTTTCTTTCAAAAAACTTGTTGAAATTTGTGTAAATAATTCATAAAATCGAGAATGCTCTGAAAAACAATTGAAACTATGATATAAATAAAAGCTACAGAACATTATTGGTCCAATGATAACGAAATTAAGATTGTTGGAAACACGTTTAGAAGATATGCCATTATTAACAATTCAAAATCATCAGTAGTTTCAGCTAGAAGGAGCTGGTCCTCACAACGCCCGCATTGTAAAAGGATATTAACTTAGATGTACGCAGAGGCGTCGAGAAACGCCGTCGGGCCCGGGGAAAAAATTTTCATATGCCCCAAGTAAAGTATATTATTTGAAAATTTTGTTAATAAAAAACAATTTTGGTATAATATTCGAGCCCCTGTGGACTCCCGGGCCCTTAAATTACTCCCGGGCCCGGGGCTCGGAGCCCCCCTCTCCCCCTCATCGGCCCTGGATGTACGCTTTCAAAATTCATGACTTGGTACGTTTGGTCCTGTTCATTGGCCTCCGCGATCGCCATGTTTAACGCCTTTGGATTACTTTTACATTGATGTTGTTTATGCAACCCTAACGGAAAATATTGAACTTCTTCGCCGTAAAATCAAAAATGCTTTCGCGACTCTATTTCGAGACAAACTATCCTAAAGGCAGTGGACGAAATGAATTTGAGGACTGACCACTACATCATACATAACGGCGCGCACTTTAAACAATTTAAATAATTATTTATCTGGTGTTTTAAATTTATTATCATTTCGTTATTTTACTAGACCTATAAAATGTTGTGTCCCTTTTATTTATATTATAATTTCAATTGTTTTTCAGAACATTCGCGATTTTATAGATTATTTATACAAATTTTAAAATTTCAACAAGTTTTTTGAAAGAAAAAAGGTATGTTGGTTACCAATCTGAAAAGCTAATTTTTTTGTCTGTCTGATGGTGTAAAAATCCAATATGGCGGCCATAAGAAATAAAAAACTTGACTATCGCAACTTGAAATCTAGAAGGCTTAGAAAATTTCTGTTGACGTCATCACACCCAGGACGGTCAAAAACATAAAGTTACCAAGTTTAAATGAAATAGCGTCAATGGTAGGGAAGATAATAATATGTTTCTAAAATCAGTTTTTTCAGTTTTTTTTGTAATAAATCAAAAACGAATCAAAATATCCAGGATTTCTTTTCAGATTCTTAATCGTCATAAAAATGTGCAACTTTTCTCTAATTTAACCGACCTTGTATCTCTTACCGTTTCCAAGAGAGCAATGGTGAGCATCGAAAAAAGCACCACCCTGTATACTTATAGTTATCTTATAAGTGATGTATTTATGTACATAGGTATTACACATTAAAATTTGTAGTCTGCTGCTAGCACGAGTAGCACGTAACAAAACTTTTGTGTCATTCTGTTTTATAATATAAAACTTTTTTATGCGTATTAAATTAGTTTTGGAACTGTACGTCGCTGGAGGTGCGCAGACGTAATAGAACACTACTTTTATAGAAAGCATTGAAAAACTACATTTCTTTAGACACATCTGGTAACGAATTTTTGAACACTTAAATTATTTGAGGTCGAAAGTTTTCACGTTCCCAGTAGTTTTCTGATACATAAGCTCACAAAAAAAGTAATAAACCTTTATTGAAAACCATATCAGTCCTGATCAGTTGTACAACAAATGAAAACTCGATTTGGGATATTGATTTTAAGTATAACCTCGGAGATTTTGTTTGTTTTCGTTGTTTGGGGTTTTAACCTTCGGTTTCATATAATAAATTTGTTTTCGAATGCAATGTAGCGTAGATTTTTATTTTATAGTGAGTTAGGTGTGTACTGTTTGAGCTGAAGTCATTATCTTGTTGTTTTAAGTCAAAAAATATTTAAAATTTAAATAGGATAGGATAGATACATAAAACTTTTATTTCACTATTCACTATTCAGTGCGTATTCTCTGGAGAGTTGTATGTACTCATGAATATTATAGTAATCTTTGAACAACAATACAGTCTGATCAAAATATGCGTAAAACAAAAATCTACGCAGAAAAATTTATTTTTGTAAATTTTTAAGCAGAGGCGTAGCTATGTTGCACATAGAATAACTTTGGAAAACGTACAAATCAAAAGCACCAATTTAATTTTTTGAATATATTAGATGAGACACGACGCAACATGATGTTATAAAATCAACGTTTATAAAACAAAAAGTTGAAGGAGCAAAAACGGCATGTCCACAAAATATAATTTTAAAAAAGTTATTGAATAAATTACTTCAAAAAAGAATGAATTACAAATCTAGAATCTCGGGACAATTCACTTTCTAAAAGTAATTTAACATCGATTCTTGTAGCGTGGAAAAGCGCCAGGAGAAGACAAAATAACGGCCAATATGATTAAAGCGTTGCCTGAAGTAGCTTTACAAGAACTTGGACTTATAATGAATGAAGTACTGAAAGGAGACGCACCAGAAGAGTGGAGAATAGGTATTATTACGCCCATACACAAAAAGGAGACATTAAAGATTGCCAAAATTATAGGGGGATTACGTTAACAAGTGCAGTAGCCAAAGTATATGAAAGCATACTTGAAAAGACGCTAAGAACTAGACTAGAAAGAACTGGAGGAAACCCAGTTTGGATTTAGGCCGAAGAAAGGAGTAAATGATGCAATTTTTATCCAAAGAAAATTGGGGGAAAAGCCACAAGAGAAGCAAGAAATGTCCATCTTTGTTTTAGAGACCTAGAAAAGGCTTTTGATAGAGTAAAGAGAGAGGACATATGGAATATATTAACACAGAGAGAAATATCTGAAATACTATTAAGTCGAATTCAAAGCCTACACAGAAAAACAACAAACTATGTACGAACAAGACAGGAAACATCTAATAAATTCGAAACAACTGTGGGAGTTACACAAAGGTGTATATTGAGTTCGATTCTATTTACTTTAACGCTAGACGAAGCAATTAAGAAAGCAAAAAAAAGCTAAACCATACGAGATTGGATATTGGAAAATGAAAAAGATTGAAGTAACAGAATTGTGGTACGCGGACGACATGGTACTTATAGCCAAAGACGAAAAAACTCTAATAAAAACCTAGAACTCTTACAAAAATGCTTTAAAGAAAATAAATATGAACATAAGTATAGAAAAAAACAAAAACCATGATACTTGGCACAAAAGAACAACACACAGTAAATATGGAAGAAAAAACTTTAGAACAAACAGAAAAATTTAAATATCTGGGGTCAATTATAGCGGAAGATGGAAGGATGGAAGAGGAAATAAAGGAAAGAATAACTAAGGGCGGGAGGCTGTTTAGGACAATAAAGAATAGATTCTGGGTAAAAAAGAAATACCAAAAGAAGTGAGAAGTCAAATTTTTGATAAGGTCGTCACACCTATCCTCACACACGGATCAGGTCATAGACAATAACGAAAAGGCAGAATGAAAGACTTACAGCGACTGAAATGAGGTTCTTACGAAAGATAGAAAATAAAACAAGAAAAGACAGAATCAGAAACGAAACCTTCAGAGGACGTTTAAAAATAAAACCCATTAAAGAAAAAATAGAAAGACAGTTACGATGGTACGGCCATTTGAAGCGAATGGAAGATGACAACATAGTCAAACAGGTCTTAGAAGCCGGAAAGAAAAAATCAAGAGGAAGACCCAGAAAAACATGGATGAAAGAAGTAAAGAGGCGTAGATTGTACGTGTTAACGTGTTAACCACACATCGTCTAATCCTGATCTATTTGTAATTTTGTAACATGCCACAACGAATGTTGCATCGTAAGTGCAGTTGTGAGAAAGATAATTTCTACGTAATGCACAATTTATATAAATTGCATTTTAGTTCGGTCAGTGTAGTTTGTTAGGCAACAGGAAAAAATTGACTGGTGGCCAAGCTGGACTACCGACGGTATTAGTAATATTACCGATGTCTCATAGAACCCTAAAAATAGCCGTGGGAATGTGTATGTATGCATTTATTATTTTGGATAACCCGCAAAAATGGACACAACTGCTGTAGTTTCATTACTCATCTTTTTAATATAAATTTGTTGTCGAACATAATACATTGTTTGTATTATTTGTGCTGTTAAATTTATTTATTTAGTAATTTGTTGTTTAAAGTAAATTTTTATTCATATAATACTATAATTAAAAAATAGTTTCATAATGTTGTAGAAAAAACAAAATTAAAAAGTTCAAACAAAATTTACCTGATAAATGAGCCATGCTCTTTCAGCTTGCGCCCTGTATCGGTGATCAGACAGACCAATATTAGAAATAGAGCAAAAACCCTGTGGCAAACTAAACTAATTTAGTTTTTTTTTTATTAATTGGCAGCCACTGGATTATTTTCACTTTTAATAATGAAGGTGAGTTTATATTTTATTTAAAAATTATTAATTTAATGGAAGATTAACGTTAAATAAATTTGCTAGTAATCAATTTTCGTTCTCTTATTATCAGTGAATGTGTTAAAATTTTCCGCATATCAATTACATGATACTCAATCCGAGAGTACAACACTTCAGTGGCTTATTTGATATTAGTAAAGTTCGAAGGTCGCAAATAAATAATATAGGATGATGTGTAAAGTCTGTGCATGCATTAGCGAAAACATTCCAACATATTTACATAGATTTTGTCTTATTTAATTAATCAGTTCCAAAGCAACTAGTTCGTTAAGTAGTGTTATAGCTTTAAGAAAACTTCTGATGGTGAATCATAATTAAGATAAGTTTATTCATTAGATCGGGCGATGCTAGTAGCACGACTCATATAACTAAGAGCAGCTCTGTTTTCCAATTAATGTCAAAGTTTCGTTTAAACAAAGAACGTAGGTGGCGACCTTATCTTGGTTATTTGTGCCCTTAATTTCGTGTAATATCAAACCCTTTTATTCTGAATTTCATTTAGCTTTAAGCTAAAAATTAATTATGCAACGAGCTTTTATTTTATTAGATTTTACCTTTTTATAATACAAACGAGTAACAATTGTTCAAAAACATCGTCTTGTCTATTATTTATTATTAATTTATTACTACAAAACAAAGCTCAACTTTTGTTGGAAACATTTCTGTTTTTATTCGTAAATCGTTGGTTCGGTACCTATACCTACTCTCAATGCTGCAAAAAATATAAGCATCATGAAATGTATGTAAAATTAGCTGAAACGATGAATAAAGCTTTCTTATGAGCCGCATGAAAAGTTGGAACATTCAAATATGGAATGTTCAAATCTGGAACATGCACCGATAGAATTATTCAAATCTTGAATCATTCAACGCTGGAATTATGCAACGATGGAACCACGCAACACGTTCATCGCTGGAAAGCTCAAATATGGAATCCAGAAATTAAGAATTTTTGCTGCCCCCTATATTACAACAGCCCAAGTATAATATAATTACAGAACACTTCGTTTTATATTTTGTCTTCACTATTGTATAGTGGAAGATAAAAAGATCGTGTTAATGTGTCTCAAGGGCTACAAATTTGGGCAAAGTTGCGTAATTATAATGCTTAGTCTATTTCACAATTTCATTGTATTTCATTAAAATAAAAAAAATAACGTGACAAAACCACAAAACTGAACTGATTAAACAATTAAATTGAAATTATATTTGGACCGTGTCAAAAATATGTTTATTATTTTCATTTAGTTTTTAGTCTAAGTGTTTGGTTTTAATGATAATTGTTAGCTAAAAATTAGTTTATCACTCGTGTAGTTTTTCATTCAAAAATAATTTGAACTTGCTCGTCACAATTTTTTTTATTCCTTATTGTAGTTACTTTCTCTTTGGAATTGACTAAGCATTATAATTGCGCAACCTTGGCCAAATTCGTAGCCCTTGAAATACATTAGCACGATGTTTTTATATTCTATTGTACAATATTTAAGACAAAATATAAAACGAAGTGTTCTGTAATTATATTATACTTGGGCTGTTGTAATATAGAGAGCAGCAAAAATTCTTAATTTCTGGATTCCAGATGTGAGCTTTCCAGCGATGAACGATTCCCGTGTTGCGTGGTTCTATCGTTGAATGATTCCAGCGTTTAACGATTCAAGATTCGAATGATTCTACCGGTGCATTTTCCGGATTTGAACATTCCATATTTGAATGTTCCAGATATTAATGGCTTACCAATTTCTTCTTATTAAAAAGGATTAAGTGAAATGAAAATTTACACCGATAAAAGCTTCGAAATGGCTCAGATAGAGGCTCGCTTTCAAATACCCTTTTAAAAGACGAGGAAGTTTTTGCTGTTAAATAATTGGCCAATCTTTGAACAACTCAAAATTAATTGGATATTTAAATGAATGTAAAGAAAGCATTTGTTTTTCTCTTTTCGGTGATGTATGACTTGTAAAAAAATAAATTAAGTTTCCTGTGGAAACTAAAATATTTTTTTAAATGAAATTACCATGAACATACAGTTTCGTTTTTAAAGACAACAAAAGCCTTTAGTTCGTCAACATTTGATCGTTTAAAAAAGAAAACAAATGCAATTTATTCATAGAAATTTAATAAGGTGTTCATAATAAAATTCAAAAACCATATTTTGGTAATTAGGTGTGCCAAGAATGCAATGGTTTGATCCAATCCTGATGTATAATGCAGAGTACACTCGCAAAATTGCGACTGGGGAAGTTCTTCAATGTAAACACAAAAACATCAGGCGATTATGTTTTAAATTCTAGAAAAACTGAATATTTTTTTAAAGTAAGCCCATTTATGATTTACGTCCATGTACGCGTGAACACAATTGAAGCTGAAATAAACAGAAAATATTAAATATGCCTCGTGATGTCGTGATATTATATTTTTATTGGTTTTTTAGTATTGTAAATTTTATTTATGTGTGCGGCTATCTGCGTGTACATTTATTCCTGCTAAGTGCGCATTGAAATACATCCAAAACACGACGACGACCATGAGAAATTCTTGCATATCTCGAAGGACGTAAAGAGCAGTCTATATTTGGACTGTATTATATTTACATAGTACTCACTACTCATCATAAGATTGTGATAAATTTAGATAGCTCATATCCAGGTTAACCTACAAAAAATCAATAAACAAAAATACTTGCGCATTAAGATCGTTTAGTGATTTGAAATGGTCGCAAGATGTTTACATGTTGCTACAGAGATTCATGTCCCATAACACACACTCGCACACCCTTTATTTTAGTACTTATCCATTAGTTTCAGCACACGTACATGTCACTTAATTGTCTATTATTGTTTTAGTGTCGTTGTTGGGGCACTTAATTTGATTGTTTTTAGGATTTTATGGTAATTCTCATTGGCGTTTAAGTTAATTTGAGTACATTCTGTATTACAGAATTCAAATAGTTACAGAAATAAACACAATTAGAAATTTTATTGCGTACATTACTTACTTTTTATTTATGTATCATTACTTGAAATTTAACATGTTTTAACGAAACCTTAAGAACTGTAGCTTGATATGGGCATTTGGTGGTTGTTTTTTCCTAACTCGTCACTTAACCAACCTTACACCAATATAAATAAATACTCAAGACAAATGCTCGATTCGTCTCTTACTCGTAATTTTAATTAAGATAATAATCTTTCTTCATGTTTTGTTAAAATCGTTTTTTTTTTAAATTTAAATACCCTTTAATATTGAAAATAAAATTACTAATTATCATTAGTAATTATGTTTGATTCCTGCGTTTCAAGTTATAATTATGTGATTGTACAAATAGCCTGCATCCTATTTGCCATAAATTTTATGTAAATATTGGTTAAATGCGATAATACTCGTATACGTGTTACCAATTCGCTAACAAATTAACAAAGAAGTTCGAAATTGACCAACTTTTTTATGTTTTAAGTTAGATTCTATGTTTGCGTTGTCGGTGGGTTCGATGCTAGCAATATTTTGCTTCTAGATCGAGTCTATGGATGTTTAATTTTTTTTAAATCCGATGTTTGAAACAATGTGATTTATTGTAGATTAGTAAGCAGTAAGACATACAAAAACAGAACAGAGTATTGATCAAAATTGAATTGTAAAATGGATTATGTACATTAACTTAATATTTGTTGCTGCATCAAAAAACTTTTATCCTCAACAATAAAATATGTAGTTTCGAAATTAATCAAGTTTCGTAAATTAAGTGTGAAATACTCTTTTTTGTACATAAATACGAGTATATTTAGATAACGTTACAAGAACAATCCTGCATAGGGATGAGAAAGCTTCACATGAAACCGCGTGCTTATATTCAGGAGCGGACTAGCCAAGTGGACTACCAGCATTGTGCTGGTTGGCCGCATTAAGACGGCCGAAATATCTGCCAAGGTATTTCATAATTTAAATTGGGAGTTTCGTGGGTCGTTTTCAAATAATTTTCCTTTTAGTCTGTTTTGGTCTTGTACGTCGTTTTGGCACATTCGCTGTTGCCATATATTCAGTTTTTACGAAGTAAAATGTATTTATAATCAGGCCTTATCAGAGGGGGGGCAACAGGGGTAGATGCCCGGGCCTTACAGTTTTAGGGGCCTCAATTTTTAACTTGAACTGTTAAAAAAAAAAACATAATATTTATGTACTTGAAATAACAAATATCATCGAACGACCATTAACATGTTATATTTTTCCTTCACAATTTTTAATTTTGAAAGTTACCGAAAACATTGTTTGCCCCGGGCCTCGCATTTACTCGGAAAGGCCCTGTGTATAATTAATGATTGTATTGGTTATAAGTTATACATATAAAAGCGGCGTTTATTGTATCATAATTTATAATTTCATCATTGATATGTGTATTTATTTACCTACAAATGTACCTAATTTTTAAAATCTGTGTCGTGCTGTCGTGTGGGGATCTTTTGAATGTTATGAATTGTTAACTGTTAAAGTAAATCTTTGCAGGTCGGAGAGAATGGACACAGGTACAAATGACCAAACTGCAGCTAGTGATTTTCCATTACGTAAAACAGGTCAGTTTCAATAATTGTTCGAGGTCGGTATTTAAGTAAAATGTATGTAAATTGTACATTACAGCCTCCGAACCCAACCTTTTAAAAGTAAGGTTGAAACAACGTGTCATGGAACGACGATGTAGTCCCATGAGCAAACGTCATCTCCCTCCATCGCTCAAGAAAAAACTGCTTAGTTCTTGTATGCCTCCTTGTGAGTCACCACCTCAAGAACCACCTAAGGAACTGAGTCCTCCGTGCGAAGCGGAAGAATATCAACGGCACGCTCTTTTCAGTAGTCCATCAATGCCTAATATTTCCTTGGCTGCACATCATGTCTTATCTCCTGACCTCTCTGAGGCCGCTATGCGCGCTGCATGTACTGCTCGGCTGGGTATGCCACTCACTGGGCAGATGCTACCCGGTACCTTGCCCTTTTATCCTTCATTACCAGCTATCGAAAGCGAACACGAGGAAGCTCCCCTAGATACTATTAGTGAATTACAAGAGCCGACGCCTCGTGGAGTTATCCGCCCTTTAGGTCGTACACAGTCGTCTCCATTACCCCTTGGCCATCCTTTACTAGACGGTGGTCCACCACCTGTCATACCCCCTCCACCTCCACCCGAGGAACAAGAACAACGAGATGCGGAACTGCAGGGCGTAGAGCCTCGTAGGTTAGTGTTAGCAATAATCATTTATCTATTTTCCCACTATTTTAGCAATGTTGCAGTATCCGACCGCTGTCTCGTGCGCTCAGTAGTCCTGTGGTACACCTTGGGGCACCAGGACCACCTACGTTAACCCGTCGACGGCCATCCAGCAGTCCAACAACAGGGTTAGCGTTTGATAATCAAATGTTAAAACACTCGTGCATATGCGGGAATAATTCGCTTCATCCAGAACACGCGGGTCGACTGCAAAGCATTTGGGCACGGTTATTAGAGACTGGGTTAGTGCAGCGCTGTGATAGATTAAGACCTCGGAAAGCGTCTACTCAAGAATTACAGGCTTGTCACTCTGAAGCACACGCGTTACTTTATGGCACTAGTCCTTTAAACAGGCACAAAATGGACATAAGTAAACTCGGAGCATTACCCGTTACTGCTTTCGTACGTTTACCATGTGGGGGAGTTGGTGTAGACTCGGATACGACGTGGAATGAGATTTACACAGCTCCGGCAGCTCGTATGGCGGTCGGTTGTACTATTGATCTGGCGTTTCGCACATGGACAGGTGACATTCGAAACGGTTTTGCCATAGTACGACCTCCTGGTCATCATGCCGAACCGCAACAAGCGATGGGCTTTTGCTTTTTCAATTCTGTAGCCATCGCTGCTCGTCTTTTACAGAAAGAACATCGCGTACATAAGATACTCATTTTCGATTGGGACGTTCATCACGGTAACGGGACGCAAGAAATATTTTATGACGATCCACGTGTGCTTGTAATCTCGCTGCATCGCCACGATGACGGAAATTTTTTTCCAGGGACAGGTAGCTTAACAGAGTGTGGCGCAGGAGCCGGCTTAGGTTTTAACGTTAATGTGGCTTGGTGTGGGGGATTAAATCCCCCATTAGGTGACGCTGAATATTTGGCTGCATTTCGTAGCGTAGTTATGCCGATCGCTCGCGAGTTTGGGCCTGATATAGTGCTCGTGTCAGCGGGGTTCGACGCTACGGAAGGACACGCACCTCCTCTAGGTGGTTATCATGTATCTCCAGCATGTTATGGTTATATGACCCGACAGTTGATGCAATTAGCAAATGGCCGTGTAGTGTTGGCACTGGAAGGTGGTTACGATTTACCTTCCATTTGTGATTCGGCGGAGGAATGTGTACGAGTATTGTTGGGCGATCCACCTTCTCCATTATTAGCCGCTGAACTGACGCGACCGCCATGTTCAAATGCCGTTGTAGCGCTACAAAAAGTCATCGCCATTCAATCGATGCATTGGCCCTGTTTGCAAGAAGCCGCGAAAAGTGCAACCTGTTCTTTTAACGATGCGATACGTAACGAGAAGGAAGACAAAGAAACTGTATCTGCAATGGCTAGTCTGTCGATGCAACAGACGTCCGTTTTAGTGAGTTACCCTCGACCCGACGCCCGACACAGCTAATGAAATTCTTCTTGCAGGGCAACTGAACATTCCCGCTGTCGCTATGAGTGACCGCCTCTTATTAAATAAGATCAAATTATCGTGTGTTTTATTTTTGTTATTATATTAAAAGTTTTTAATAAAAATTTATTTACTTTACCGTGATTGTAAAAAGACCCGTCGTTATGTAAAAACCATATACAGGGTGTAGACTCGGATCACGCAACATAGCAATTTCAATGGTAAAATTTTAAAAGTCGTATTCTTGCTCCCCTAATTATTTTAGAAAAAAAGTGCAAATACGTTTTTTGTAGAGAAAAAAATTCTGTATCCATAAATGTAATCAATATTACTTTTTCGTTTTCCAATAACTGAAATAAGGAATTACAAAACGCGTTTTGACAAAAATCTGTAGTGCCTTGGAATTATGCTATGACAACTGCCCAGCCTAATGTCACTTATACTGTCACTTTGACGTGAAGTTTATTCATAATAATCATTTTTATTGTATCTTGGAATAAAAACATAACTAACTGTGTAAAATAAATGTTTGATAAAATATAAAGGTTTTAAGAATGAATTTCGCGTCAAAGTGACATAGGGTGTTCCATTTAAAAAAGATGACTTACCTGCGTTTAAAGTTTAGCGAAATGGACCGAGTAAAACGAACATCCTGTATATTATTTTAAAAGTTTAACCAATCAACAATCACTATGACACTATTGTCTAATAAATTACGAGAGTAAATTGCTCTGGTGTTGTTATGTAAATAAATATAAATATTTTTATAAAGCTCTGCATCTGTCAAAATTTTCAAAAAAACGTTAATAACTCAAAAACGGTTTATTTTAGACATAAACAACCCATAATATTTTTGAAAGAAAATTTAATTTTACATCCAAAAATTACAAAATATACAGGGTGTTCCATATAAAAAAACAATGTTTGGTATCAGAGCGCAAAAACAAAACACTGTGTATAGTTGAAAATAATTTTAGGTTATGTAGTAAATGATTACAAACAACTTTTACATTTAACTTTTTTTAATATTATTACTAATAACAGAGCTATCGAATAATTCGTCTTGGCTGGGACACCCTGTATAATAAACATATATCGCGCCTTCCCTATCTTCGCAATGAGTGGAAAGTGAAGCCTATTGAATGAAATGGAAATATGTACCTCTCTTTCTAAGGTGTACTTTTCACAGTTGGCAGCAAACATAGAAAATCAAATAAAACTAGGATTACTGACAAAACCGGCATGAAAATTGTTGAGGTTATGTTATGAAACGTGATTTTTGCAAATGTCACATATTTAAACTCTCAAAAATGAGGTAAACATTACGCGCGCTTCTCACGTTGACCAATCCGATGAATATTAGCTGTCAATGGTCCAATCGCCGCCCTAAAAAGAGAAGTTGTATATCTGCACCGTTGACTATGTTACACAAAATCTGAACTACTAGCAATATATGTTTATTATATACAGGGTGTCCCCGTTATCACCGCGAATATTTTAAGTGGTGATAGAGGACCTTTTTTTAAGAAAAAAATTCAAGTAAAATTTTTTCCTAAAATCAACACTTACTTGATTTTTTTACACTTCTGCATTTATAAGACTCTGTAGCCGAAAATATCAATTTTATCGTAAAATACCTTAAAGCTTTTTAATAGAGCATGAAATTCTCTACAAAATTAGTTTTATTTATTTTTTGTCTACAGGTAATGGTTTAAGAGTTATAAAGCAGTTTGTACAAAAAAATGTAAAAAATTTACAACATTTAATTGTTTCTTAGACTTTGCAACCGCTGTATCTTTAAAACGAAAGGTTGTACAAAAAAACCGACGGCCCAATCCGGATAGCAAATTTTATGGGCTACAACTTTGGTCTAGTGAAATTTTTTGAAAAGCAAACCGATTTTCCGGAAAAGCTGAAAATAAGGAATAGACTGCAAAAACAAAATTTCCTACAAATATTGTTTTGTATTTAAAAATGCTTTTAAAGAGAGTGCGATTACGTGATTGAAAATGATGGAGGTCATTTTGAACACTTATTGAAGTAATTTTGTGGTGACATGTTAATTTTATTGCGTCAAAATGGACTTGCATTGTTTTGCATTTTATCGTTTTCGAAAAACAAAAACTCCCGGTAATTATGATATTTTGTATTTAAAAATGCCATAGCATCGGCAACATTCATAAAATTATGTATCTCATCAGTTTCAAAGCTTTTTATGAAGTTTGAAATTCTTCAGAAAACCACCCCTTATCATTTTTTTTAAGGAGCTAACGAACAAATTTAACAAACAAGTATAAAATTGCATATAAATAAGTTATGTAAATTTTTAAAAACGCCGCATCTTTTTAACGAAACGTAGAGCAAAACGGAAGCCTATTGCGGATAAGGCATTTAACGGACTACAACTTCGGTAAATATGTTGTTCAATAAAACTAAATGTATCATAGAAATGTTTATAATAGTGAAAAGGTGAAAAAAAAAGATATAATGCAAAACAATGCAAATCCATCTGGACGCAATAAAATTAACATGTAACCACAAAATTACTTCAATAAGTGTTCAAAATGACCTCCATCATTTTCAATCACGTAATCGCACTCTCTTTAAGCATTTTTAAATACAAAACAATATTTGTAGGAAATTTTGTTTTTGCACTCTATTCCTTATTTTCAGCTTTTCCAGAAAATCGGTTTGCTTTTCAAAAAATTTCACTTGACCAAAGTTGTAGCCCATAAAATTTGCTATCCGGAATGGGCCGTCGTTTTGTTTTGTACAACCTTTCGTTTTAAAGATACAGCGGTTGCAAAGTCTAAGAAACAATTAAATGTTGTAAATTTTTTACATTTTTGTGTACAAACTGCTTTATAACTCTTAAACCATTGCCTGTAGACAAAAAATAAATAGAACTAATTTTGTAGAGAATTTCATGCTCTATTAAAAAGCTTTGAGGTATTTTACGATAAAATTGATATTTTCGGCTACAGAGTCTTATAAATGCAGAAGTGTAAAAAAATCAAGTAAGTGTTGATATCAGCTTAGCATTTGATTTTAGGAAAAAATTTTACTTGAAATTTTTTCTTAGAAAAAGGTCCTCTCTAAAATATTCGTGGTGATAACGGGGACACCCTGTATATGGTAAAAACAAACAAATTTACAAATCATTCGATAGTATTATGTCGGCTTGTATTTGTTTATTAATTGACGCCGAAATGATCAAAACAGTAAACAAGACCGCAGGACAGTGCCAAATGTTTTTTTTTTACATTTTTGATGATGTGCATTTAAAAGGGGTACATTTTCAGTTTATTAGTCAAGAATATTTTGTGTTTTAGCTGATGACTTAATTTGTTAACAAACAAAGTTAAAACATGTATTTACTACAGTCTGCTAGTAGCTAAAATTCTTCCATGTATTGATCACACGTTGAAGAAAAGAAGTTGGAGCAGCAAAGCAAGCGCGCATTTCTAAAACAAAAAATGGATGCCAATGATTAAAAACAAAACTAGATCCAAGAAAAACCTAATGCCAGATTTGTGTTCATTTTAGTGAACTTACAAAAATATTATAGTTTTCCACTAGTATTACGCCAAACGCTAATATTTTACGAGTGTTCACTGAAACTGGCCCACTAATGTGGTATGTGGAAACGAATTTCGGCGGGAACGAATATGGACGAATATACGACGTGTATTTGACCAGTTGGTGCTTTTATTTGGGTTGTGTATTTGTAGAGTCTGTCCTGTTCCAGTATATAATAAAATGTGTTCATTGTTGCGTACATAAAAACCAATAAGAAATATAATCACAAATTACCAACCAGATAATATGCGATATAACATTCGAAATTTATAAACATACCAAAAAGAATAGTTCAACCAAAAAACTGCAATCAAAATGTTGTTTTATAGTTACACAAATATTAGGAAGGCATTTGCGCCTTCATTTAAAGGTGCAATAAGCACTTAACGCACAGCGATAGTTATCGAGTTATAGACCTTTAAAGTTTATAAAAAAAAGTCAATTTTAACATAAAAAAGTATGAAATACCGCTTCTATCTTCTAAAATATTGATTTAACAACAAAATGTTTTTTATAAAAGATGCATCGCAATTTTTTCTGCGCCTTATGGTGGACTCGATTTTGTTTTGTTTTTTACGGTTTATTTGCTTTACCATAGCATAACTTGAACAATCTTTTACATTTAATTATCACAATAAATGTTTTAACCCTTTCACTGCGGCACTCGTTTCTGCAAGTCGTGTCCGCTGTGCGGCGTTCGACAGTTAGTGCAGATTATTACGGTTCCCGCAGTCAGATCCCTGCACCTTGCGTATTAATACGGTTCCCGCAGTCAGAGTATAGGTTTTACGTAAAAAAAATTGATTGCAATTTTTTAAATTTATTTTTAATTTATTGTTACACAATGTCGTACAGTTCTTCGTCGGTGTAAAATTTGTTATTCACTCATATACTTAGGGATTTTTTTCAAATTGAATTTAACACTAAAACATGCCTTGATGATTACTAGGTTGAATTATTATAAATTTAACACACAGTAGTTGAAATTATTAAGGTTAACTGCCAACTATCCAAGTGTTTATGCTTACTTTGATAAACATGCATAAAGTTATTCTATTACCCCTCCGCCCTGGATTATGTATGTAATTAGGGTTTACCTAATTAACTTTTACAAGAGTTGACCCAATTGGATTATAGAATTCAACTTAATATTGTTTGTCCCCACATCCAAATATTCAGGTTTTTCACATACTTTGATACAAACGCAAACAGATTCTAATTTTAAACTTCCGCCCCGGTTTATGTGGATTAACCCTAATTAAATTTTACAACAGTTAACCCAGTTTAGATATTGTTCGTCACCACATCCAAATATTCAGGTATTTACGCATACTTTTATGAAATGCAAACATATTTGTTCAATGAACAAGTAACATGTAAGAATAATTGGCGTGCGCTATGAAAAGTCCAGTAGCGCGGAATTTTACGGTTCCCGCAGTCTGCGGCTAAAAAGTGTCATACACATAATATATCGAGCTAATACGTAGAATATGAAGCACAGTATGCTATACTATAGCAGCTATAGCATGCTAAAAAATACGGCAGAAGTGATATGTCGCTTCAAAAAGTGCTTAAAACACGCCCGCGTAATAGTTCCCGCACATGAGCCACTAAAATTTTATGCGGAATAATACGGTTCGCGCAGTGAAAGGGTTAACTATAAGCAGACGGAATGTCTACTTTCAGTACTAGTTTGCAAAACATGTTTGGCATCTTGAAAGTTTTACTCATCTCTGATCTAATTAGTGTAAAATATTTTTGTTATTATGCGCATGTACTACCGAAAAAACTTTGTGAACAGGTAGGTCAGGTAAAAAGTTTTTGAAACTTACAACTCATCAAACGCTGCGGATACGAAAAAAGTGAAGCCACAATTTTGGTAAGTAGGTAGTGTTTTTTTTTTTTTAAACTGTTTATTTAAGAAGTTCATTCACAAAATCTAATACAGTTTTGTGCCAAATAGCCTAATAAAAAAAAATATAATTCTTTAAGTTTGGTGTACCTACCTACTAATATTTAACATATTTTATAAACTATTGATAAAATGTATAAATGTTTAATTTCCAAATAAAAAAAACTTCAAAATTGTTTCTCCAGATCAAGTTGACAAGCTATTGGTTTTTTAATTAATATAGTGGCCAAAGAGCTAAGACAGTGTTGAGACATACTGCTCATTAAATAATTATTTTCCTTTTGCTGTCGCTGTCGTCACCGATAAAGTTTAAAAAAAATAGCCATGCTGCAATAATGTCTGAGAAGCTTCTTGAGGCTGCGGTTTAAATTGAAAGTGGTTCAACAACTTCGCGTTTAGAAGTGAGTTCTTTTAATTGAGCGTAAAAGCATATTTTAAAACGAAGCAGTTGAGGTCCAAAACTACGTGAAATGTCGCAGAGATATGCCGATTGTAACAATTCTGATCCTTACAGAATATTTTTATCAGATGACGCGACGAGATATGCAGGTGATAAGTACTTAAACGGTGTACATAATTGTCGTACGGATTCAAATTTAACAGTTAGTTGATTCGTTTTCAAATCCATTTCTTTATAAAACACCTCGACTTTGAAACATTGTTCACATTTATTTAAGAATCAAACTTGAAATTCTTACACTACACAAAGTAAACAAATGGAATATGAAGCGCTAAATATTAACGCTTGCTTAGAAAATCCCCAAACATTTGCCTTTATTCTGCGCCGATGTTAACATGCGCTCATGGAAAATTCCCCGGATACATGAAACTAACTTTTTTGCTATAAAACACAACTTGTAATACGAATAGTAATTAGTAAGTGCCTTTAGTTGTGCTTTTAAACATTTTTAGCAATCATACATTTTTACAGGCTTAGGTGTATACATTTTTTTTTTTTTTTTAGTATGTTTAGACGGCTATAAATTGCTTTTTTTATACAAATGTTTTTACAAATTTTTATTTCGCCCTCATAATTCGTGCGCCTGGAGCAGTTGTTAAGCATTCTAAAATTTAAAATTTATTGTGAGACTTATTATTAGAAATTATTTAATAAATAGTTATATGCCAGAGTATTGTTTGAGTTATACACTTTTTTGTATTTAACTTGTTTTGTGGATGTCGATGGGCTGAAAACATGGAAGAGTGTAGTCTCTTCCCTGAGTTTTGCAAGTAGTATTTTGTTTTTATAATTTAATGTGTTTTATAAAGATCATTGTTATTATTTAAAATATAAACGATCTGTACCTTTTTTAAGTAAAGTGTAATAGTATATTACATAACAAGAGTTGTAAGAAGCATATTACGCACGTGGAAACGTTACGTATTTCCATGAGTGCGTAATTGCTTTACAACTCGTGTTATGTAGTTTACTGTTTCTATGAACACAATACCTACGATTTTAACGGCTTTTTGGCTAATATACACCCAGTAATTACATTGTCTTGTCAATTTTGACGTTTCTAGACAAGTGCGCGTTTTGCCTACCGTGCGTTACAACTCACTTAATTGGTGCATGTTCACATATTATTTATTACTCAAAAACTGTAGGTTTTACGAGAAAAGTTAAAGAACAAAAAAGTTTCTAAATAAATGAAGCTTTAAAAACAATGGTTTTAAATTGCAAAATTTTAACCCACCAACGGGTCGCCAGTAGCGGACTGGGAAATTCAACCGGCCCGGGAAAAACCTGCTAGACCGGCCCCCAAAAAAATAATAACCCAAAAAAATGTTATTTTAAAATGTCATGTTTAGATAATAAAATTATTTCTAAAAAAAATTCCATGTTCAGTCTCATTGTTCTTTAATGAGAATGAATTAGCAGATTCCGATCTGTGAGCCCGAAAAGCTAAACCCCTTTTTCCAATTAGTTTTACATCTATAATTCTTTCCTATACTTGCTTGCGTTCAAGAGAATTTTTTTTTGACGTAAGCTACCTTCATTTGAGAACATTAAACCATAAATATCCTTTTTTTTAAGTTTAAGCATATGGCCATAAACACAATTTTCATGGATCGTATTATTTTAATGTTTTATTTGCAGAATATGCTTCCAGTCTTTCCTTCCATCATTTACAAACGAACACTCGTTCTTATGTATGCCAAGCACACGGAACAAAATAGAGATTCTTTTTCCAAACAATATAACCGTCGTCTATTTATATTATCATCTCTGTAAAATATAACATTTGGCTTAAATGGCAAATAAGTTGGCAATAGTTGGCTGATAAGGATGTTTATTAAAAAAATCCTCAAAATTTTTACTTGTTGGTGTTGTGAAATAACTAGCTGATAAGCATTCAAAATTTTTGTTACTTGATAAGTTAGACTTGAACATGAAGACTTTGCGTTGGTAATCGACGTTTGAATTTTGTCTGTTTCAACGGGGCAGATTATATTGTCTTCGTTTGTCGAATTTGATGAATGCAAATCTTGATCAATGTTAGATTTTTCAACATCAGGTGCACTAACTTTAAAAGTTAAAGCAAACAAATCACTTAACTTGAAACTTTTTTTAGCAGCTTCGTGAAGTACTTTTTGCCTTTTCTCTTTCTCTTTTTGAGCACATTAATAATTTGCAAGGTTATACACTTGGAACTTTTTAAACATTTCGAGGATGTGTAAAAAATTGTTTCAGTTCGTTTTTTTCTTTTTTCCATTTTTCCTTGATTTAAAACTATAACCAGAATAATTTCACAATCTCACCATGAATGTAAACAATTAGTCTGCATTTATTAAGTTTAATAATTGTTTATTAATTACTAAAATATTAAAACTAAAATTCTAGTAAGGTATAATATCAATATCACTTGGTGCTCAAAAACACAGCCCGGACGGTGAAATTTAACGAAAACGTCGGACATAGCAGAGACACAAATCAGAGACGTAGTCCGCTTATAAAGCTTGGGAGGGCTAGGGGTACAAAAATTATGCGATGTTGTAAGTTATTCTTTATTTATTACTAACCGAAATAATAATATTGCATAATTTTTTCATAAAAATCATAACTAGTACTGCGGGTCGCAGCCTCAGAGCGACCGTCCCACCGGGATTCCTTCCGGTGTCCCGCCGGCCCAGTCCGCCACTGGGGGTCGCACTTATCAGCCCCCTGTGAAGGTAGGAGACGATTGAAAATATGACTATGCGAAACTTTTTAATAAGTACCTATAAAACAATTACCAAATATCATTTTCCTACGCTTATTCAAATTTGAGAAATAAAATAAAAACCTAATTTTACCGCTCCCCTTTAGGGGGTGTAACCCCGGAAGGAGACATCTTAAGAAAAAAAATGAAATAAAGGACCCCCCCTTAATTTTCGATAAGGAATCCCCCCCTAAAACTAACTTTATTATTTCAAAACTATGTAAACAAAAAATTTGCACAATATAAATTATAATTGCTGTTCTAATATAAATCACATGCTCTGAATTCAATGGCGGACGCAGATTTTCGCTATCACATCAAGTTTTTCAAGAAAATGGAAAAACAGATTAATGATTCTCCATAAAAAACATTAAATTTCAAAACTATTTAAAAAAAGGCTGTTTGTATAATTTATATTAGAATTACTGTTCTTAACATGCTTTGAATTCAATGGCACACGCAGTTTTTCGCTATCTCAAGTTTTTCAGCAAAATGGAAAAAAAGATTAATAAGTCTAAAAAAATTTCCTTCAGATGAACAGAGTGAGCGATGGGTAAAGAACCATGGTTATTAGTATTGTGCAAAAGTAGTCATTTCAGGCTTCATTTCGAAGAATCAATAAATTGTCTCCATGAAGAAGGGTCGTAACTTTCTGCACCCAGTTTTTTGATAACAGCAGAAAATCTTTTTCACCGTTTCTGTACCAAGCAAACAACGTTCCAGGAGCTAGTAGGTGCTTGAAATGAAGTCTAGAGCCAAGGAATTGTGCAGCATCTTTTGAAAGACCCAAATCTCTTACCAAGTCGTTCAACTCTACTTGGGTGAACAATTGCAGTTGATTAATTTCTACTTCAAAAACCTCCATTGAATCATCAAGTTAGACACTACTTTTAGAAGATAAGCTGAGTCTTCCAGCTAAATACGGAGATGGTAAAGGAATAGGCCGTGTAAATGATGGTAAATCAGGGTAGGATATTTTACTCTTGTTCTTCCAAGTTGAAACCTTTTACATTGCAGCAACAAAAGTAGCAGTCATCAAAGTGGTTTTTCGGCTCTCTCCAAATCATCGAAATACCATAAGGCAATGATTTTTTTTTACCTTTTGTCCATTGTCTTGCTAGCTCAACACAAACAGCACATACTTGATGTGGAGCCCACGATTTATATTGGATGTTCAAGCCTAAGTATTCATGATATGCTTTTTTTACGAAATCTGTGATGTTTTGTCTTTGTTTTAACGTCTCGAAATTCCCACAAATGTAACAAAATATATCCGTACTATTTTTACACTTTCTTGCAGACATTAAAACAAAATTTAAATACCAAAAATTTATCAATACACAACCAAATCAATGAAAGACACTAGGCACAAGGTATACTTAACAGACTGATTCATTCTCGTATTTATGTATATCTGCCATAAGCAAATAAAGGATTTGAATTTTACCTGATGTATAAAACAAACGGGTTACATACATATTTAAAGGGTTAATAAAATTACTGTTATTGTATTTTGACTGATTTCTAATTGTTACAAATCCGGGAAACCAGGACATCAGGTGATAAGTAGCCAGCCTTCAGACCAATATGTTCGGGTCTACAAGACGTCGCGTCGTACCTGATATCAAAAAAATAAAAGCAGACTCGTAATCAGCACCACCGAATTAGTAAATAACACCAATCAAATTCAAAACAACAAAAATCATGTCGGCCTGTGTTATTAGTTTTATGGGTTTAATTCAAATATTGTTATTATATTAAATATAACGTAAGTATGTATTATTTTATTTAAGTATAAGATTAAATATTAAAGAATCACTATCAAAGTATTATTTTTTTTATTTGCCAGAAATAAAGCCTTACTGGAGCTACAGTGTTACACAATTATAAAAACAGTCTCATTTTCTTAACAAAAATTCTGGAAATGATTCTCAAATTCTTACCTATACAGGGTGTGTATAAATTGGCGGAAGCACTACACGTGGCGATGTTCTTCGTAAAATTCCAAGTCGAAAATCTTAATACAAAAACGTTGTACCATGCTTGCTGTGTCTACAAGAGGTCCTCAAAGTTTTGACATTCAGTCCTTTAATAAGCGTTATTATTTAATATTTGTTAATAAAAAAGCTGCGATTTGGAATAGAAATAAATTTTGAATAATATTTTTTCCTAGATATTGTGTTTTTCCTTTTAAAAGTTGGTGTTGAAAATATGTTAATCACTGATTTGAATGAAAATAATACATATGACAACATTGTCATTAGCTGTCATCTCTGTTTTTCTCGTAATTACTTCTTGTTTGTATTAGACGATACCTACCTAAAAGAATGCAGCTATGTTTACGAACTGAAGGCTTTCAGTTCGAATAAATATTATAAATATCTAAGTAAAAATTGCTAACATAAAAATGTCCAAATGCAAATCAATGGATGATGCAATGTTGTCAAATTGTTGTTTCTTTAAATGGTTCCTGAGGCCATAGGTAGCATGGTACAATATTTTTGTATTAAGATTTTCTACTTAGAATTTTACGAAGAACATCGCCACGTGTAGCGCTTCCGCCAATTTATACACATTTAATATAAATCTATTCGCACAAATATTTAAAATTAATTTTAATACAAAAATAATTCCCAATCATTAAAATGAATAAGATACACAATGTCACGTAGAAACACACTGGAATATATAGGGTGTCTCAATAATAATTTCCAGATCAATAACACCCTTGTTTTACTGAAGATATCATATTTTTGCCACGTGCCAGTTTACCTGATCTGAATTTCTTGTAAAAGCTACTAAAATTAGAATGCAACGCACCAAAATATTTTGTAATAACCAAGAGTGCTGGGGGGTTCTTATTGAGATGCCCTGTACACTGGACACACATACAATACATTACCATTGCTTGGCAACATTTTAAAAACACATTAAATGATAGAATAATAAAAACAGTCCTCAATACTTTAAATAATAATTATAAATCTCAAAAACAATTGAATATACGAGATCTGTAAAATTAGCTGCCATCATGGATTGCAACAAATTATTAAAACACACAATAGGCGTTTACGAAAATTATACCGGTAGATACCGGTTGCACCAACAGCGTTCGGAAATTGGACCGTTTTCGTACAAGTCATCGACTTCATCAACCCGGTGCATGATTTGTGGACCGAGAGATTATTTTCATACTTATTTCCGAACGCTGTTGGTGCAACCGGTATCTACCGGTATAATTTTCGTAAACGCCTAGTGTGTATACAGTAAGAACAGCAGAGCAGAAAAGGTTTATACATCATCAGTGCAAACAACTTTCTTCGTGGAATTTACATTTTAGCTAATGTAGGCGGCTATTGAAAACAGCTGCTATGCATAACAGCAACGAGTCGTGGACAACAGTTTGGTGATGTAAAGTACTTAAAATAATTATAAAAAGTTAATTTAAAACAACAAGTGCAGTTGCTTTAATAAAACAGTTTCGATCACAATGCTTTACTACTTTACACTAATGCTAAACTTCCCATAATTTCAGAGCCACATCATTTTAACATTAATACAAAAGATTCGGATAATTGATTATTCTGATTATAAATACTAGTAATTATATCTAAATTAGCACAGTTCCCCTTTAAATAAAAACAAATTTGGCATTTCTATTTAATACTTTTGGTAATCCAGTGGTAAAAAGTAAAATGTTTGTGAAGAGTTTTACAGTCCGTTTATATTCTTGTTTCTGTTTCTTACCAATCTTTGGGCCGCCGCTAAATTATAAACGACGATATGATGGGTTTTGGTCCGATCCTCATACAGACATATTTTAGACCGGCGAACTGCAGCATTAAATTTACCAAATTGTTAAACATAATTAACATATATTTAAATAAAATTTGTGCATTTTATTTAGGATAACTTCACGCCAGTCAGGTGTAAAAACACAATTCCATTTGTTTAATGAAAATCGGCACACGATCTATTATATCTAATAATACAGCGAGGGCCGTATTAAGTTCATTTTTGTACTTAAACTTTGCACTTTAATTAAATTTGATTCTGCTATACTTAATTAAAAAGAAAATAGTATTAATTTCAATGGATGATTCACTCTATTGATTTCCGTTAATTTAGTTATTTCATTTACTTTTTGTTCCGTTCTTAGTCTTTGATGGTAGTTGACTTTGTAAAAATATTCGAAACAATATCGATTTCCTTTGTATTAGTATCAAATTAGTATTAAACTATTAAGTAATGAAGTTTATTGATTTTTTTAACATTTTCTGATGGAACCTCTTCTATTGCTTAGCGAAACCCCATTTTGGTAAACGCTGGTCTATTAAGTCACGGAACCCTTACACGATTTTTTAAAAATTGCGGAACCCTAACCGTACCAAAACCCTTCGCAAAACTCCGGGATTCCGCGAAACCTACTTTGGGAAACGCTAGTCTAGATACTTAATGTAAAAAGGTACGTCGAAAGTTGTTTGCATTACAACATTTTATATTTAATTATTATGTACAACACAATTAAACACGGTTTCCCTGACCTATTTAATATCTAGTGTACCATGGTGAAAACTCATCAGGCCAGCTCGGCCCAACATTCTATCATGAGGGCGTAATAGCGCAACAGCTTTCGGGAACAAATCATGCTGATAACTCCTTGGTTGTTGTATGGCTAAAACAAAAATAAGTTACAAAAATGAATGCCCCCAGAAGAAGTATACAATTTTATGTTTTAAATATTAATTTTAGGTTTAATTCTTAACATTAAAAGCAGGGCCGCATTTACATTTTTAGAGGCCCCAGGCACAGTCAGTACAAAGAAAAATAAAATTGTTCTGAACGTTTACCAGTCTCAAAAAATGAAGTACTGTTACTGATGAAGATGTTAGTGAAGTCTCAAACAACGGAAATGAAGAATTGTCTCTTCAACAACAATTACCTATTAAAAAAATGTGGGAGGAATGAAACCTAGTGTTACTTACTGTGGTTATAGAATACAACAGTAGCGGCTGGTAGGCAAGCCAAAAGTATCAGACCTGGCCAATTTATATAGGATTTGTAATTTGAAACGATTTGTTTGAGGAATTATTTAACTTTAAATTTAAATATATTTCCATCATTACACCGATATTATATAAGGAGTTTTATAATTTGGGAACGCCGGCCGTTACCAAGTTTGCCGAAATATCTTTACCAATGTGTTATGGAAATATGAAATATTAACCTGGCGTGCACAAACAATTTACAAATTAAGCTATCCAACATAATATAATCCAAAACAAAAAGGGACACTTTAATACAAAACAAGCAACAAAACTAATTACTAGTAAATTTTATTACGAAAGTGCATTTTTTAACCTTGCAAATTATAACTCTGCAGCAAGTTTTGTATTTACATCACAGAACATATTTACAGACTTATTCATGGTCCTGCCTAGAGGAATAAGGATTCCTTATTCCTCGTTTCATGTTTCATAAATCTACCTTGACCGAACAAGGAACCTTATTGGCTACCTTATCTCAAGGGAGGTTGCGAGCTTCCTTGAGGCTTCCTCAATCCTTAACAGCCGTATTCATAGTCCTTCCTTATCTTAAGGATCTTGAGGAATAAGGAATCCTTATTCCTCAAGGAAGGACTATGAATACGGCTGTAAGATAAGGAAGGACTATGAATACGGCTGTTACATAACCAAAATGTAAAAAAGTAATGAATAAAAAGTATTACTTAATTACCATAACAATGGGTCAATCTAAACAGATGAATCTTCCTTAGGTGTAAGCACATTTTGCTGTGGTTACCATTGTTGCTATTGAGATTATGATTGTTATTAACAAAGGTAACCAAAGTAAAATTTGTTTACACCTAAGGAAGATTCATCTGTTTAGATTGACCCATAACTTTATAATATTTGGGCAACAGCCCAGCAAACGCGATTTCAAATTATGCAAGTTCTGGATAAAGTAACTTACCTACATTGTAACGTAGGTTAGAATAATACAGCTGAACACAGCAACTACGACACTACACAGGAAAGCCAACTATTAAATATATTGTAACAGCCCGTCTAGTTCTAGCAATTTATCTATGGAATGAGTTCTGGTGGATAGAGGGCAATAGTCACAATTATGCAATACTAGTAGATCTGAGGATGATGTAACTTTAAATTATGTTCCCTATCATGAAATATAAAATGTAGTTCATTGATAGCCTTGACGTAGTGCTTTTCACTTAATTTTTAATACTTCGCTCAGTGCGCCAGCAAGTACAAGTACATCGTACATCGATTTTCATTACTATGGAGTCTACTCCAAGAGTTCTCTCAATACAAAGTCATGTTGTATCTGGTTATGTGGGAAATAAAAGTGCAACATTTCCACTACAAGTAAGGAAACTTTGATGTGCAATAACGTACATTGGTACCACTTGTAATTGCAAATCCCATGTTTTAAACACAGAGGAGTTCACAATGTATTGCTCTTGTATGAAATTTCCGAATTGAAATGTTTACAAATTAGTACATTGAGTTAAAATTTTAAACTCCAGAATTATCATCTTTTGATATAACTGTCCTAAATTATACTTAAATGTTACTGCCTTTTATTATTCAATATTATGTGGTGGCCTGTTCACAAATAGTTTTTTAATGAATTGTTTGCATTGGCGCCAAAACAGCTATTGTTGTAGTTACTAGGATTTGAAGTGGATCCAATTAATTCTGTGCAATTTTCAAACCACACCGGTTACGGAACTGTAAAAGGACAAATCTTAACAGAAACTGATCTAGGAGATTTAGCTGAAGGGTTATCACTAAATGGATTAGATAATTATTCTCACTTATTAACGGGCTATGTTGGAACTCCCTCGTTTCTAAATCGCATTGCTGCTTTGATTAAACATCTCAAAACCATTAATCCCAATTTGATATATGGTAAGCAATTATAAAATAAACTATTAGTGTTTTACATGAGGTCTTATAGTTTGTGACCCTGTGATGGGTGACAATGGTAAAATGTATGTACCTCAAGAACTTTTACCCATATACAAAGAAACCATCGTACCCCTGGCAGACATCATAACACCAAATCAGTTTGAAGTTGAACTACTAACTGATCAAAAAATTACAAACTTGGATGATGCTTGGAAAGCGATAGAAATATTGCATCATAAAGGTTGTAAAACCGTAGTATTATCTTCTACAGAATTGGGAAATGAAAAACACCTCTTGGGTTTGGCTAGCAGTAAAGCAGGTAATAATTTTTACTTCTTATTTTTACTTTTTATTTCATTATAAAATACTTTGTTGTGTTTTCCTTCTCACACAGCAAAGATATACAGATATACATACACCTTTTAATTCTTAATCTGTATGCAGCAGCTTTGTTGGCCACATATGAATGTACCCCTTTATCATCTGTATTGTTTTCAAATTAAAAAAATATATACAAATATTAATTAATCTGACATTTTTTAACCTTTTTTTAAAATTCATCTGGGATATGGTCAAAAATAAAGAATTTATTGATGATGTTTTCAGTTATTTTGCCTTTCCAGTGTAGCATGAAATAATGAAATGACCATAACTTAATTTTTTTAAATGAAACTCGTTTTCGGATTAAGAATAAAAAACTACATTCAGAAACATCGAGGATTTTATTTTAAAACAAAGTTAATAAAATAACTGGAAAAACTAACTAACACAATCAAGATAACACTACTGTAAGTTTGTTGTCAGATTTTATTGTTGTTTATCATTACCAACTTTGATAATGGCAGTAAAAATTACAGAATCAGACCAAATTGAAATTTATTATGATAAGTGATACAAAAAAATAGTTATAGATATATAAATGCAAAAGTAAATGGTGATATTCATTTGCTTTGATAATTAAAAAAAAAACTTTTTTTTAATTCTTTACAATGATATGTTGTGGTTAACTAAATTTATTTTGATATTTGATCTCGAAACTAGAAAAAAATTGTTTAGATTTGAAATGTACACTAATTTAAGTTTTACGGTAAATGTGCCATGATTATTTTTTTAAAGTAAAAGCGTCGCTCAGTTGCTCCTTATAACAAGTCATTTTTGTAACTATCAATTAGGGTTTAAAAATTGCCATTGTGAGCCTCGAATTTCAGACACACTGTATACATAAAAAATGTTGTTGATAATATTAGTTTACAACCAGCCTTGAAATGTGTCAGTGTATTTTGTTACTTGAAATCTGTTTTTAATAATGCAGTTATTAAAGGGAGAAAGACAAATAAATTTACAATCTGTACAACACACTGTTTTTTAAACTCTTTTAACGTATGGTATCATAAAGATTGCTTTTAGTAACTACAATTATTTTATATTCTATTCCAATTGATCCAAAATAAATTATAAATATTTTGTACATTTAAAAAATATTAAAGCGTTACCTGAACTTTACTCCAGTCTATAAGGGTATGGTATTTAGCACTTGATTGGGATCTGTAAAGAAAATAATGATAACGTTAGATATTTAATTTTAGGAGATCCTACAACAATGACGATTGAAATTCCAAAGTTTCCAGCCACATTTACAGGCACTGGTGATTTATTTGCCTCGTTATTTATGACTTGGATGCATAAGACAAATAATCAAGTAAAAGAATCATTGGAAAAAACAATTGCTTCACTTCAGGCTATTCTTAAAAGAACATTAAAATCGGCTACAGGTAAATATAATTTTTTGTAATAATGTAACCTTATTTTTCATATTATAATATTCACGATGCAAAGATACCTATCATTATTGTATCATGATACAGTTTTTAAAAGTTATTGGTTCACAGTGTTTATTTTAATGATTGTAGTGTACATAGAATCATCTAATAGTATATTAAATAATAAGAATTGTAAAAAGCACATTACACACGAGCCGCGTAGCGTAGATTGCGTAGTTGCTTTACAACTCGAGTTTTGTAGCATACTTTTTCTACAATCACATAATAGATACGATTTTATCGGTTTTTTGGCTAATAGTAAACACATGAATGTACACTGTTAACTGTCAAGTTTGACTTGAGTCTACTTTGATCATTTCTAGAAAACTGTGCTTTTTGCATACTGTACAGGGTGGACCAAATTCGAATGTTTTACGGGGTATCTCGATTACCGTAATAGATAGCGAAAATCTGATTTCGGTCTCTTGGGCTATTCTTTTGAGAAAATAACGCCTATGCAATCAGATTTTTTTATCGGATTCCATTTTGGCATTACAGACGAAAAATGAAATTTCATCATTTTTGAAAATTTGCTGTAACTTCTTTATTTATTAAATTAGAACAAAATGTTATAGAGGTTTTTTATACAGATTTTTATGCTTAATTTAAAAACAAAAGTAATTTTTTCTTAGCCTCCTTGACTTTCGAGATATGGAGTAAACTTAAATTTTTTTAAATGGAAACCCTAGTTGGCCATGACGTAATGTGAAAGAGTATTTTTTTAGCTTTTCAAAAATATATAGTTTTATATATTTGTTTCAAAAAATAGCCAAGATATGGCCAATTTTGTAAAAATTCGATCATCAAAGTTTGCCATGATTTCGTAAACAAGTGATGTTTGCAATTATTCACATATATAATAAACATATATCGCGCATTCCCTATCTTCCCTAGCTAAAAAAATACTCTTTCACATTAAATCAGGGCCAACTAGGGTTTCCATTTAAAAAAATTCAAGTTTACTCCATATCTCGAAAGTCATGGAGGCTAAGCAAAATTACTTTTGTTTTTAAATTAAGCATAAAAATCTGTATAAAACACCTTAATAACATTTTGTTTTAATTTAATAAATAAAGAAGTTACAGCAAATTTTCAAAAATGATGAAATTTCATTTTCCGTCTGTAGTGCCAAAATGGAATCCGATAAAAAAAATCTGATTGCACAGGCGTTATTTTCTCAAAAAAATAGCCCAAGAGACCGAAATCAGATTTTCGCTATCTATTGCGGTAACCGAGATACCCCGTAAAACATTCGAATTTGGTCCACCCTGTATGGTAAGACCCTCTTACTATGCATGCAGATTGTACAGTAATATGATTTACAGAGGTGGTTGTAGTTGTAGAAAAAATAAATAACAAATGGATTATTGACATTTACAAATTTTGTTGATATAATTTAATGAAAAAGTATTTATCTAATCTTTTGAAATATTATGTAATAGGTTTTATTGGTAAAAGATTTTAAATTATGGTTTTGATAAATATACTTTATCGTCATAAAAACAGTGTTGTTATTTTTACATTTCTTAATGCATTGAAGATACTTAATTACTAAATTATGTTTAAAAATGGCAGATGTTACATTAACCTTATTTTTTTAAGTTGTTGGTTTAACACCAAAAAGTCTAGAACTAAAACTCATCCAAAGCAAGGAGGATATAGAAAACCCAGAAGTAGAAATTTTTGCTAAACTGGCATAAATAACGAATGAATGCACTTTACACATTCCTGCAAGAGAACCAATAGTAGTCTTCCATATAAATAAATGTCTTCCATAATACACATTTAGGTAAAGATTCACCAAATATGGGGTTACACTTTAATAAGCATTTTTTTAATATATAATTACATTTTATTTTTTTATTAATGTTCACTGAAATGTACTATAATACAAAATTGTTTTAAATTTACGCAATCGAGAGTACTAGATATTGTTTAGTCAATCAATGACATTTTTCTGGATACATCAAAGTTTTACATTGTTGTGATAGCACATTCATTTGCAGTTTCCAAACAAAAAACAAAACATGTTTTAGTTTGAAAAATTCCCATTTATCAGTAGTTATTCATTCAAATGTAAACAATGTGTACATATGTATTTACTGTTGAGCTGATACCCATTATATACTTTTTTAGCTTTTAATTAGACCACAAAAGTTTGAAATATGTAGTTCTATAGAACAATTATTAACGGGCAAGTGTTCTAATTAGTTATATGTAACACGTTTTTAAAATAAAACATCAAGTACTCTAAACCTGTTGAGGTGATACATTCATAATACTTAATATATTTCGCAAATATGTTATTTAAATTTTAATAATAATGTTGATGTGTGTAATGTTTCTATCTTAATATTCACTTTAATTATTTTTCCTTCATAAGAAAAGTCTTATTTTATGTATTGACTAGTCGAGAATTTTATAGTTTATTAGGTACATAATTAAAAATTATATTTTGTATTAGCTGTAAGTGTTTTAAGTAACCCCATGTGTTGTTATTTACTATGTAGTATCGTTTTATTGGTGGTGTATTAGCAAACTTATTTTAAAATTTAATGTTGTTTATTTGTGCAGTGACAATATACAGGGTGATTCAAATTCGAGGGCGACCATGGAGATCTCGCTTATTATAATAGCTAAAGTATAGGTTTAAATTTGGCAAAGTTGCTAAATTTGGTGCCCATTAATAATCCGAAGAGAAATTGGAAATGTCTTAAACGGTATCCGAGAAAATTAGGAAAAACCAGAAAATACGATTTTTGAAATAGGAATAGGAATGCTATATTGTCCTTTGAACAGATACTTAGGGAAATATGGGGCTTTTGCCAAACCCAGAAGATAATATGGCAGAAAGGTTTCAGATGAAAGTAAAAAAAAACACTTTTATTACAGACAGATCCGGAAAAAACACTATTTTTCTACGTTAAACAGAAACTTAGTACATTTGTTAAAAGTATGTGATAACCTATAACAAAAATTAAAAGAACGGTATAAAAAATTCGCAGCAAATCGCGTTTTTCTTCGTTATTAAAGTTCATTTTTACGAATGTATTAATGTGACATGTTATAGGCTTTCAAAACTTTTAGTTTGTTAATTGGTTGTCATGTAAACAACATAAACTACAAAGACCGGCCTACCTGATTTATCGTGGTTGTTGATAAAAACGCATTTTTTCAAATTTGACAATGAAAGAAGAAGTAAAATAGCATGTGTGATACATCAAAGAATTCAGCAAAACAAACACTATTTGATTATGTAAATGGGAAATATTGCGCCCATAAGAAAAAATAAAGTTGGTTGTCATAAAACAAAAACGAATCGATTTAGGAAAATTTGTGACCACCATCCGATGCGGCTTAAAAATGTGCTTAAGCAATGTTTTTACACATTTAAAATATTTTAAACTCCAAAGGAGTCATAGACGATTTTCAAAAATTGTATTTTCCAGTTTTTCCCAATTTTTTTGAATACCGTTTGAGATATTTCCAATTTTTTTTCGAATAATTAATGAGCAACTTTGCCAAATTAAAGCCTAGACTCTAGCTATTATAATAAGCGAAATCCCCATGGTCGCCCTCGAATTTGAATCACCCTGTATGTATGACAATAGCGTTTATCAATGTATAATTAAAGTATAGTAAAAGGGTGACCACAAAGTGTAATTGAATATTAAAGCAGACAAGATTTGATAATAAATCTATTTATAAGAAAATAATTTCGTCAGATTTCCTTCCATTTACCAGATAATTCATCGCAAGAGTTGGAGTTTGTAAATCCGCACAGTAAAACCTCACGAGCCGTGCTATGGCCACCTATTGCATAGTGTATGTATTATTATATATGGTCATGTAAATTTAAATAACAAACTGTTTTGTTGATTTATATATTTTTACCAATGAACTAAATTCTTACAAAAATATTTTTTTCTGCCTAATAAAAATAAATAAAAACATTAATCAAATGTAGAAAATATATATATATATGTTTATGTTATAACGTAGGTTCTCGTGGATGGAGATATGTGCAACACAAGATTCTCGGGTGGTCCACGTCTTCGTAGCGCAGCTCCGATGAGAGCCGTTGGTCATCCGATGTTTCGGCAAGGTCGCATTTGCCATTTTCAAGGAGAGACTGAACTGTTTATATTGACAATTTCGAGCTAAACAATTCAGCCTATCTTTGAAAATGGCAAGTGCGACTTTGCCGAAACTTCGGATGACCAACGGCTCTCATCAGAGCTGCGCTACGAAGACGTGTAACACCCAAGAACCTACGTTATAATCAGGGACCCGAACCGAACCGGAACCGGAACAAAAACCGGAACGAACCGGTGCCTTTTTCATGAACCGTGAACCGGAACTGAACCTCTTAGTTAAGAAATCACAAAACCGCAAAACCGAACCGAACCGACTGGCGTGAACCGCTTAAAACCGCTACAACCGGTTAAAAAACCGGTTCGGAACGATATTTTTTATAAAAAATTGGATTTTATTTTTTTCGTAATTTTTGATTACATCTTACCGTAGATAAAAAGAAAATATTTAAGACAGTTCAATTTGTAAATAATTAAATATGCATCTTCTATCACAGTCGTATTTGAAAAATGTATTCTTTACCGCGATTAATAGAACGCAGGCGCTCTTGCTCGTCAAGCCGTCTTTCACTACAAACCGCAAGTTTAAACTTGTTGAATGGACTGTATAATGCGGCATTGCACATAGTACTGTACCTACTTTGAAATGGCGTGCGCTTACGTACTTTTATAAATGGTTAGTTATTGCTTCTAATTTGGAAAACTGTAAGTATAACTTTATATTACTAAGAGTACTATACTAACTAAATTTCCACACGAATTACATCATTGTTTTGTAGGTTTTGTCAGTGAATACATTTGAAATTTTTTCAAGATTTTTTTCATGGAATAGTTGCTTTTAAATCATAGATCACTTTGACCCATTTAACCAAGTCTGTATCTCTTACCGTTTACGAGATCCCCATGCTGTTCAAGTTAACTTATATCAAAATATGTTGATTTTTCTAACATACAAAGATTTGTTTTTCCTTCAGTTTAACACATTTTTGGCGAAGAATCTCCATTTTTGTATTTTTAGCGCATAAGCTACCCCGATATGAGACCCTCGATATTACACTGACTTAATTTGACAGTTTTATTTAATACTCTACAAAACAAACACAAATTTGTATATAAATAAAATTGTAATGTGTTTTGTTATTTTGTACTCAGAAATTAAAATTTAGTTTTACCGCCTGTTTGTTGCAATAATGTTTGTTAGATGGCGCAGTATATATCAAGGTAAGGTTAGGTTATATATATAAAGAGTTTGAAGTTTAAATATAAATAAAATTTATATGTTGTGGGCAGTGGCGGCTCGTGCATAAGCACTGCGGCACTGCAGCACCCCCAGCAAAAAAATGAAAAACCCAAATTTATTATTGTTTAAAAGAAAATATTAAAAACAATATTTACAAGCATGATATAAATGCAATTATACATGTTAAAGATAAAAAATTGCGTTTGGAAATCGTGAAAAGAGTGATTAAACGCTTTATAGCTACATTGCGAACAGTGGAACTGCCAGCCAGAGCAGTTCCGCTTTTATAATATTCGGTTAGTCTCGGGCTAGACACAGGGCTAGATCCGGCGATATTCGTTGTCTGCAAGTAAATGCAACACCGGCACTGCCAATTTCGCAGTTCCGATACAGTTGACCATATGCAAAGTGGATGATGCTTTAGCTTTAGCGCGTACGCCAGAACAGGACAGTGGCTTTATTAGTTTGCGCTACGGAAGTAAGATACGAAATTTTTTATAATTATGTTGTTATACCAGAAAAGAATTCCATAATTTTATAGGATTGCTGGAACTATTAAATGCATTAAACGAAGAAAACTTAGCAAGTGTTTTTAGTGAATGATTAAACTTATCAAAATTTTAGTAACAATTCCATGGACTACTTCAGAAGCAGAAAGGTGTTTTTCCACTTTAAAAAGAGTAAAATCGTACTTAAGAAATACTATGACTATGAGTCAAGAACGGTTGACAGCACTATGTATGGTATCAATTGAAAAAACGATGGTTTCACAAATTCAAAATTTAAATGAAATGGTTATTGAGAAATTTTGCCAAGGCAAAAATAGAAGAATGGAGTTTATTTTTAAATAATAGATTTTTGTAAATACGATTTTTTTTTCACGAATATAATTCTTGTAATAATATTTTTTGTATATCCCTTTATTATGAATAACAAATTTATTTAACATATACCTTTTTTTATGAACTTTTTAATAACCTGGCTATATATTAAACAGCACCCCTACTTAAAATTTTCACCGGCCGCCACTGGTTGTGGGTTTATGTTTTATTACTATTTTTATACATTTTGTACTAAAAAAAAACGTATTGAACCGAAACCGGAACTGAACCGTTACCGCCGAACCGGTTACCGAATCATTAAAAAATAAAAACCGGTGGTTCGGAACGTAAACCGAAAAGTTAAAATTTATCGAACCGGTAACCGGAACTGAACCGTTATTCTTACCGGTTCGGGTCCCTGGTTATAATATATATAAATATATATACATTATCAAGCAAAGTCCTGATTATAAGAAATAATAATATATACAAAGGTACACATACTTTAAATTTAACTTCACAACAAATACACCTGTTTAAAATTAGCATTACATAATTACAAAAATATTTACAATATATATGATTTTATAGTAGTTACTAAAAAACAATCTTTGTAAAATAACTGATCAATGTTCCAGTGGCAAACAGTTTATGCAAAAGGTGTACTGAATACACCACAATCATCCATAGCCAAAATTTAAAAACACTTGCATATTTTTCTGTTATTCTTAATAAATTGTTTATTAATAAACAGCATGCAGCACAATATCTATCTACTGTACAGATACAGTCAAAATAGTAATAGTAAGTGAAAAAATGTGTAAATGTTCAAAGAGAACATTTTAGAAATTGAGAAAAATTCTTGAACGAAAAAATTAAATTACATATTACGTAATAGAGAATTTCAAGACCTTTCAAGTGATTTATTTAAAATTATAACATGCCGTTTAAATGTAAAAAAATTACAGACCTAGAGAGTTCTTACTGGGAAATATAATATGGTATTATATTTTATGATAATAAAATTTTGTGTAAAATAACATTTGAAATTATAAATCTTAACATGATTATGGCTGACGTTTAGATTTATAGATTAAACACCACTTAAAGCAGATTTACTTAAGTTACCTAAGTACATAAATCTATATTTTATAAATTACATTTATTTACAAAATATATCGTCGGCATATTTACTTTGTGACCTCATCACTATGCAAGACTTAATAAATATTGACATAACACTATCTTAAACCTATAAATTATAATAGAAAGCATAAGATATATCATTTAGCGAGAAACATGAAGTTGTACAGAAAGATTTAAATGGTGCCTTTCCACGCGAGAGTAAACTACTCTCGATAGCAGCGTCACCAAGGATACAGCCAATCGCGAGTTACTCTCAGGGGCTGTATCCTTGGCGACGCTGCTATCGAGAGTAGTTTACTCTCACGTGGAAAGGCACCATTAATAAATCAGACCACTGCTGAACTACATAAACGTGAAAGCTCAGCAGTTATTCCTGTAAAACAATATTACTTTTCAAAGTAGTTTCACTGAAATTTTTTAGTTGGCCCAAAGACAAATTATGAGAGATGAATCGAGCCACAAATACACTCATGGAGAGCAGTTATTCTCTGTGGAAATAGGTAGGGGATTGGTACATATGTCCACAAATGTATTAATTCACATATATTTAAGTTTGCCAAATATTTTTGTCACAATCACATTTTTTTATATTTTAAAATATTGTGACAGGCACATGCACTAAATTAATTGCACACTGTATACAAATATCTATTTTTTGATAAGCTTTGAAAATATAACAGATTAAAATCAATCTCTAAAAACCAAATGCTGTAAGCAAAAAAAAAACAAATTGTAACTCCTGTGTTCCTCAAATAATCAGAATACATTAAAAACAAGTATATCCCTATAATAATTTTTTTTAACAACCCAATAATAAACCCAGCGACATTATTTCAAAATCATTGTGCTTAATCAGAGTTGTAACTTTTTACTTAAAAAATGCCAACATAACTTTAACATTGGACTATAATAACTATTAGCGCTGTTTTGATAACAAACAAGTGCCGATACAATTTTCCCATTATAATTTTTTATTTTTTTTGCTTATCTTTATATTATACATATGTGAGCTTTTTATTACACTGGCATCCGATGTTTGTCAAACAAATCGTTTACAGAAAAAAGTTTCAGAACCGGTTTTGTCACGTTTGCTATTTCCTTTACATTAAATTACAAAAATAAGTTGTACAGCCAACTTTAAAATAACTAAGTCAAGTTAATTTATTAAGCAAAACCTGTTCTCGTTTTGTATCAAATGTACTAAATCACCAAACACTTTTTACATTGACTGATTTTTTAATAATCATCATATAGTGTTCTCTTCTGTTAAATGTAGGTTCAGATAAAAGTAAAACATGTACCATTATTTCCGTTATGAATATTGTAATCAAATACTATCAGTCTTAAACGATAATGCCGGTACATAAGTTTTCCATTTCATGATATTTCAAGTTGTAATTATTGTTTGATGAATTTTAGCCATCACGAAAAACTAACTAAATCAAAATGAATCACAGTCAACACATTTGCATTTTATATCAGCCAGAATTACTTCATCCACCTATGTTACTTGACTTCAAGATTATGTTTCGTTTTGACAAGGTTATTGAAGCCAGTATATATTTAAAATGGAGTCAAAGCAGGTGGTGGATTCTTAACGCAATATTTGTCATTTTCTATATTCCACAGAACATCATAACTTTCATATAGGTACTTCAAGAAATTTACTAACTTTTTCCACGTTCTGTTATTGACATAATTGACTTTTCACAAACGACTCTCAGTTGTGTTAAATTTGTATGATAAAACAGTTGCATCGTTTAAGTTGTCAATGAAAAGTTTAAAGGCTCTCTTCTCTACGTGAAACTTAAAAGTCGGCTTCAAGTCAACAATATCAGGTTCACATTGGATAAGTGATTTCAAGTCGCTTGAATTTAAGCAACTTGACTAATTACAGTACTAAGTAGTTTTTCGTGCTTCCAACTGATTTAGAATCGTTCAGCAATATCTTGAACTTCAACTGAATTTATTATCAATGAATTTTTTGCAAACTTTTGAACATCAAGCAATACTTTTTAGCTATTTTCTTCAGTTATTGGTCTATAAATAATTATTTTATAATTTTTTTTTGTGCTCTCTCATAAAGTTAGTTGACAACACTTATTAATTTTTCTGACAGGTTCTTCTGTCTTACCTTGTAAATTAAACCAACTTTATAACTTTTATAATAACAAAGTTACGCATGTAACAGTGCAAACTTGAATCTCAGTATTTAACCATAACATTTTAACAGTTCCATTAATATTGGATATAAAACTGGCAGGTACCGGAATTCCATGAAATACTTTTTTAACCTATGGTCTTTAGCCAATAATAAAAAATGAGAACAGCTTTGTTTGCTATAGTTTACATATATTTTACAATATTTTTTTTAATGTATAACTTAAGATATTACGGACTGCCCCATTTATTTATTACACCATAATATTAAAAATTATTTTAGACTAATTCGAATGCGCAAAAGAATCAGTGATAAATTCCCAAATATGCTTAAAATGTTAAACACAGAGCTGCAAACAATACTAAACTGCTGAACCAAACCAATCTAACATCAAATTCTGAACCATAAAATACAACACAATTAATCACACCAAGTATTTTTTTAATATTCATTTAACATTTAAGTATTTCTACAATTTGTTTTTACCTTGCTCCGAATCACAATCAAAATGTTACTGTGAGGCGAAACAGTTTAATATGTTAATCGAAACACCGTAATCTATAGTGGATTGCAGCTCTGGATCAACAACTAAATCTACATCATCATTATTTAAAAAAACACAAAACACCCACGTCATGAAATAAAATAAATCTTGAAATTAATTATCAGCCTAATGTAAGATCACTATCACTATATCATGAAATTTGAAAATCAACTAAATATCATTATATACAGGTATATTAATATACTAAGTTGTAATATGCAAATTTATTGGATGCTAGGGCTATCAGTTCCACTGCCACTGTTTGCATTTTCTTTGGCAACAGCCAAACGTTCTCGTTTATTGCTTTTTGAAAGACTAGCTATCTCTTTTAATAAAGTTTGGATTTTTATGCCCAAAGAATCACATTTGTCGTTATGTTCTTTTTGAGATTTTTGCATTTTTGTTCTAAATTCGTTTTCAATTGTAAAATGTTTCGCTTTCAATTCGGTGATCTGAAAATAATGTGATTTATTATTAAAAATACACAACAATTGGTAAGAATGTAATATTTTGCAGCAAAAAAATTATATAACCACTTTGTTTGTGTTCAGTCTACTACGAAATTAAAATAAAGTTAAGACATAATTTCTTTTTCAAATGTTGATACATTTTTAAACATACTGTACTATTTTTTATAGCTTACACATTTTATTACTTCATTTGGCACACTACAACTGCATTACGTGATTACGTTGCAAGTTATATTAGTACCCCTACATGTACAGGGTGTAACACAAAAAACGCCGCAAGCGTAACTTCGTTGTTTGTGGTCCGATTTTGATGAACAAAAAACCAAATGAAATGGCTCCTCAAATACTATACATTGAATTGGATTTAAAAAAAATTCAAGTTGAATGTCAAACGATGGTCTTTTTTTTCCAAATGGCACGCACCATCTATATTTTTTTTACTTAATCTGGTAGACATTTTTTTTCTGAATTCAATGATGTAATCATAAGTTAATTTTAGTGCTAAACTATTAAGAAATAAAAGATAAAAGTTTTAACTAAAATAGGTTAGGTTTCACAAAATTTTCAAGCGTGCCGTGGAAAACAAAAAAATCTTAATCAACAAATGTCATTTAAATACCACACTGACGTTTAAATGACATTTGCTGATTAAGATTTTTTGTTGTTTTCCACGGCACGCTAGAAAATTTCGTGAAACCCAACCTATTTTAGTTTAACTTTAATTTTTTATTTCTTATTAGTTTAACACTAAAATTAACTTATGATTACATCATTGAATTCAGAAAAAAAATGTCTACCACATTTAGTAAAAAAAAAATAGATGGTGCCATTTGGAAAAAAAAATTGACTATCGTTTGACATTTAAGTTGAACTTGAAAAAAATTGAAATCCAATTCAGTTTATAGTATTTGAGGAGCCTTTTCTATTACTTTTTTGTTCACCAAAATCGGACCACAAACAACGGAGTTACAGCTTGCAGCGTTTTTTGTGTGTAATGAAATCACTCGTTTTTCGTTTTGTTTTTAATTAAAATTTAAAAATGTAAACGTGACATGTGCATGAAACCCAATTAATAAAACAGAAATTACTTTAACTTTATTGTTTTAGATGGAACATCCCAAAACAATTTTTAATAAAACTAGTACATAATAATTTTGAACACTCTTTAAAAATATTAATAATTTTTTCAATAAACTTTATTTTTTTTAAATTCTTACACTCACAAACAAAAAATATACTAATACTTTTATTAACTGTTTCTTATTTACTCAACATTCGCAAGAAAAGTAAAATTGATTGAATCCCTCTTAATATTTCACATAAACTGTTGGACTTTTTTTTAACAGTCTGTCACTGGTTCTATCAAACAATTATTGTGGCAAGACCACGGTCTACTACACAGGTTGGGAAACTCCCATATAAAACCGACTGAGGCCGGTAACTAGTTCCGTAAATTATCCCACAGAGGCGATAAGTCTAAGAACCATTCGCCATAAATGATCACTAGATGGCGATACGTCTAAGAACCGGTTCGTGCACAAGATTTTGACATAATCAGCGAGATTTATAAGCTTTCGCTTAAAAAATTCGAATTTAATCAATCAGATGATGTATATAAAAATGTTTTAATTGAATTTTTAAGTCAGGTTTGTTTAAAATAGGTTCTTAAACTTAATCGCCATTTAACGGATTTTTATGGCGAATGGTTCTTAGATTATCGCCGTCTAGAGGAAATTTATGTCGAAAAGTTCCAGATTTTTTGACAGGCTTCCTAACCTGTGTAGTAGACCGTGGGCAAGACTGATTTACTATACTTTTGCACAGGGCTATGCAGTCAAGTTTGAAAATCACTGCTCTGATCCTAAACAGCGCGGTAAAAGAATATTGAATTAATAGAATCCCCAAACATGGTTACAGTTACCACTTGTCCTGTCTTTGCATGAACGAACACGTTGTTAATCAACTATTTGTTCATTATTTGTACTGAACGAAAAAATATTAAGTTAAATTTATCAATCAAATTTTTCATTCTTTTAACTCGACACGATTTGAAAGTTTTCTTTTTTATTTGCTTAACATATCACACAATGTTCCAAATGCAACTTCAGTTTTGAATGTACTCTGGTGAAAATTATTAATATGTACAAGTAAAATGAACGAATAGTGTTATAAATCTCAACTGATACATTTTTACCAATATCTCAATTTAGAAGTTATTACATCAATGAGAATACAAACCATCTTATCTTTGCCTAACAACTGAGCATCTTTCATACTCAGTTGTTTTTGTAAACTTGCTATTTGTTCTTTCAGTTGAGTCATTGCTACAACATGATCAGAACTGTTTGGGTCCAATTCTGCCCGAACTAAACCTGGTCCTGTATTATTTCTTGCTACTTTGTTAGCAGGTCCATTATCATTATCAGATGGTGGCATTTTTGTTACATCCATTCGATGAGGCCGTTTATTATGACTACGTAATCTAAAAGAAATAACTTATCAATTTTTGGAACACATTAATCACCTATACTAACTGTATTATGAAAATATTGTGCAGAATATTTTCTTCTTTATATAAATGTATGTTAATGCAATTGAGCAGACTAATTTCTCAATTAGGCATGATTAATTATTGAGTTTGTTCATATTTGTTCTTATCATGCAAAACATTAAGGACATTTTAAAGTAACATGTTTTTACAGTTATTTAATGCAGTATGCCAGTGGTCCCCAAGCCCCGGACCACGAACCAATACCGGTTCGTGGATCAAATGGTACCGGGCCGCACAAGGCCCTGCTTAAAAATCAAAATATTGTAAAAAAAAAAATTAACATACCCAATAAAAAATTAAATAATTCTCGACAAAAAATAATTATTCAGTTGAGAACCCCTTCACGCCAAGTTACCGCCGACACAATACCTTCGAAGTAAAAAACATAAGCAACACACTTCGGGTGTCATTGTCTCCTATTACCCCCAGATGGAACCGTCTCGTTGCAAAGAAACAAGCTCAGGGTTCTCATTGATTTAGCGTTCTAGTGAGTTAAAATGTTAGATCACTTTATATTCAATTTTTGGTGTAACTGTATTTTATTTTGAAGGCATGTTTAAATACAATTAAATTAAAATTATTAAATCAAAACAATCTAAAATATAAACAATCCACGCCTCCCCCCTTAGCAGGTCGTGGTAAAATTATCAAACGTTGACCGGTCCGCGGCGATAAAAAGGTTGGAGACCACTGCAGTATGCTACAAGAATACAAATTATTTGTGGTAAGTAATCAAAATTACAGTTTATTTCATCTTATTTCTTAAAAATATTTAAACATGGTATTTTGTACAGTATTTTCGTATTTCTGGCCTTGATAAATTCACGTTTATCGAATTTTGAAGATGTTATTCATGTTACTTTCAAGGATTGCATTAATTAATCGGAATCGCACTAGCTGCGGTATTATTCTGCAGCAAATACTTTGGTTTGAACATTTTAGTTTTCTTATTCATATTAACAAAAATAGTGTGATATAATTAAAATTTTCAAACATAAAAATGTTTCATACACTGCAAACTACACCTACTGGTTGACCAAATTGAAGCAAAAAGTAATAAAAAGATCATGGGAACTAGTTCTGATGCAAGAAACTATAAATGATACATATTAGTAATGCTTTAACTTAAAGTAATCAACCTGAAATCCGATATGCTGAAAAACTACTTAGTGCTTTGGCGGCAAAAAAAACTTATAAGTTCGAACGATCAAAATAGTAATTGTAATTTGCATTCCTTTGAAACTAAAGCAATAAATAATGCAAACAATTGTAGTAATATTACATAACAAAAGTGGTTTGTTTAAATATAAACATATATCGCACTTTAAACAATGCAATAGCAATATTTATAGAATATGTCAAGTTAGCAAAATTACACAACACAAATCACTTTGTACAATAAAATAATTTTACTTATATATCAATCTACTAATTTGGAATGTTAACATTGTTAACTGTTTTTTTATAATATGAATATAGTACTTCTGTATTACGGATGTACTTTACCTACACATTTATTTATTATATTATTGTTTAATGTGTGATAACTAATTGTGCAGTTTAATATTTACAAACTCAAACTGATCTTATTTCAGTAAAAGTTCAGAATAAAATTTTGAAATTTATGAAGATGTATTGTTTGTTTATTTAATAAATTATGGTCTTTATACAATATTTAAATTTTGCACTCCCTGCATTACAAAACACTCATACAAGTGAAAAGTCTTTCAACAAATATTTTACAAAACATTCACTTACATATACGAACTAAAAGTTGACAGAAAAATATTGTTCAACAAATAACAATAAAATTTAGAATTTCCTGGACTAGGACCAAATTAGCTATTCCACTTAACCCAACCAATTAATAAGCGCCAATTAAAATGGTGTTTTCAAAATATTAATTGCTAACGTACAGAAAGGTGAACCAATGAGAAATATTATATATGTCTGCTGCTAGCTTTTTTCCTCAATGTTAAAATAGTCACCAACACCATGATATATACACAAAAAATTTCAATTCCTTTTTCAAACCTCATACAAAACTTTCTTAGAATTACTTTTAAACAGGGTTGGACAAAATTTGACTTTTATTAAAAAAATCAAAAATCATTGATTAAATTTAAAAAAATCACGAGTTTTTGATTTTTTTTTATAGGAAACTTGACTATTTTCTCTTTTTACAACTAGTTTTGTAATTTTTTACACTACATTATATATTCTATACACATACAGTGTCATTCAAAAAATACGTAACAAATGAAAAAGTTTTTTATGAAAAATTTCTCAGAAACTTTTATTCTTGATAAAAGTTGGTGCATGACCTAAAACTAATTTTAAGATTGAAAAAGTTTTGAAAAATTCATGACACTACATTTTAGCGATTTCAGAAATATTTACAAGAGAAAAGTGGCATTAAAAAAGTAAGTTTTTTGGCCATTTTTTTTTTTAAATAACGTTTCTAAATTGCCCTCAAGTAATATAAAAAAATGTCACCACATAATAATAACCTTTAAACTTGTTTTTAAACAAAAATTGAACTGTATTCATGGGGAAGAAAATAGTGTTTCACCACTGTATCTTATCGAATACAAGTATGTATATACTCGTAAAAACACGTTACTACCTACTTACTAACTATTATAATTCGATGGTAGCAGGGGCAAACAAATAATTAAATAGTTACAGGATTAGTTAACCCCTAACAGTAAAAAGTATATCAAAAATACTGTGTTATACAAAATAATCAACCATGCTAACATTCGATGTTGTCGCATTCATTCATATTATTACGAAAAAGTTAATTGTATAGTGAAAATAAAATGTTCATATTTACATTATGTCTAATGAAGAAGAGCTCAATTATATAGTTTTATTTTTATATCATTTATGTGCTTTTATTTTGACAATTATCAGTTGTAAATTTGATTTTTGCAAAAATAAATTTGTATCATAAAACTTTATTTTTTTAAACTTTTTTATATCAATGTGGGTAAAAACATCGCTGGCCACCAAGGTTTTCTGGTCCACCGGGCCATCCTTAAACCTTTCCTGATATGTATGTTTAAGAATACAGGCAGTCGAATCTAGATGTAGGACGCTTTAACGTGTTAAACAACTATTAAGTTCGAAAATTTAAAAAAATATTTTTGATTTCTGAACAATTTTTTTGTAAGTCTCAAAATAAGGGCACTTTACTTTTGCGAATATTTTTAAAATCGTTAAAATCTAGTGTCATGAATTTTTTTCCATCTTAAAATATTAGTTGTAGGTGTCATCGTCTATCAACTTTTGTCAAGAACAAAATTTTCTGAGGAAATCGATAATAAAAAACGTTTCCTGTAACAACTTTATTTCTTCCCGATATAAAAGAAGCCAAGAGGAAATATTATCGGCGTATTTTACTAGCGGTTGTTTAAGCAGGTGGTAGTAAAACGTGCCATTAATTTATATGTGACGTTGAACCGTGAAAATAAATAAAGTTTGATTTAAATCATGATTTTAATTTTAAAAATCAGTCGATTTAAATCAGGCCAACCCTGCTTTTAAGTCTTATAATTGACCTGTGCTATATGTGTTGCCAAATTGTAATACAAATTAGCCTGCAAATGAATTGCACTATCGCAACCTTTAAAATATTGCTATCAGGCAGTAGTACACGTGCTGTATTATTCACGCAAACGGATAAACTGATTTTGGATTAATTGAAATGAATTAAAAGTTGCTATATAATGTAAAATTATATAAGGCATATTTTAATAATTAAAATTATATCTCAAAATCCTTTAATGATTTTTACTAATTTTTCTAAAGCAATCGATATTAAAACTGTTAATATTATGCTTAATTGCTAATTATTTTTATTAAATATTCTTTTACATCCCTACAGTCTATTATTTCTGGGGAAGCCAAATTATTTTTGTAAACATGCAATAACACTTAAGTTACTAATTTCTTTCAAGGTATTCAGTTAACTTAAAATTGTTTCTTCCAAAAAAACAATATGACTAAATGCTTGCTCTTCAGGCTGAAAGTTTAAGTCAACATTGTAATTGTTTTTGATTTCAGTTACATCAATAATAAACAGTCATGACAAAATGTTGCCAAAGATTAAATTTCATAAGCGATATACTTCATGCAGATTAAAGATGTTTATAAACAACGACATATTAGCTGAAGTTAAAATGCGATATTATTTAACAGGAAATATTAAGCAAGATTTTCAATTCTTTATTCACCAGTCGTAATTACAACAGACTGCGCTGTTAATAATAATGTGAATTAAATTCCACTGATAAACACAAATACTTGATGATTTCAGTTTTACTGCTGCAGTTGCATATGTGCTTAACAAGGTTCAACACAGTACAATGTTATATTATAAACTTAAGCAAAATCTAATTTAATCCTCTATTACAAGTAACAGTGAATGGCATTATTTTTTGCTAATTAAATATCAATATTATTTTTGTTGCAGTTATTGTGTATACAGGGTGATTCAAATTCGAGGGCGCCCATGGGGATCTCGCTTATTACTGAAGATAGAGGGTAGGTTTAAATTTGGCAAAGTTGCTACATTCGATGCTTATTGATAATCCAAAGAGAAATTGGAAATATCTCAAACGGTATCCGAGAAAATTAGGAAAAACTGGAAAGTCCATTTTTGAAAATCGTTTATAACTCCTTTGGAGTTTGAAATATTTTAAATGTGTAAAAACGTTGCCCAAGCAATTTTTAAGCTGAATCGGATGGTGGTCACAAATTTTTCCTAGGTCGATTCGTTTTTGTTTTAGACAACCAACTTTGTTTTTTGTTATGGGCAGCATATCGCGTTTTTCTTCGTTATTAAAGTTCATTTTTACGACTAACAGGCCTTCAAAACTTTTAGTTTGTTGATCGGTTGTCATGGAAACAACATAAACTACAATGACCGGCCAACCTGATTTATAATGGTTATTGTTTAAAACGTATTTTTTGAAATTTGACAATGAAAGAAAAAGTAAAATACCATGTGTGATGTAAATAGCAAAAATTGCGCCCATTAGAAAAAACAAAGTTGGTTGTCATAAAACAAAAACGAATCGATCTAGGAAAAATTTGTGACCACCATCCGATTCGGCTTAAAAAGTTGCTTGGGCAATGTTTTAACACATTTGAAATATTTCATACTTCGAAAGAGTTATAGACGATTTTCAAAAATCGTATTTTCCAGTTTTTCCTAATTTTCTCGGATACCGTTTGAGATATTTCCGATTTCTCTTCGGATTATTAATGAGCACCAAATTTAGCAACTTTGCCAACTTTAAACCTATACTCTAGCTATTATAATAAGCGAGATCCCCATGGGCGCCCTCGAATTCGAATCACACCTGATAACATTACAAATTATTACTGAAATAATTAATTCTTTTGTCATTTGATTTAAACTTTAATTTATTCAGCATCTCACAACTTCTCAAAGTACAAAATAAAAAATAAATACTTAAGCACTTCCAAAAAATCAAGCTTTTCAAAATTTGAAGAATGATGGAGCTTAATCTTACTTTATTGAATGAAATTCAAATATGTCGATCAAAAAAGATTAAACAATCGCCTTGCAATTACTTTTATAACAGAATTTTTTTAAACATTTAAATATGGACCCCACCACTCTATATTGTTTGAGAAAAGATTTTCATAAATTAATTTTATAAAAGAAATTTTTTAAACATTTAAATATGGACCCCACCATTCTATTGTTTGAGAAAAGATTTTCATATTTCACACAAGATATATGCGTAGCTGATTCATCTAAATTAATAAGACATTTAAGGTGCAAACACTTTGTTATCACGTCACCTCACGCTTACATCAAGTGTGTGAGAGCCAGTTTAATCATCGATTTTAATTGCTTAGAAACACATTGTTGTCACCAACTGCATCTCACTTGATATGACATGATATGCGCTCCTCACGCCACCATTTTTTCCAACTTTTAAAGACTATTCAAGCTGCAGCATTGCATGTTTTTTTCAAAATTGACTTTTACAGCATATCACTTGATTTGAAGTGACACTAGTGTGCTTCTTACAAAGTATTTCACGCATTTAGGTGTCTCGTGGTAGCAGGTGACGTGACATGATAATTTATGTATTTGCACCATCAATTTACTCACTTCCCCTCCTTATGTCTCTCCTTAGATTGTCTAAGTTGGGTTATTTTTAAATGTGCTCGTCGTTCTGCATCACCTTGTTTAGTTTTGGCAAGTGCACGTTTAAAAGATAGGGTACACAGCCAACACAAAAGTTTTCCATCCACCTAAAAACAAAATCAATCTTCGAAACTTAGAAACCCAATAAACACACTGGAGAATATTATTGAAATGCACAAAAATGTAGTTACCATATTTACCTTTTTATCATCATCATGACGATCGAACGCGCATTTCTGTTTGCACTGTTCACAGTTGACAGGAGGTCCATATTTAATTTCAGAATTTGTGCATCTCTGACACTTGTTGCCTATGAATGCAGCTATAATATTACAGTATTCGCAAGCAGTTGGCTTGCCATATGCTTTTACATTTTGCTCGCACTTTTTGCAAATTGCACTTGTGCTTCCTTTAGTTGTTTGTTGAAACTCAGATCGACAATAGGTGCATTTCACCACTGGAAATGCTCCTCGACATTCCTGAGTGAAAAAGTTGCATAAAAATAAAAAATGTTACCATATGCCTCTTCATTTAACATTAAGTTCGCAAACAACTTCTCTAGGATTTAAAATTCTGTTGTGTAAACAATTTATAAACTTATATACAGGAATTACATTACAAAGTAAACGTTTCGCATGAAATGTAAACGAACATCGTCAAATACATCGCTTAACCTAACAAAGAATTATTAGAGACTCACTTTGCACAGTTGTTGGCCAGGCGATAACTCTTCAAATGGGTGTCTGGCAAAACACTTCGAACAGGCAAATAATGCAGGAGCCGGAGCACTCATTTTTGCGAAGTGAAATTAAAATACCGGTTAGAATAATCCCAACCGAAAGCCAAACTTGTCAAACTACTGTTATGACAATCGGACTGAAGCTAGTCGCGGATCCACACTCAAGAATTTATAAATCCCTATGATGGCGGTAAATTTAAAACGAATAGGAACCTCTGCATATCGAAGGCATTCTAAAAAATTTTTGTCAAAGCTATCAATGTGTGTCAAATATTAATTAACAACATGGGAATTGACTATTACGGAGTGTTGTCAATTAAAAAAAATAGCACCGATTTAGAAATAAAAAAAGCGTAATTGATTATCACGTAAAATACCAACAAATTATTTCATTATTAACTTTTGACTGATTACAGGTACAGAAATTTAGCCTTAGAATTTAATCCAGAGAGGCTCAAAGATAATAATGCGAAACAAGTATTTGCTCTAATAGCTGAAGCATATGATGTACTAGGAGATCCATTACGAAGAGCTGTTTTTGATCAATATGGAGAAGAAGGACTTAAAAGAGGTGTCCCTGGACCTACAGATTACATACAACCTTATCACTTTCATCAGGATCCCCTGAGAACATATAAGTATGATTATTTGCATTAACGAAATCGCAGTGGTGTGTAATTTTTTGCTAATTCTTAACTCTATAACTTTAAAAATATTGCATCTTTAGAGTTAAATTTAGGAGTAGAATTAGACAGATGAATTTGTTTGATGCCTGTCTGTTGAAAAAATATTGTTTCGTTAGAAGAAGATTATGAAAATGTTTACTATAATTTTTTAGAGATTTTTTCGGAACAACATCACCATTTGCTGATTTACTGGATTATTTAGCGGACCCCCAGCCCCTTTATGATTTACCTGAGGGTAGAGGAATGTGTAAAAAGCAACCACCAATTTATCATCCCTTATGTTTAACTCTGCACGAAGCATTTTTCGGGGGTGTTAAAAAAATGAAAATACATAGACTTCAGTATATTACACCAGACCAAGCACGCACAGATGTACGGGAAAAAATATTAAGCATCCCCATCAAGCCTGGCATAAGACCTGGAACTGAAATTGTATTTCCAGAGGAAGGCGATCAGAATCCCACACAAATACCAGGTATTGTTTTATTGTTTAATTGGCTATGACTTATAATCCATAAATATATTATTTTGTATCCGAAAAAAGATATTTTTGAGAATTTTTAATGTGCAAGTTATTCAAAATAAATATTGTTCCAATAAGTATTTTAAAATTACTGCCTTAAAAGAATAGAAGGCATATATTTTATTATTTAGGCCCTCCATATTTAAAACAAACCATGAATTAGTTGCCAACAGGGTTGAGCAGATTTAAATCAACTGATTTAAATCACGATTTAAATCATGATTTAAATCAAGTGATTTTTTTAAAAAAATCATTGATTTAAATCAAGTGATTTTTTAAAAAAAATCATTGATTTAAATCAAGGGATTTTCTAAAAAAAATTATAAATTTAAATCACAGATTATATGAGTACAATATAATATTTATAATAAAACAAAATTGTATTACTATTAGTAATTAAATACACGAAATGGTGAATAAACCATATCAATTTGCTCTTGTAAAGTAATATTCATTGTGGAAATGCAATAATTCAAAATATAAATGACAAGTTTTTGACGTTAGCGAAGTGAACAGTCAGTTTTTTCAATTTCCACGGCACTATTGCTTCAATAACGATTTGAAGAAAAATGTCGAATATCTCGAAAAGTATGAGTTTTGGGTGTAGGACAACTTAACAAAATATGAAGCTCTTTTAAAGACGAATTCGATGACATAAAAAAATACAGGGGTTTGCATTTGAAAAAATCGATTTACGAGCTTTTGAAAATCATGGAAGTTGCCACCTATTTATAAACACCCCTGTATGTGTGATTCAAATTTTTTCATATCGAGCGAACAAAGAAATGTTTTCTGCATATCCATACCAAATTACAACTCTGTACTTCAAAATAACTTCAGGAGAATTTTCTAAATAAAGACTTAAAACCTTGAATAATTTAGAAAATTATTATGTTTTTTCAACGCCGTATAAAAACCTCTAGTATTTTATATTGATGCAAAGCAAAAATTAAGGCGGTCAAAAATATTAAATAAAAAATTGGGTGTTACATTTGAAATATAAAAGTTGCTATTAGTTCCAGAAAGGTGACTCACCCTGTATATTTGAAAATATTTTTATTGTGTTGTTTAGAAAAAACTGTATAAAATAGCATTTGAATCAACGTCATATCTCAAGCCGTTTAGCCACAATCGACCGATCCCGCACTAATGACTCACCCTGTATATAATTAATTAAACATCACCATTTGGCACTGATTTTTTCAAAATTCTTAATCATTATATTTAATTTTTCATTTTGACAAAAATTCACCAAGGAATTAAATATATTGGTTATTAAATATATTAGCACAAAACAGAAATAGCATGTGAATATGTCACTAAATTCGATAATATGGTACATTTGATTTAAATCAAAAAAATCTGATTTAAATCAAATAAATCGATTTTTTTGATTTTTTTAAAAAAATCATGATTTTTATCCACCCTGGTTGCCAATAATCAATTTACAGCAAAATTAGCCAAATGAAGCCAAAATTTATAAAGATTGCCTTTGCATTCAGTTTTAAGTTCACAGACCCTAAATAATTTCATTTTTATAAGGAGCAGTTTTTAAAAACTTATTTGTAATAAAACTAAATAAACTTTTGTAGCGGATATAATTTTTATAACCGAGGACAGACCACACGCTTGCTTTACAAGAGAAGATGATAACTTAGTAATGTACGCTGATGTAACATTAGAAGAAGCTTTGCTGGGTTCAGTTGTTACAGTATATACAATTGATCATAGAACTGTGAGAGTTCCTATAACAGATATTGTGGGGTAAATGTACTTGTTTCAAATTTTGTTTTTAAAAATAGTTAAATGTTTTATATTTTTTAGACCTGGTTATGAGAAAATTGTAGAAGATGAAGGGATGCCAATACTCGAAACACCTAATGAAAAAGGTAACCTAATTATACGTTTTAATGTCCAGTATCCTTCATATTTGTGCAAAGCAAGTAAAGATATGCTTCAGAAAGGGTTTCATTTGGCCAAAACTTGTGGTGGAATACTGCAACATGAAATGATCAATAAATTGGTACTAGCCGATAAAATTTTAAGAGTGGATCCTGATGAACAATTACCTCCTATATAAGATGTATAATAAATAAAACTAACAGATAAAGCTAAGTTAATACTCGTTCAAGGTACTGGTTGCAAGCATTTTGTTAATTATTGCCTGGTAGAATTACATTCCTAAATTGATAAATATAAATATTCATCATTATATTCTCTATCTTATTTGTTTTATTACTGTGTTAATCTTCCTGAGTGATTCAACAGTCTGCACACTGCACATGACTTTTTTTTTTAAATTAATAAGTGCTGTGCAATAAAATTAAATATGAAATTGAACATATAAAATTTCTATCCATCGTTAGCAAAATATTTTCATCTTTGTTTTATCGAGTAACATCTCACATTTAAGAAACACCGATTAAGTAAAAATAAAAATCATGCAGCCATTATGAATGATTTATATCACTAAACAAAGTGCCCACTGCCCACACAGTGCATATTTCCTTCATATATTGTTAATTAATTAATACAGAATTAACGTAGAATTTTAATAAAAAGTTGTGTGCGATCATTAACTGCAAAACCTATTATTATTTACAAATATATTTTATTTCCACAAACCAATACCTAACTTTTTACTTTTTACTTTTTAGGTTCCATATCAGATTATCTTTAAAAAATATATTAGATATTTAGGACTGAAACCAACCGTTTTTCAGTTATTTACGTTTTTTTTTTATAATATCAATAAATGCAGGACTTAAATAACATAATTTTAAAACGGTTCTAAAACATTTTTAAAGGCTCTTCGTATTTTAGACATATAATCACGTATTACCAATTTGACACACCAAATAATTTTAAATCAATTAGGAAATTTGTACCCGGAAAAGACAATCAAAAAGTTACCAGAATTTTTAAAGCTGTTCTGAACATTTTTAATGACTTTCCTCGTATTCTACACATGAAATTACGTATTGCTTGACACAATGACACACCAAATTATTTTAAATCAATTAGAAAACTTGTTATACCCGGGAAAGACAAAAAATTATTATGATTTTAAAAACTATTCTAAAACATTTTTGCTGTGTTCGTATTCCAGTCTTAATTACGTATTTCTTAACACACCAAATAATTTTAAATCATGTAGGATACTTGCTACATAGGGATTGTAATACCGGTAAACCGGTAAACCGGTTTACCGGTAAATCGCAAAAAAGGCTCTTCAAATTTTACCGGTAATTTTCCAATTTTTTACCGGTAATTCCGGTAATTTTACAATATTTTTCCAATAATGATAAAAATCTAAATCAAATAATCAAAAAAGAATATTGACTTATTTTCAGGGAGAAAAAATAAGGGGAAAATAGATACAAATGGAATATGATTGTTTACTCACTTCTCTGTCAAATATCTCGCACGGTAATTTATAAATAAATATCTGACTATCGTCTTCTTATGGCAAACTAAGTCTACAAAACATTTTTCTTTTGGCGTTTTTGTGTATTCGCAACAATAACCGAGATAATTAAGTTTAAAAATTTTGATCGATTTCGGTTTTTCCGTTAAATCACGCAAGCCATGGAATTTTTAAACAAAACAAGATCTGGTTTAAAATACACTCCTAAATAGCTAACTTTTGTCCCATTTAACCAAGCTTGTATATTCATTATTTACGGAGATAGCAATAGTGTCCCATGGAAAAGAACACCCTGTGTACTCTTATTTTATATTGAATTATATTATTATTATTACATAAAAAAATTTACGTTGATGGCTCTTAACTGATATATTGTATGAAACTTATTGTGATAGTTTAGGCTTCAACTATCCCAATCAGTTACATACTAAATAAATATATATATTTTTAATATGGTTTTCGGAGTTTATCCGCGTAATATTTAAATTGGCTTGACGTTTCGGCAAGCTGTCCCTATAGGGATACGCGGATAAACTCCGAAAATTATATTAAAAATGTTAGTAACCGCAAAAATCTAAAAAAAAAACAATTATATCTATATCCAATACATGTACATATAATATTATGATTTACCGGTAAATTACCGGTAAACCGGTTTTGGTTGAAAATTTTACCGAATTACCGGTAATTCAAAAAGTCGGTAAATTTACAATCCCTATTGCTACACCGGGGAGACACGATAAAAAATTACTAACATTTTAAAAACTGTTCTAAAACATTTTTGATGCCTGTGTTCGTATTCTAGTCATATAATTACGTATTTCTTGACACACAAAATAATTTTAAATCGATTAGGAAACTTGTCCCGATTCCCGATGAAATCACATATCTTGCAACCCTCTAATACAACCCGTTATGTTGGAAGTATAGCCACAGTATAGAGGTATAGCTGTCTATGGCTGTCTGGCCACATGTGTTGTAGTGAGTAGAGGTTAAGTAGATTGCTGTACCAAATATTGTTGTAATGTGTTAAACTAAATTATAATTTAACAATGGATTTTGATCTTCCGGACGATCTTAAAGACGAAGTAGAAGTAGTATATTTAGATGATGAAGCTTTTGAATATGACGATGAGAACGAAATCATGGAAGAATTTGATGGTGCAGAGGAACAAATACAAACAGAAGTAGTTGATTTGTCAAAATATTCATTTTCAAAACATACGCGATCCGTTTTTACTTGTGCGTTAAGTAAAGATGCATCACTAGCTGTTACCGGTGGTGAAGATGATGTTGCGTTAGTGTGGTCTGTGATCGATGGCAGCATCGTCTTAGAATGTACAGGACATAAGGATTCTGTAACAGAAGTAACTTTTAACTTTGACGATCAATACTTAGCTACTGGAGATATGGGAGGGTTGATACAAGTGTGGAATATTAAAATGAAAAATTTGTTGTGGTGCTATGAAGGCGATGATATGGAGTGGTTATGTTGGCATCATTTCGCAAATGTGTTACTTTCAGGTAGTCAGTCAGGTGATGTATATATTTGGCAAATTCCGCAAGGGAACTGTAAAGTTCTCGCATCCCATGGTTCACCAGCGAGCTGTGGAAAACTTTTACCAGATGGGAAACAATTACTTGTGGGTTATGGTGATGGAAAAATTAAATTGTGGGACATCAAGTCCAATGCTGTTTTGTGGCAAGGCGTTAGCACATCGGAAACTGCAATTACATCTCTAGATGTAACTAATGATGGTACATTATTGGTGGCAGCTCCCACTGCACAACTTTTTAAGATGTCGGATGGTCATCTTATCAATATTCTATTATCAACAAGCGAAACTGAAATTGAAGTTGCCGTTTTCAATTCAGAGTCGGGACTTTTAGCCACCGGTTCTTTATCTGGCAAAATATGTGTATGGGATATTGCTAGATGTACTCTAAGACATGAAACTAAAATAAATTCTTCTGTTACTGTTTTAAAATGGGGTTCAAATAGTCAATTATACATTGGTGCTTCTGACGGGACAGTGTTTGTTATGGAAGGCAGAACAGGAATACTTTTAGAAACTCTCACTGGTCACACTTCTGATGTATTTAGTTTATCTTTATCCAAAGATGGATCATTCATTCTAACTACATCAGATGACGGCACTGCTAAAATTTTTCAAGTAAAGCCCAACTCTAGTGCATAAATTGTGTATGTGTTGTATAATACTGTAATATATATTCATAGTTCTATAAGAAATATATAATATAATTAAAATATATACATTCTTTTAATTTTTATTTTTATATAGCATTGTTACTTGAATTTATTTATGTATAATCAATAGTGAGAGGGTTATTATTTTTAAATATGATCAATATAAATATGTCTACTGAATCTGAAATGGAAACGTGTTTGGAATGTATGAATAAAATTAGAATTTTTTGGATCAAACGTAATTAACACAACAAAACTCAAAATAATTAATATTTATTTTAATTGGAATTGTTATAAGTACAACTTGTCAGAAACAAAGGTGAATATGACGTGAAATAAAATTTCTTAAAAAAATAATTTAGTGGATAAACACGTATTGATCTATGTCAACTTTTTGTTCAAAAGTGTTCAATTAAATATAATTAATATTCTAGCGTTAAAACAGTGTTAAATCATTACTAGTAGCTAGGAATACTAAGCTCATCTTATTATTCTAGAACTAAACGTACTGCTTTAATTTGCACGAATTCAAATGATGAAAAATATTGTCAAATGGAAGTTTTTAAGTTGCATCGCTTTAAAAATGTTGATGGCTGTTCCACGCAAACCTTTGTGGCGCTTTTGCACTTTCTGTATTTTAGGTTGCGTGAAACTAGGCGTTCTCCTGTGAAATAGTATAGACGTAGATGACTATTTCTGAGTGCAATTATTTTTAATTCGGTTGTACCAATCGCTTAATAAATAATATGAATTTATACGATTTTGCTAGCAAAAGTACATAATGGAGGCGCGAAAACGATGTGCTTAACTTTTGGAATTTAGTTATTTAAATGAAACTCTATTCATCGATAACATAAAAAAAAAGAAGCGTGAGCAAAATATAATTGAGATTACTAAAACGAGGCACAGCACAAGAAATTATATTGTTTAAAAACCTTTAAACATTATCACTTCAAAATTAAAACAAACTACAAATGTTCTTATAAAAGAAAGTTTTTATGGTTTTATGTTTTAGAAAATATAACGATGAGTTCATCATGATTCTCTTTAGTAGCATAGATTCTATGCCATAGAACATCCCCAATGTTTAGTTGTTGTGGAATAAAACAATAAATATTATAAAATCGTAGAAATATATATTTTTGTACTTTATTTTTCTTATAATTATACAGCCAGTGGATATAAGTGACAGTATTATTTTTTCACTTTATTGAAAATATTTTTTAAGATATTGAATCCGAACCGGAACCGGATACCGAACCGTTTCGGCTGAACCGGTTACCGATTCGTTAGAAAATCAAAAACTGACTATGAACGAAAAGTTAACATTTACTAAACCGTTACTTTTTTACGCTTGATGTTCCTGGTAAAACCTAAAGTGTCAGACTGTCAGATGTTTATGAAGATTGTTGAAAGCTCTTTATCATATGACTTTAAATTGGGGTAAAAGACACGTGATAGTTTGAGAGAAAGAGGTAGCCGCTTGTGTATTAAAGGCTCAATCTATTTAGAAATACTATGACATTCGACATTCTAACATACAAAAATTTAAAATTTATGAGTAGTTTTTTTTTAGAAAAATTCAATGAAAATGTTGAGTTTTTGGTAATACCGTAACTTAATTTTTTTCAAATAATATTAATTTATTATAGATTCCAATATACATAGACTACATTACATCTAAAACCCTGTACATTAGTTATTATTTCAGAAATGAACTAAACGTACGCGATTTGCATATACTTTTTAAAGGCTTTATCGATAACTAATCTACGAGAAGTACAGGGTGGGCAAATTTAGATGTTTCCATAGGGAATCTCGGTAACTATAAAAGGTATCAAAAAACGGACCCCGCTTCCTCAATATCTTTTTTCGAGAATAAGTTAATGGAGAAAACTAAAATTGGTTATCGTCTTTTGTTTTCGAGTTATCACCGATAACTCGATTTTTCGACTTTTCGTTTTATGACTAAATCTCACTTGTTTATGAAAATTTAAAAAAATAATTTTGACGTACTTCAGGCACTTTTTTGATAAGAATGAGTGGCGGAGACAATTTTTCGAAAAAAAATCGAATCGAGTTGTGACATAAAGTTGTTTTTTAAATGGAACCCATAGTTAGCTGTGGCATCACGAGAAAGAGGATTTTTTCCCCATTCCAATAACATATATCATGTGGGGTCGATTTATTAATTTTCCTTCCATTATAGCAAGGGGCGGATCTACATAGGGACTATAATAGGGCTTACGCCCTGGGCCCCCAAGTGTTAAGGGCCCACAAAAATTGAATTATTATCACAAACTTTTTATACTTTTTCGTTAACAATGAGCACTTATCGTATAGTAAAAAATAGTTGATAATAATAATATTATTATAATAATGATAATTTATAGTAGGTATCATTTGTTTTATTTTAATCAATATAAGATTATTCAACACCATTTCATAAATAAATATATTTCAACTCTGATTTTGATGTTATTAAAAATGAATTTTAAACCCCAATTTAAAAATTCTAAATCTAGCCCCATTGGACTTCAATAAGCCCTAGGCCCCGGAAAACCTAGATCCACTCCTGATAGCAAAAATTAGGTAATTTTTCATATTTTATTTTGGTTTTAGTAGTAGACTTATGTCATTAAGAATATAACTGGTAGAACAAACTGTCATTCTTTTGTTTTAATGATAGTTGACAGAAATAATCACGTTTAATTGTTGATTGTTTATATTTTTGTACCTTAAAAACACGAAATGGCTTACGAATATTAGGAAAAGTATGATATGTTAGAATGTTTTATTTAAAGTAATAATCATTCTAAAGCTGCAAGTGAAACATATTTTAATCGTTACCCATAGAGAAGGAGATATGTCCCACAATGAATGAAATTTTGTTTTAATCTTCCAAAAATAGATTTATTAGGTTGCAATATTACTGGGCAACGATTAAAATTAGTTTCACTTGCAGCTTTAGAATTATTATTACTTTGAATAAAACATTCTAACATATCATACTTCTCGTAATATTCGTAAGCCATTTCGTATTTTTAAGGTACAAAAATATAAACAATCAACAATTAAACGTGATTATTTCTGTCAAACTATCATTAAAACAAAAGAATGACAGTCTGTTTTTCCAGTTATATTCTTAATGACATAAGCCGCCCATACTACTAAAAACAAAATAAAATATGAAAAATTACCTAATTTTTGCTATAATGCAAGGAAAATTATTAAACGACCCCACATGATATAATTATATTATTGGAATGGGGAAAAAATCCTCTTTCTCGTGATGCCACAGCCAACTATAGGTTCTATTAAAAAAATACAACTTTATGTCACAACTCGAATTTCGTTTTTTTTTTAATTGTCTACGCCACTGCATTCTTATCAAAAAAGTGCCTGAAGTACGTCAAAATTATTTTCGTTTATTTTCATAAACAAGTGAGATATAATCATAAAACAAAAAGTCGAAAAATCGAGTTATCGGTGATAACTCGAAAACAAAAGACGATAACTAATTTTAGTTTTCACCATTAACTTTTTCTCGAAAGAAGAGATTGAGGAACGGGGTTCCGTTTTTCCATAACTCTTATAGTTAGGTACCGAGATTCCCTATGAAAACATCGAAATTTGCCCACTCTACAACAATTATCATAGTGTCTGGTGCACACACGGACTTACCGCGAAAATAGTTTAAACGTCTTCAAAACGTGTGAATTGGACGGCTAAAAACAGGAAAGCCTTCATTTATTGAATTGAATATTATAAAAACGTTCTTTCGTACAATTTTCATTTTAAAATTTCCAGTGCACTGTCGTTAAGGTGTTGTGTATCTTATATCATTCTGCTGAAACTCGCCTTTAACAAAAATGCACTATCTGTTTTTAACAGCACAAAGGGATTCGCAGCTAAAATAAATATATTTGATCACTAAACACGTATCAAGTTCAAAGACCCTCACACATATAGCCGTAAAATGAATGTAAATATTATTTAATTCGTTAGGAAGACGAATGGCTGCAGTTTAAACCAGGGCTGCGGAGTTGGAAAAAAAAAGTCGACTCCGACTCCGACTCCGAATCCTGATAATTTTAGTGGACCGACTCCGACTCCGACCAAATTAAATACTAAGACATTTTATGGTGTGAAATATAGCAAAAAAAATAACAAACAAAAAAATTATTTAAAAATTGAGTTTAAACTTTGCGGCAAAGAACCATCTCGCAATTTTTTGTTGTACTCGGAGTCGGAGTCGGAGTCGGTACATTTTTTCCGACTCCGACTCCGACTCCACTGACCAGAAATTTCTCCTAAACTCCGACTCCGACTCCGACTCCGACTCCGACTCCGACTCCGACTCCGACTCCGGCTCCACAGCCCTGGTTTAAACACACTTGTACATTAAAAAGTCTCTTTAGGTGTTATGTTTTTCCTAATACATAATATTGATTGTACAAATCATACACAATCGAAGTCCATAAATGAGGGAGCACAATATATTTTTTTTGTTTAAAACGTATTCTATCCGTAACATAAAAATAACGATCATTGATTAATTTTAGACGTAACATAAAAGTTTTTCCAAACAAATCTTACTAGTTTGTGACAATAATAATCTGCGAATCAATATTCTTTAGAAATTGCAATATAGTACAGAGTACAGTACTAAAGCAATTTATTTCTATTTTTTTTGTAAATGCGAAGTTATCAATAAATCTGTCACAATTAAATGTTCGCAAAATATGTTTTTCTATGGATATACCTAATAAAAAATTGTATGAATTGCCTTGACTAAGGCTATTTCCTTAAAACCCTTTCGCACAGATGTTGTTTGGGCAGTTAAATGTGTTAAGTTTTTCTTTTGCTGATCTTACTATAATCTGTTGCAAGTTCCTTTCTGAAGTGGGCCCAGGTGTATTTGCTTTGTAGTTGCTGCTTTATTTGTTACATCAAATTTCGTGAAACTATTTATGATGCAAAACATTTATTACAAAACCATAAACATGCTTCCACCAAATTTTGGAAAGCCTTCCTACACAACAGTATATCCTGTCTTGGTCTGGGTCATTATATTCTCTCATCACTACTATTACTATATTTTCTAAATCCTCTTCTTTATCAGTATCATAACCAGAAATCAAAAATTCATTCTCACTTCCATTTTCATGATTATTTGGTAATTATTCAAGGTCATCAATATCTCCACGACGCACCATGTTTGTTAGTGGTCAGGCAAAAACGTTTTTTTAATTTAAAAGTGTAGTTCCTTAGCGTCGCAAGCAACTTTGTTTACTAAAGAAAAGCTTCCTGTATTCAAAAATATCAAATAGTTGCAAAAAACGTAAACATATAGCCCACGATAATTACATTTCGCAAAAAGGCTGGAAAAACAATCGAAAGTGGTACGCTTTACTACGCAATCCGTGGAAAAGGGTTAATAATTTTTGATTCGTTGTAATGCAGAAAACGAACGTTCGCCACTTGCATTGGAAATAGGTATAGTAAGAATTTAAAAAAAATATATTCGTAAATGTAGACTACAATTCATTAATTAAAAATTCATACATTTGAAATGGACAATGTATATTTTCAACACTATTTATTTATTGTGCCGTTTCGTCATTAAAATATTGTTTATCAATATTGTCTTTGTTCTTAATACCTAAATTATTTTTACAATTAAATATGTTCTCTTGGCCACGTCATGTTTAAAAATCTGGAAATCACATAAAGTAGTACACATTTAACTTCTTATTTCTTATTCCTGCAGTGTGATTATTTATAATAAATGAATGACGTTCCGTAAATAATAGTGTCGTTATCTTATGATTCATCTAATTGAATTTTTCTTATTCTGATTCGATTTTTAAAATTTCTGTATTCACTTTATAAATTTGTCTCTTGTTCTACAGTTTCAAAATCATTTCTTACGTTAATAATAAAATTTGAAAGAGGTTTTAAAAAATTTGCTCCTAATATATTCGTTTGAATATTTTACAAGTATTTGCTCTGTGCTGTTACTATGTTGCACTAATTTGTAATTATTAGGGCTATTTCGTAATCGTTAACATTATTACTAATTTTTTTTAGTTCAAACTTATTCTTTCTACGGCATAGATATATTATATTATTTTTTATTTGGCTAGGGGCTTTTAAAACAATGGGACCCTCGGTGCGCTCTTGTTGCGTCTAGTGGACAGTCCGCCAGTGCCACGTTATTGTATAATATAAAATAAAAAATAAATAAATAGAAGCTAATTTTTTTTTTGCTCACGAAGTAGCACGATTAAAATTGAAAAACAAAAGAGATAAACTGGTGTGGCCAACAAATGATTTTCGCCATACAGTGTGTCCAAAAGGTATGGAAATGCTATATAAGATAAGTATCTCAGTAAATATCCACTTTAGGGAAAAATGTTTTGGATAAAGTTGTTTGGTAGTTAGATTTTCACCAAAAGACAATTTTTTTTTCGAATAACAAAAGCGCAATGAAAAACAATTGAATTTTTTTAAATGACAAGGTACCCCTATATTATACTTTATACTCATTTGATAGGAATTTTTTTTTCCCTTTTCAATGATGCAAAACTTTAGTACCCTTACATGAGCAACTTTTTGAGATAAATACAAAAATTATTTAAATTGATTAGTATTTCTATTTATATCATTATATCTAACAAAAACATCATAAGAACTAAAATTTTTTGACGAAATCTACAATAAGTGTTCAAACTGTGAACCATTTATAGCTTGGCAATGATAAACTCGGTTTTTAAACCCGTTTATAGCATTCCCAACCAGGGATGGAATAACGTTTTAAATCGTTACGTTATTGTATAACGTTATTTATTATTTGTTTTCGTTACATAACGTTATAAATAACATTAAAAAAATGAATTGTTATGTTATATAACGCTACATACATTATGATATATAACGTTATAAAAATAATTTTTATTTGTAACTCTGAAATGCTTTGGGTCGTCCCCTTCTCTTCCTTCCCCCTATCGTGTTTATCATTACCATTTTCGGCATTCTTGTACTCCCCATTCTTTCTGTATGCCCCAGCCACCTTAGCCTTTGTGCTTTTATAACCCCAATGATACTTGTTTCTTTGTATAGTTCTTTTAATTCATCGTTTGTTCTTCTTACCCACCCATCTCCAATTCTCTTTCCGCCAAATATTTTCCTTAGCACCTTCCTTTCCCACACTTCTAGTCTTGTTTGTTCTGTTTTGTTTAGCGTCCATGTTTCGCACGCGTACGTCACTATTGGTCTTATAGTAGTGTGGTATATTTTGATCTTTGCTTTTCTAGAAATATTTTTATTTCTCAGAACTCTGTTTAGTGCTCCCAAACATCGGTTTCCAGCCATTATTCTTGCCTGTATCTCATTGCCTATATTTGGGTTTCTTGAGAATACAGCCCCTAGGTACGTGAACTTTTCCACCTCTTCAAACTTGTATTCTTTTCCACTTTCTGTTGTTATATTCAAGTAGTTTCCTCCTTTAAATTCACTGTCCTTCCATTCCATATACTTTGTCTTCTCCTCGTTTATATATAATCCCACCTTTCCCGCCTTTTCCTCCAGTGTTTTCGTTATAGTTCTCAACTCCTCTTTACTTCTAGTAATTAGCACAAGATCATCCGCAAATGCTAAACATTGGTGCCTTCTTCTATATACCAGCCCACTTCTGTTAATCTTCGCTTCCCTTATTGCTTTTTCCAGCACAATGCTGAACAGATTCGCCGACATTGGGTCCCCTTGTCTAACCCCCTCCTTACTCTCGAAAACTTCTGATGTTTTGCTGCCTACTCTAACCAGATTTTCTGTTCCTCTTAACGTTACTTTTATCATTCTTGTAAGTTTACCACTTACTCCCATTTCTTCTACTGCTTTGTACAATGCTTCTCTTTGAACGTTATCGTATGCTTGTCTGAAGTCGACAAACAAAACAAATGTCTGTTTCTCGTGTTGATAGCTTTCTGCTTGAATCTCTCTTAGGGTGAAAATGTGATCCGTGGTGCTTCTTCCCTTCCTAAAGCCGCATTGGTACTCCCCTATTTCGTTTTCTGTTTCTTCTACTAATTTATTTTTTATATAAGTTGCTATAATTTTATATGCGACGTTTAACAGGGAAATACCTCTGTAGTTGTGGCAAACACTTGCATCCCCTTTTTTATACACTGGGCATATTATTGCTTGTCCCCATTCTTTTGGCATTTCTTCTTTCCTCCAGATTTCCTCCATCAGTTTTTGTAATTGTTCGATCAAGTCCTTGCTACCATACTTAAACAATTCTACAGTTATTCTATCTGTTCCTGGGCTCTTATTATTTTTTATCCGTTCCACTATTTCTTCGATTTGTTTTTTAGTTGGGGCTGGCACTTCTCTAGGACTCTCATTCATATTTCTATTAATCTGCTCATGGAGGACGGAAGTGGAGAGAGATTTAGAAACGTTAAAAATTACTGGATGGAGAAGGAAGGCCAGCGATAGAGAAGGATGGAAGAAAGTTATCAAACAAGCCATGGGCCAACTTGGCTCGCAGAGCTAAATTATATATAACTCTGAAATTATTTTTGGGATCTGTAAATGCAAATTTAAAAAATAGTACAAAAATTACGTTGAGATATTTTATGTTCATTTTAATTTCTAAAACTCAAACAAAATATTACGTCTTCTGAAAATAAAAAGAACGCCATATAAAAATTTAACTTATAGAGAATAACGATACAAAATAACTTTTAATGAAACGTTATCGGTTATTATGACGTTATTTAACATTATTAAAATACCGTTACGTTATTGTATAAAAAATTGTAGTTGAATCGTTATTATAACGTTATCGGGTATCGTTACGTTACGTTTTCCATCCCTGTTCCCAACCATTTCAGGTGTAATTTCTCTAATGCGATCTTTTAAATTTTCGATATTCTCCGACCTCTTAGCATAAACCTGATTTTTAAGGTGAAAAGAGAAAAACATTCTTTATCAAATGAGTATAATATAGGGGTACCTGGCCATTTACAAAAATTCAATTGTTTTTCATTGCGATTTTGTTATTCAAATTTTATGTTTTGTTTTATGGTGAAAATGTAACTACCAAACAACTTTTATTCAAAACATTTTTCCCTAAAGTGGATATTTACTGAGATATATAGCATATTCCATACCTTTTTGACACACTGTATAAAAAGTGTAGCTCCAGGCGTTCTAATTAACCTCATTTTTGTAAATGACGTCTGTCAAAATAACGATTCGTGCGAAAGTTTGCGAGCATCACGGCGTCATTAAAATTAAATATTAGATTTTTAAAAAACGATTATTATCCATTTTATTAAAATTCGAGAGAGCTTAAACAAGGGGCTTTATCCACAAAAATTAAATAGTAACAAACTATTTTTTTTTAAATCACATTCTTCTTCTTACACTACATTTTTCTTCAACTTAAATATGTATGTAATCTAGGCTGTACAGCATTGTAGCTGTGATTGTTAACCACTTAATTATGGAGAGAAATTGTAAAAACATTCTTAAAAATACAAATACTTCTAGAAAATATCATTGTAATCGAACCCACTACTCATTCATCATTTAATGATGTATCAAAAATGCACACTTCGTTGCTGTTTGAACTTCCGGTGTTATATAATTACGATATTGATTTACAAAGTGAAACGTTATGTGATATATTAACAAACACTGATAATGAACGATCATATGGCAGATGACAGAAATATTAACGAATATTTAAAAAATGATCGTAGTGGTTGGTGATCAGTAGATCAGCGTATCAGCGATAATGTTCATTTTTCATCATCTTCGATGACGACGTCTCCTGTCCTGAAGTTAACTAATTTAATATATATATATATATGAAATTATTCTAACAACAATAGAGCCGGCAACACTTGTAAAATAATAGGCGTCAAGTATCATCCTGTTATTTAAATCTGACACGTTGCTTTATTGAACTTATTACGGTAATTTTGTACAGGATGTGGAGGGACATCGCGAATTCAGATACCTCTTACTGACGAAGGCACTGAACCAGTCTACGATTGAACATGCCATGCCACACAATACTTCCTTAGAATTTATAATCACGGGGCCCAATATAAAGAAAGACGAAATAGTGGGGATCAAAAAGTACTTTCGGTTCTAAACGTTGCGGTACAAGTGGAACGGGCTGCTTATGTATTTGCATAGTTAAAGTCGCCGACCACGTGGGTATCCGGCGTGACAGCTTGCATTAGTGTTGAGACTCAAATTTTGTGTTGAAAAAAAATTGCTGCTCTATTAAGACTTCGCTAGTGCATCTTAAATTAAGTTTACATAAATTTAAAATGGTGAAATCTAAAAGTTTAAGTCAAATTGAAGTGATATCGGCGGGTAGTTCTTCTCCAGGGGTTAAAATGAAGAAGGAACTGGGTGTTGTAGACGGTGTAGCTATTATTGTGGGTGTAATTATAGGGGCTGGAATATTTGTGTCGCCCAAAGGAGTTCTAAGATACTCAGGTTCCATAGGTCAAGCTTTAATAGTGTGGATCCTCTCTGGAGTGTTGTCAATGATTGGCGCGCTTTGTTATGCAGAATTAGGTTTGTATAGAAAGACGGTCCGTTGTTGCGTCAGCTAACTTAAGGTTAGGTAGTCGCGTGGTCGCATTCCCACCACCTGTTGCATTGTTACGGACAGATCAGGATTTCACTTTTTTTCTGAATTTTCAAATCATAGTTTGTATTTTAATATTAAACCACCGTGCGCTATGTATTTCTGTAATTACAGTTAATTTAATTTTAAATTAAAATAATGCACAATTATTTGTAAAGTACCTACTTATATTTATCTTATTTTGTCTTTGTAAGCGTTTATATTTTTAAACGTTTGTTATTTATAAGAAACATGAATTTATTTATTATTTATCCCTCATTTCTTTGTGTGCTTTTTTCAAATAAGAATTTGCTATAACCTCCGTACAGTCATTTGCTTAAATGAGTCGGTGGGTTTTTAAATTCTTCCTGGGCCCAATAGCATAGGCCAAAAGTATTTTACGGGTCCCTTTTTAAAAACCAATAGAATTATTGTAAAACACATTTTTAGCTTTTATTAAATTATAAACATCAAATATTCAAATACAAATTAACAACCAAATACCATCAGAGTAAAAAAAAGATATAACATCATAACAAAACAAAACCTTTTAAAAAAGTTGTGAAAATACACATTTATCCAGTAAATTGGCCTATAAGGATAAGGGAACTTTTCTAGACAATTATAATGTACTAATTTACAAATGCCGTGTCCTAAGTAATGATACCTTCGATTGCTGATTTTTTTTTAATGCTTTTATTAATTACTTACTAAATCTTCATACTTCACTAATTTTAACAACAGAGAATGGCGTTTTTTACTAAACTCTTTTTTAAATGGAGCTCTGTGTAAAACGTTACTTAGTTTGAATATATTCGTCATAAACGTGACTGTTTTTAAACTCATACCATTTTAATATATTATGTAAAATACATTAAAATTCGACTGTAATGTATTCTTCTAGTGTAGTTTGTCATAACAATTATTAAATTAACACATCGTCAGTCCGAGCAATATTTATAAAGTAGTTTATTATTTTTGTACGTACCTAAAGGTTGAAAATAAACGAAACAATAAAAGTATTGTTACCTTACCGAAAAAATATTAGCCCAGCTGCTTTAAAATGAGGGGACGCGCATCTCCCCCTAAAATTAAGTTCTCAAATTTCCCCCAAAATCATAAGTAGGTACTCTATCTTTTTTAAAGAATTTTTCATCGATATTCTTTTTGGTATCGAATTACTCGGTTGATTGTGTAAGGTTTTGTTTTCTAATGAAAATATAGGATTGTCGCTTTTTATTCTACACAAATTTGCGAAGAATAGTCGCGTCTTAAGCAAAACGAAAACGCAATTTAAAAAAAAAACTTTTTGAGCGGCCATGGATACGCTTAGAAACTTGTTCTTCTTCAAGCGAAAATGATTTTGGACCAGTGGCGTAGCTACCGTGGAGCAGTTGGGGCTAACTGCTCCAGGCTCACGAATCGTGGGGGCGCAAAATTAGAAAGGGTCAAATAAAGATTTGTAAAAAAATGGCTATACACCTAAACCTGTTTTTATGATGATTGCTAAGAATGATTAAAAGCACAGCTAAAGGTGCACTTACTATTACAAGTTGTGTTTTACAGCAAAGAAGTTACATGTATCCGGGGAATCCCTCGAGCGCATGTTAACATCTGCGCAGAATAGTGGCAAATATTTGGGGACTTTTTAAGCAAGCGTTACTATTTAGCGCTTCATATTCCATTTGTTTACTTTGTGTAGTGTAAGAAATTTCAAGTTTTATTCTTGAATAAATATGAACGATGTTTCAAAGTCGAGGCGTTTTGTAAAGTAATGGATTTAAAAATTAATCAATTAACTATTAGATTTGCATCCGTTCGACAATTATGTACACTTTTTAAGTGCTTATTACCTGCATATATCGTCGCGTCCCCTGATAAAAATATTCTGAAAGGATCAAAACTGTTACAATCGGCATATCCCTCCGACATTTCACCTAGTTTTGAACCTCAACTGCTTCGATTTAAAATGTATTTTGATGATTAAAAGAAATTACTTCTATACGCGAAGTTGCTGAACTACTTTTAATTCACACCGCATCCTCAAGAAGCTTCTCCGACATTATTGCAGTATGACTCATTTTTTTTAACTTTGCCGGTGACGACGGCGCCAGCAAAACGAAGTTTTTCAAAAATAAAATTAATCAAAACTTATTTAATTAGCAGCATGTGTCTCAACACCGTCTTAGCTCTTTGGCCACTATATCGATTTTAAAAAAAAACAATAGCTTGTCAACTTGATCTGGAGTAAGTGATTGACCGATTTCCAAACGAAAAAGCGAGAAAAAAACAATTTTGACGTTTTTTTTTTAAATGTGGAAACTAAACATGCATACATTCTGTCAATACAGTAGGTACCTACACCGTACTTAAAGAAGTATCTTTTGTATTATTATCATTAAATTAAATATCTTATTGTTGAAATGCCATGAATTTTATATAAATTGTTATTAAGTAATGTTTTAAATCGAAATAAGTACATAATTATGTGATTTAAACTAAATGTTAAAAACAAATTTCGCCAAATATCTTCCGAGAAACAAGGCGGCGCACTGATTTTACTTGCTCCAGGGCACTGAATATGTAGCTACGCCACTGTTTTGGACGTTAAAATTGAAAGAATTTCATCAGATACGAGAAAAACATGTAAAATACTTTTAATTAATAAACTGATTTTAATAATTTAAGAATATTTCAAATTTTAAGTATAGTTTCAATACAGTTTTAATTGTTTTTAGAATATTATTAATAAAACTTTCTGATATTAATGTTTCTAATATATTTTATACTTTAACAGTTAAATAGGTTTTTTATAAATTTTTAAGTAAATTAGCTTAGATGGGCATGTTTAGATCTTAGATTCTTGTGGTCAGTTTTGGTTTGCAAAAAACAATCTTAAAACGCAAATGAAAGGGAATAAAAAATATTCTTGTCAGTATATGTTTTGATTTAAGTATGTTTAAAAAAAAATAGCTAATTAATGTCAGTTCCATAAACACATTATTTTAGTGATATGCATGCATATGGTGCAACGTTATGTTTTGAACTTTCAAGATAATTTAAAAAATGTATAGTATATTTCTCTGAAATAAATAAACGTATGCACGAATTGAATTTTCAGGCATGCGTACAAGCTAGACACAATATTTTAATTTTTCAAAACACTATTTGTTTAATTTTGTGACCATAGCTTATGAAAATTTACATATCTCGACACCAAGCGCACTATAAAGCCAGATTAAGAAAAATGAATCTTACATTTTTAGATTAAAGGTGTATTTATTTTAATATCTTAAAATTTAAGATAAAATAAATAAATAAAATATAAAATAAAATAAAATAATATTGTCATCATTTAAGACTTAAATTATGACAATATTATTTTCTAAAAATAATCCAAAAATTACGTTACGTGAATAAAAAGTTGAAATCAAAATATTTTATTATTACAATGCAAAAAAAAAATAATTACGAAACCCCTGGAAATATAGACTATGGACGTGTGGTTATATAATAGAAGTGCAATAATTTAATTCTAAATATATGGTCAAGCAATTTTGTAATTTTGTTGCGTTATGTATTGCCTTAGCATTAAGATTTTACCTGTATATATTTTTTTTAAAATTAAATTGTACGTTTCAATCCTACATTTAGTTGGCTATGTTTCCTGTCAAATACATTTTTACTGTTTTCTTTATCTGCATTTGAAAGGAAACTTAGAAAGTGATACTAAATTCTATACAGGGTGGGAATATCTATTACTGTATGACATACGAAGTCAGTTAAATTAGAGAAAACGTGCACGTCTTCATATTTAATAAAAATCTGAACTTAAAACTGAGTTATCATTCCATCAGATATTTAAAAAAATCTATGTAAAGGATAGGATATTAAACTTTGATTTATTTAATAATAATTTCATTGAGTGGCATTCCACAGCCTGTCTTGTATTTTAGAAGAAATTACTGATCAACTAACATTTAAGTAGGTAAAAAAATTAGCAAGAAACATGGGGAGGAGCAGTAAAATCAATAAATTCGATCATATTCTAGATCAGTTTATGTCGTCATAAACAAAATTCGTAAGGTATAGGGAAAGGGACAAATGTTGTCGCAAATACGAGGGATATTTTTTAAGTAAGATCCGTTTGCCATTTTTTTTTAAAATCCCGTGGATTTGTAGTAATGTCTATACTCGTTACTCGCCCACTCCCGGCATCCCTTGCACACATGAAGACACAATTTGTAGCCACTTGGTCAGTCTTTGCACTTCGTACTGGGTGATTGCAATGATTGCCGATCAAGCGGCCCGCCGACTGATATACGGTCAGTTATCCCGGTTCTTGGCAGCAAGAGACATGACAGCAGCAAAAATTCATCGCCAGATTTGTGAAGTGTACGGCGGGAGATGGATTTTGGCGTCTACCGCACGCACCAAATCGTCGCTGATTACAGATGGCCGGCCAGAGCGTGGCTCGTTGTGCAAGTTCTGCCGTCCATCCTTGAACAATCTCACCCATTTACGCACTTTGCTAACACTCATTGCATTGGGGCCGCACACTTCACAAATCTAGCGATGAATTTCTGCTGCTGTCATGTCTCTTGCTGCCAAGAACCGGGATAACTGACCGTATATCAGTCGGCGGGCCGCTTGATCGGCAATCATTGCAATCACCCAGTACGAAGTGCAAAGACTGACCAAGTGGCTACAAATTGTGTCTTCATGTGTGCAAGGGATGCCGGGAGTGGGCGAGTACAGACATTACTACAAATCCACGGGATTTACAAAATATTGGCAAACGGACCTTCCTTAAAAAATATCCCTCGTATAATTAGTGACATCGTGTTTAAAAAGAACAATTTTAGGGTAAAGCGTTCAACTTTTTGTTTTGTTTCAGGCACCATGATACCAAAATCAGGAGGCGATTATGCGTATATAATGGAAGCTTTTGGACCTTTACCCGCTTTTTTATATCTCTGGGTGGCGTTATTTATTTTGGTGCCCACAGGAAACGCTATTACGGCAATCACGTTCGCTCAATACATACTTCAACCTATGTGGCCGACTTGTGAACCTCCCTATGAAGCTGTTCGACTAATAGCCGCAGTTACAGTTTGTGTATTAACAATAATTAACTGTTATAATGTCAAATGGGTAACCCGAGTACAAGATATATTCACTGCCACCAAGATTTTTGCATTGGGAATTATTGTCGTTGCTGGTGCATGCTACCTCGGTGCGGGCAATGTGAAACATTTTGAGGATCCCATGTCCGGTACTCAATCAGATCCTGGTTTCATAGCACTGTCATTTTACTCAGGATTATTCTCTTATTCTGGATGGAACTATTTGAATTTTGTGACTGAGGAGCTCAAAAATCCTTATAGGTAATTGATTTACTTTCTTAATTAATAAAGTTACTTCAAAGCTTAAACAAAGAATTGGTGACTGCATTTTGTTTTTAAATTCTAGTATTCTTTACGGCTGCCTGAAAATGGTGCTTAAAAATGGTTATTTTTGCGGTCGCGTTGCATATGGAACCGTCCGAGATAATAAGAAATGTTTTTATTTACCGATGCGCGATTCGTTTATGAGTAAAACGGTACGGCGTCGCATTAGGTGACAGTGAATGCTGCACTTTTTGAGGTCTCATTGGCCATAAAATCGTACCAGAAAAAAATCGAAACTTCTTTAGTTGTCGATGCGCGCATTCTTTGCGAGTAAAACAATACAAAGTTTTTGAAAATAGGTCTTCTGGTTCCGGGAAAGCGCAAAAAACGAGATCCGTGTAAAAGCGGTTTTTCCTCGGAGTTCGTTTAAAAATTCTAAAATTTAGTAGGTAGCTTGCTACTAATATTCTATATAAAAAGTCAATCGTGAAACCAAACTAGTTGGACACCCCTGGTTTATTAAATACAACCCAAGAAAAGTCAGATGAGGTATTTTTCTGAAGAACTCGTTGATCATCATTTTGTTGGATAGTAAAATTGTCAATATGAGCTTGAGCATTATACTTTGTATTTGTATCTACTAAAAAAAAAAAGCTAATCGCTATTAGATATTTCAAAAAGCTATCGAATATGGCTTGTAAAATTTAAGACAAGTCAACATAGGTAATCAACCTTAAAGTTTCTACAAGTACATCTTAGATGTTATAGTCAGTCGCGCTATTCCTTTTTTTTTGAAATCTATGAAGTTTGTTAGACATACACAACTAAAAAATTAACAATAAAGAAGTGAATACTTTTTACGTTTCAATTTATTTTACCTCCTAAGGCTGACTTGAGTCATGAAGCAGCTACCTGCTATACTACCTTACCTGATATAAAATCAGTCAGATAAATGTGGTTTTATATACATACTTATATTTTTAATTAAAATGGTTTTTCTGCTACCAGAAGCTTATGGAAAGCGAAATTATTACGCGCCATAAACAAACAGTGAGAAACATGTGCCTAATTATGATAAAAGCTTTAGAAGTTTAACTATAGCAAATGTAGTTCACACTTATTTTAGCTTAGTCTTAGTTAAAAGTTAAAGTGACTACGTTATTGTTATAAAATATTATTTGTTGAATGGTAACAACTTCCTGTATTTCACAAATAATGAAAGTGGTGACAGCTATTTTCGCAGAATACTATAAAATAAATAAGAACATGAATTCTAAAAAAGTACCATTAAAATAACAAAACTAAGGCAAAATCGACTATTACTTCAAATGACTGACGACGATGTACTCATGATTAACAATAAATAATATGAATATGAAACGGATGTGAAAAATAAACTAATATGGACGCTGCTATGTCCAACAATATTTAAGTGTGTACACTACAAATAAGTTTTTTTTTTAATTTTCAGGAATCTTCCTAAAGCAATATGCATATCGATGCCTCTTGTGACCATCATTTACGTGGTCACAAACATCGCCTACTTCGCTGTATTGCCACGTGAGGAGATCCTCTCTTCCCAGGCTGTAGCAGTAACGTTCAGCGATAAAATGCTGGGAGCTTTTTCATTAGTTATGCCATTTTTCGTGGCATGTTCGACATTTGGCTCTCTCAATGGCGCTATTTTTGCGTCGTCACGTTTGTTTTTTGTTGGTGCACGACAAGGTCATTTACCTAAAGCCATTGCTCTTATTGATGTAAAGCGATTAACTCCAGTTCCTTCACTGGTCTTTATGGTAAGCAGTTTTTGTGATTTGATTTAATACGCCTTATACGTGGGCCAACATTTAAATCTCGTAAATGGTAAGATATACAAAGTCGCTTAAATTATATAAAATGTTCCCTTTTTTCTTTAGTTTTAAGAGCGTTTGTTACTAATTTAATTTACTTTGCTTCAAATTATTCAAATAAATATGCCGTCATGCCTTTTTGAAAGGCTTAAAATCGTGTCACAACCAACTATAGTCGTTATTTTGAATTTTGAAAAATGTAAACTTTTCATTTGTCGACGAATTTAAAATATGCTGAACAATTGAATGTCGCTTTATACACTATGTAGAAATATCTGCGTTCTATTCTTCAAAAGCGTTTGTTTTATCAACAATTGCACCGGAGATATTTAAGATCAAACAAATTGCTAACTTCAATATTTCGTTTGTATAACAGCGTGCCATAATTTTTTTAAAATGAAAGCATCTTTTGACGATCTAAAAAAGAAACATTTTGTGTAGTTTAACCGACTTCTTCTTCTTTTGCCTTTACAAAATCGCAATTAAATTTGGATCACGCTGTATATTACAATGCTTAAGTACAGTGGCGGATCTTGATTTTGTGGGGCCCCAGGCGCAACCTGATCTGGAGGCCCCCTATTAAGATGGTTCACTAAAATGAACAATGCAGAAAAATCATAACGTTTTTTATTTTTAGAACCAACAAAAACATAAACACAAAAATCAAATACGGAAACAAAAAAATATTCTCAGGTACCAGAAAAAAAAAATCACATTCCCATTTAAAAGAAAAAATCCCATCTCAGGTCAAAAAAATCACAGTAAAATTCTGCATCATACAGTGCAGGTGGTCCAAATTCGATGGGACTACAATGGGTATCTCGCTTAATAGTCAAGATAGAGAAACGGTTAAATTTTCAAAAATGTGCAGTTTCTTAGGACAAACTCAAAACCGTTTTCAAAAATATTCAATACTTTCCGGTTTATGAGTTATTCAAGAAAAACTGTTTTTTTGTTATATTTATAATGTGTCATATCTCCCTTATTGTTTTAAATATTGAAAAAGTTTATAAAGATTATCTTTAGATATTTTTATGTAGATTTTGATAGTAGGTACTTAAAAAAAATTTTACGCTCGCCGTTAAAGAGTTATGACACAAACTCACCTTTTTTTAAATGGAAGCTATAGTTGGCTATGACCTATTTAAATTCCTTATTTTTTCCCTTTCCAAATATATTAGGGTTGATGTATTTATTTTCAATAATACGCAAGTTACAAAGGTTTTTTAAATTTTTTAAAGATGAGAAACAAAAAGCAGGTTGTGAAAACAAAGGAAAATCGGAAAAGATGGAATATATTTGACAACAATTCTGAGTTTGTCCCAAAAAAAGTGCACATTTTTGGTACATTAACCGTTTCTCTATCTTGACTATTAAGCGAGATGCCCATGTAATCCCATCGAATTTGGACCACCCTGTACGTACATCGGCTTGCAATGCACCGTAATCAGATGCAAGCAGGGTTGCAAGTTTTGGCGATTTGGAACCAAATTGGCTATCATTTTTGTTTAATTTAACATGTTTTTTTTTAAATTGGCATCAATGGCTATTACACAATACCCACTATGAAAATAGGTTTTAGAAGATATTACAATTTGCCTACAATTATTATTTTATAATTCTCATATTAACAGACAATAAAAATTTAATTTTGGTTTTTGGGGATGACGAACCCAACGATTCTGAGGCCCCCTTTTTGCCGAGGCCCGAGGCGCGCGCCTCATGCGCCTGTGCGGTAATCCGCCACTGCTTAAGTACATAATAATACAAGTACTTATATCGCTAGCACTAAGGCAACTCGGGCACCGCCTGAGGGCGGCAAAATTATCAACTATAACAATTTGAAATGAAAAAATTGAATGAGTTATGCGATTTTTTTTTAACTTTTTTTTAAATTGCGAGAAAAATACATGGCAATCTTTTGTTTGTCGGTAAATTTTGATGACAACATCGGGATGGTGTTCATTCTGAATTATAACTGATCGACGGTCAAGAAATGCCTTTAATTATGCAGGGTGTTTCACTTTTCCGTGGAACACTATTGCTATCTCCGTAAATAATGAAAATACAAGATTGGTTAAATGAGACAGAAGTTAGCTATTTAGGGGTGTATCTTAAACAAGATCAGACCAACTAAAAGCACGACCATTACATCAACAACCACCGCCTATTTACCATATATCAAGAATGTAATAGACAGAATCAGCAAAATTCTTCGAAAACATTACATTCGAAGATCGTTCAACACCCATAGAAAATTATCAGTGCCTACCTAGCATCAAGGATAGTCTCCCGCTTCAAAACCAAGGGGGTTTATAAAATACCCTGCATATGCGGCAAGGTCTACATCGGAGAGACACAAAGAACAATCAACACACGAATCAGTGAGCACGAAAGGGGCACCAGACTAAAACATATTACTCGATCAGCGTTAAATGAAGACAAACGTAATACCGGACACAACATCAAATTTGCCGAAACAGAAGTGATATCGAGAACATCACGATACTACCCCCGCAAAATTAGAGAAGCCATAGAAATACTGAAAAACCCAAACAACATCAACCGAGACAACGGCTACCCCCTCCATAATTCTTGGAAGAGGCTGATAACTAGTAGATTGCACGCTCCAGCGCCCATCACACTATATCCACAGCCTAATATAAATACTCCAAACACGAATGACTCGCGAGTTTGACCAACAACCCTGAAGATGTCCCCGATAAAGGAGATCGAAACGTCGGTTATGAAGAAACCATCGACGCGGTTCCAACCCGGAAACAACTTATATACATTGGACATCGGCCGCGGAAGCCTAGAACATAGATTAAGATCTTGTTTTATTAAAAAATTCCAATAATCTTCAAATTTAAGTCATCACCTACTAGGTACAACTGCCATTTAAAAAAAGTGGTTTTGTCAAATATCTTGTACGGTAGCTTATAATAAAAATCTGACTATCGCTATCTTATAAAAAAATCTACAAACATTTTTTCCTTTGGCATTTTTGTGTATTAGAATGATAGTCGAAATATTTGAGTTTTTAAAAATTTTGGTTAAATACGCTCCTAAATGGCTAACTTTTGTCCCATTTAACCAACCTTGTATTTTCAATTTTCATTATTTACGGAGAAAGCAATAGTGTCCCATGGAAAGTGAAACACCCTGTTTATATATGTTTATTTTAAATTATTTTTTCTTTGTTGCAGTGCATCATAACGTTAGCTCTAGTCGTGATAGAAGATGTCTACGTTTTAATCAATTATGTATCATTCGTGGAAGCTTTATTCACCACCATCAGCGTAACAGGTCTTTTATGGATGAGATACAAACGACCAGATTTAATTAGGCCCATTAAAGTAAACATAGTACTTCCTATAACGTTCTTTATAATATGTGCCTTTTTGGTAACTCTTCCATGTTACGTTAAACCTTTGGAAGTTGGCGTCGGTTTAGCATTTGTATTATGTGGTATACCTGTGTACTTTATAACTATTGGTTGGCAAACCAAACCTCTGTGGTTACAAAAGGCATTCAATGACTTTAACGTAGGATGCGCCAAACTTTTTATGTGTGTTCAAGAAGAAACTGATAAACAATATTTATAAGTATGTAAGTTTAAGATACGGTATTATTAAGTGACCAAATTCAACAGTTCCTTTCCATTGATAACATTCAAACATGTGTGAGTGATAAAGTAAACTAGGACAACAAAAATTTTGGCTCTGCTTTAAGGGTCTTTTTCACATGAGAGTATGTATGTACGGCGGATCTGTCCGCCGTATTTATCCACTGTACAAATCCACTGTCGGTCGTCAAAGACGACGAGCAATTATTTAGATACACACAGGCGGATTTGTAGACCCATGCATACCCGACGTATCGAAAGAGCAGTCGAAACCCTTAATCTCCACCCACTACGTCACCCACTCCCCAACCCCGAAGACAATGTCCTTCTCTCTGACATTTCTTCGGAAGACACGATCCATGCCAATCATCGAGGCAAAAACTCCGCCCCTGGACATGACACTATCACGCGTCGTGTCATCCGTCATCTACCTGACCCAGCCATAGACTTCTCAACCAACATCTTCAACGCCTGTCTTCGAGTAGGCTACTTCCCGTCGGCTTGGAAGACAGCGACAATCATTATGATCCCCAAACCGAACAAACCCCCGACTAACCCAAAGTCCTACAGGCCCATCTCCCTTCTGGCAGTTCTTGGAAAGACCTTCGAGCGAATCCTCACAGACCGTTTGGGTGTCTTCTCCTCGAACCTTCAACTCATCCCCGACTCTCAGTTCGGTTTTCGTCACCAACGCTCCACCGCGGAACCCATATTCAAACTTCTGACTCACTCCACCAACGCTCAACTCCAAACGCTGCACGGCGGCAGTCTTTCTAGACATCGAAAGTGTCTTCGACACCGTATGGCACACCGGCCTTCTCTACAAACTTCTCCTTTAACATCCCAATAAACTTCATTCGTCTCACAAAGAGCTACCTGTACCTTCGTATACACCGTGTCCGCATTTCCAATCAACTCTCAAATTTCTTTACCCCCACTGCCGGTGTGCCCCAATGTTCCTTACTTGCCCCTCTTCTCTTTAACCTCTACATTTCGGACATTCCCCAACCCAACCCTAGGGTATCTTCAGTCACTCTTGCCCAATACGCCGACGACACAGCCGCCTGGTGCTCGGCAAGGACTTCAGAAATTGCCGGTCGGACTCTGCAGGTCTACCTGGGCTCTCTCCAGTCCTGGATGAGAGACTGGTTGATCAAGCCGAACCCCGACAAAACCCAAACCATCCTCTTTCACCACCCCAACTTTTCACTAAACCCCAATTCTAATCTAGCTCATGTCAATCTTAACCTCTGGGAAACAAACCTCCCCATGTCAGACACCATAGTGTATCTCGGAATCACGCTTACCACTACCCTCTCTACCACTGAAGAGCTGTCCAAAACGCTGAAGCGTGCCCGACAAACAGCTTCACTCCTCTCAATCATCCGAGGCAAATTCGTAGGATGCCACCCAAAACTCTCTTACACACGTACTCCACCTTCATCAGACCCATCTTCGAATACCAAGCTCTTCTTCTCTCAACCAAGACCAAACAAATCTCAACCTTCCTTTCGAAAGGGCCGTCCTGCGACAATGCCTCAGACTCGACATCTTCCACCCCTCAAACGAGATACACATACTAGCCAACACTCCCCCAATCAACGAGAGAATCTCCTCCAACCTAGACCACTACACCACCTAACTCATCAACAACAACAACGTCCCCGGCATAGTCCCACTTCTCTCCACTCCTCCACCCCCCAACACGTGCAAACCGCGCAAAAAACTGAAACACATCCTCACCATTATTCTAACAAAAACCTCCAATCTGCCCCAAATATATCGACTGGCCATCGATAACACTTCTGCGCCATTTCTCTAAAAACTCCCCCGTGCCTCCCACCCAACCATCATTATAGACCACTCTCTCGACCGACTCCCCCATCAACTCACTAAAAAACGCCAACCTGGACCCTGTTACTGCGTCATTTTCTGTTTCAGAATTCGAACAACTCCCTCACTCATCGCCCAAGAGGGACAAGAGTCCCTATAAGGACTGGCCGTCCTTCGGCCGATTTGTTGATATGTAGAGTGGACAGATATGGCGGACAAATTCGCATGTGAAAAGAACCCTTTAGTTTTTGTCCTACGAATTAAATCCGTCCCAGCACATTAAAACACTACCTGAATTGTATATCGGCGTAGTCGGTTAAATAAAAAGTTTATAAGCAAAAACTAAGGGCAACTAAATGTAATGAAGTGTAGAGCGACGCGTTTGTAGAAAGATACAGGTGCGGATTAAAAATTATTCGATAGAGTTAGGTACAATCATATTTTGCTTTATTAAAATGATCGAAAAATATAAAAATTATTTGTTTACACTTAAGTTACCAAATGTAGACGCTATTTTATTGATTATATTTATTTATACAAAGCTCAGTATAACTTTATTTTAAGCACGAATGTGAACAGAATTTATGTTTTTAGTAATATAGGGTTGGATATTAAAAGTTTTTAAATGTTATTAAACAAATCTTGGTTAACTTTATTGTTGCTAAAACTTTAATAAATAACGACAAAAGTAACAAATAATGAAACTAGCTTGTGTGCTGTGTAACTTTTATTTGTTTTATTATGATTAATTGATATTTCTTAACACACAAGTTATAATGTACCTACATTATTGTAGTTCAATTAATAATTCAGTTTTTTTTATTTTTCTATGCCTAAAAAACAGGCAGTGTTATAAATGTAGTTCTCGTATGTAGTTTCCACTGATATTAAGTTTTTAATTAATATCTCAAAATCTTTTTTAGAAGGAGAAATAATTGGCGTAGAGTTCAGTATTAGTATACGCTACTTTTTGTCACCATTAAATAAAATCATTTACACCAAGTGTGCCCAACAGGTGCAGCCGATAATTTTTAATCTTTTAAAAATTCTCTATTGTTTTTATTAATTTTAATATGAAACTAGGTATTTGTTAAAATTATTATTATAAGGTTCGCCTGTCAAAACCCTGTAAGAAGGATGTTTATTAGACGTAATTTATATGTATACACCTTTTTTATTATTGTTACGAAGTAGTTTTAGATTTTTAGGTAAACATTTTGCAAAGGCTACTGAGCCAACTATGATTGACTATAACAGTAACTCATATTTTTAAAAATTTTGGTTAGTTACCATACCAAGTGATTATTTAATAGGGTAAAATCATATGGTAAAATCTATTATATATACTAAATTTATAATATTTTTGAATAAAATTTAAAAATATTTATGTTACATTATTGATTAATTTTATGTAATAGCGCGCTGTAATTTAAATTGTAATATATTTTTTGAAGCTGTATCGTGTCTATTATTTGCCATGTACGTACATATTGTGACACCCCGCCCGAGATCAATTATTTTATTTTACTTCAATGTTATTTGGTTATTTCATTTCCTTTTAAATGAATAACATTACAACAAATGCTGATGCATCAATTACTAAAACATGTAGCACTTCAAAAGGGCCAAGTTATGAGGATTTTAACTTAAGAAAAACACATTCACGTTAAAATATTACGGTCATAACTTGGGTCCTATAACCTGTAACGCCAGCATTTGGTTCGTCAATCAACAAACGATTTGTTGATAAAGTTGTACATCATAAGTAGAACAAACTACTCACAGACTCGCGCAAATATGTGTTTATAGGTAAGAATGACAAAGATGCAACTACAATAAAAAAGGGATAGCAACAGGGAACCTAACAGTCGCCCTGGGGTAGTTAAGAACCAACCACCGAGAAATGTACAGCCAGTCGAAAAATAAAGGAGTTTGTTGTTAAAATTGTTGTGTTTTATTTGTTTCTTACTGTGTACTAATTGCTCTAGACCTGTGTACTATGTAAAACAACGTTTGAGGGTCCAACCATGTTACAAAGACGATCACGAGCCATAATTAACAACAATAAATATAAGAGTAAGTACCTTCTCTTCCCCAACAGTGCGGCCTATGTACAGTACACAACACACTATATTAACATTTTTTTAATCACACTGATTAAGATAACCATTATTTTATTTCATTCATCAGTGTTTCTCAACCTGTTTTGCACTCCTCCCTTATTTACATTAAATTTTGTTGCGCTCCCCTTTTCATATCAATTTTTATTGCGCCCTTTTCCAGTTCTTTGGTCCTGCCAAAAGACTATTTGTTCTTATTACTCGGCCGTTCTTTAACGAAGTGTATTGTTTTTAAACGTATATTTTTGTTAGTAACTTTTTTTGCTAACGTAAACTTGAAAATACATTGAAATCTGGCATACCTACTATAGTTATTGCGCTCACTAATAAAGCGTCGATTATGCGTCGATTACATTGAGCGAGTTTACACGCTCACTCGCTTGCGAGATACTCGCCCGCGAGTGAGCGTGTAGCAGCTACAGCTAGCCCAGCGAGTGTCGATTGCACTAAGCTAGTCAACTCGCTTACTCGCTGACGGCTGATTTTGTACTGTCACTGTCAGTCGTTGTTTTGTGTATATTGTTATCCAAAATGAAGTGGAATAACCACGAAATAATAAAATTTTTTAAAGTGTACGAAAATTATCCTATGTTATGAAACGTTAAACATAAAGACTACTTTAATATAAAACGTAAGGAAGAAATTTTTAAAAATATGTTTGAACACCCTCCAAACGCTAAAGGGAATGGACGAAAAACAGCTCAAGGCAACAATTAAAAAGATAAAAGACGTTTACAGACAAGAACTTTGTAAAATCGAAAGGAGTAAAAGAAGTGGTTGCGGAGCAAATGATACATATTCTAGTGACTTGAATGAATCACCAGCAGCTAAATAGCGTAGTGTTATTTCTAAATTTGTGGCAGTCGGGATCGCCATTCTCATTTTGGTGTCTTGTTTCTTGATCAGTCCATCAACCATCTCCAGTAAAACATCAAGTACCTATTCTCATTTTGTCTTTCTTATCTCTATTTTTTATCATTTTTATTATCTCGTGCTTTGATTGCTATCTGTTTTTCCTTATTCATGTCCGTTTTCGTGTAGTGATCGTGCCATTTTTTCCGTAACTTGTTTTCCGTCCTTAGTTTTTTGGGTCTGTTTTTTGCTGTAGCTCCTCTTTCTCTTTATTCCATAGCCAGATGTTATTATCTACGATGAGTTTTTGATAAGCTACTCTGACTTTTTTGCCCTTTTTTCTTTCTTTTTCTGCCTCTCTGATTTTTCTTTGTATTTCTCTTTCTTTTACTGTTAGATCATTGTCTATGTAAACGTTTTGACCTTTTAATTTGCTCTTATACTGCATTATCTTTATTTTATTTTACTCCTATTTACTTGTCATTGCTATTGTCATACTTTTGCCATATATTCGACCCACCACATACATCTGTTTGATATTTACTTTGACTCCTAAATTTTGATCTAGAAATTCTTCGATACCTGCTGTACCGTTACTTTCATCAAATTTTGCCCCCTTTATCACAATTTTATATTTCTTTTCTTTTTTTTTCTGGTTCTTCTATTCTGTTTTCTAAGCTAAGTATCTTTTTTCTAAGCTCATCGTTTTCTTTTTTTGTTGCACTAAATTTCTCCCTAAATGCTTTTTGTTCCTCCTTTATCTTTTTAACTTCTTTCACCAATTAGTTAATTACTTTTACTAATTCCTCCATTTGTTTTTTTTTCGTTGAACCTTTGGTTTTTGGTTGATCTGGTGATCTGATTACTAGTTTGTACGTTCTGGATATTCCGCCTTCTTCTTTGTTTTTTTCTTCCTTGTCTCTTTTCCTTTTATAACTACTACCACTCGCTTTAAAAAATTTCTCCATGGATAATATTTTATTTAATTTAACTTTATTTATAAGTACGATTATGTTTTAAAATTTAATTCACTCTACAGTTATTAGTTTAATGTGCTTACTTACACTACACTATTACTTAACGCGCTATTGAGTTCATTAACACGCTACGTCAGCTTTCTATACCTCATACGCCGTACGTTCTTGTTAATAACACTCTACAATTTAGATAAAAGGACTAAAAGAAGAAGGGACGCGCCAATAAACTTTGCCTAGGACACAAAATAATTTCGCGCTGGTACTGCGTAACGTAGATAACTCCAAAAAAAAGAAGACGTCAATGACGATTTCGGCGACCGGGGCGAGCGCCCCCTTCGTTCTCCCCTAAACACGGCCCTGGTGACTGCTACCATTTTCAGTAGGCATTTGATGTTTTTTTTTGTTTTAATAACTAGTTTTGCCTTCGATTTTTAGTTTTCTTCACGCCCCCTCTTTATATATTTCGCGCTTCTCATAGAGGTAAAAAGTAAAAGTTAAACATTTTGCTACCTATTCCGAGCAAGTCGCGAACAAAACTAAAATAGTTTTCTGACATATTTTTGCGTTTATAATTTAAACAAAAAATCGTATTAAGGTGGGTACACACACAACTGCAAGCTTGACAAGCATGCATGATCAATCATTTTGTTCAAGCATGCACAATTTGCCCTTCGCCACCACACGGTTCAAGCATGCTTGAACAAGCGTCAGTTTGTGCTTGGAATATGTCGAGCTCGGACGACGATGCGCTCGCTTTGGCTGCTTTTGTCCTTGTGTACAAGAAAAAAACGCAAAAGAAGAAACGTGGTGTGTGGTGTAAAGACTGGTTAATGAAAAGGAAAACTTATTCCCACATTAACTTACTGAGTGAGTTGAAGATATATCCGCGTGATTGGCATAACTATCTCAGAATGAATGAAAATAATTTTATTTGAACCTTTAGTCACTCGTAACACCTTTGATTAAAAATAAGGATACGATCATGAGAGAAGCTATATCACCCCACCAGTGGCGTAGGCCAGAAGAGGGGGGTCAACCCCCCCCCCATAGGTTCGCAATAAGCATTGTAGAGCTGGAGAATTGTAAATTTTGTGCTAAAAAAAGGTCTTCGGCTCTTTTTACAGTTTATTAACCCCCCTCCTTGATGAAACATCCTCCTGCTAAAAAACAAAGAGAGCGGTGACCTAAAAAAATAGGTCCTCAGCTTTTTTTTGCGTTTATTAACCCCCCCCATGGTAGCATCCTGCCAACGCCACTGCACCCCACGAAAGATTAACAGCAACATTACGATTTCTCGCGACTGGAAGGAATTAAGAGGACCTCAAATATTCGAACCATAATTTCACCACAGGCACCAAGTCACATATTTCCTAAAACCTGCCATGCTATTTACAATGTGCTGTAAATATGGCTGACTTTGGTATGCACATATGAAATCTGCAAGCAATTCACGGTTTTTCATCTTTTTTCAATCGCTAGACATGATGTTAACACCCACAGAGCTCACTCACGACTGACGTTCGCTTGACAAGCTTGCACATCCTCGGTACACACCTTCAGTTTTGCTTGCGCCCGTGTGGCTTGTCAAGCATGCATAATCAAAATTCTATCAATCTTCAAGCAGCTTGTACAAACAAAATGCTTGCGCAAAATGATGCTACAGACGCTCAAGCATGGCCTGAGCACTCATATGGGCTCGACTGTTATTGCTTAAAACAGCGGAGCAGATCTCAATAGGTGGTGCTAGTATCTTTATTTCTAGCCGGTAACCATAGCCGATAACGTTATTCCCATTCTTGTTAGCAAATGTACAGTAGCGCGGAAATTTAAATTTAAAATGATAATAGATACCGGGCGTCACCTGTCATTTATTATGTTTATTATAAATAAAGTGAAAAGTAAAAATTTCATCTGCGTAATATAAAATATTTTTAAAAGTTAAGAAAATATTAAACTTGAAAACAAAATGTTGCATTCATTATAAACTGCAGCAGTGCAGAAAAAAACATGCACAATTTCCCTGATCCCATCGCGAGAGCCTGCTCGGTACAATAATTGGGTTGTGAATACTGCAAATCCTAAAATTACAGGAAAAGACCCAGCAATGGTTAACAGACATTTTAGGATTTGCAAATTCGGTAAGCTTAGAATAATGCCAAAATTAAACGAGTTTCATGATTTTCCGTCCAAAATTAAGAAAATAAAAGTATCAGCGTGTGCACAGGTTTTTAGTACAAGTGTTGGTGCCGCTTTAAATGTGATGAGCCGAGGTAAATTGTAAAGCCTAAATGGAATAAAGGAGGTGGAGTTTGAAGGATTACATACTTCAGACCTTTGTGTTTTTTTTACATTTTTTTTTGGTTATACATAATACATTTGATTTCTTTTTAATTTTAATTTTAATTGCTCATTGTCAACAATGATCTATTATTATATGTTTGAGGGTATATAAATGCTTTTTTTATATTTGCTGTATAATAAATGCATAAATGTTGTTGCGTATTCGTTAATAAGTCAAATAGTTATAGTGTTTTTTTAATATAAAGTACTCAAAATACATTTTCATATTTAAAAAGCATTTATAATTTTCTTAATAATCCGTTGTAGATCATTATTATCTCATTTTAGCATAAAAATGTCAAAATAGTATGTAATGTGCGAGACTGATCATTTTGCTGTAAAAATAACAATTACCAATTTATAATAAATGTAGGACGACATTGTAAACCACACAAAATAAATGTTTACTATGATTTTATCCATTTAAAATGATCAGTCAGCATAATGATGACTAATTAATTATATGCTACTTTTTTATGTTATTTGTTAACGATGTTATAGTGCTATGTACTACAGTATTATGAATATATGTAAAACCATGAAAGAGGCATATTAACGTTAACATAAAACGTTGTAAATATAGATAATAAAATTACATTTATTTTTTATTTGCCTTTTTTTAAAACTAACATTAATTTATTGCAATTTTATTTAATGTAAATATTCTTATCAAGTAAAATTAAATAACTATTCATAGATTATGAAAAACGTTTTTCATAATCTATGAATAGTTATTTAATTTTACTTGATAAGAATATTTACATTAAAATTCAAATGGTGTATTTTTAATTACATTCAAATTTCCCGCATTTAAATAAAATTCGGGAGCAGATCTCACCAGATGGCGTTCATAATGGTAACAAAATATTACGTAGAGTGGCAATTCTATATTTAGTATATGTTCTATGCGCTCAAGCATGCTTGTACAAAATGATTGATCATGCATGCTTGTCAAGCTTGCAGTTGTGTGTGTACCCACCTTTAGTTATTATTTTTCTGATAATTCATCTCTAAAAATCAAGTGTTGCTTGTTTTTAAACAACGAAATAAAAAAAAATATCGTTGATAAGGTGATTTTAATAATTGTGAAGCGATGCAGGTATTTCTTTATAATTTTAACTCTGCTACAATACTTTTTGTCAAATACCTACATAGTTGACTGAAAAAGAACGTAAACTTTAATTTGAGTAGTTTGCTTCAGGTTTTTTAAGCAAATTGATCAATTTATCTTTTATTGTAATATGTATTTTGGCCGGAAAAAAAATTGACGTACGTTAAAATGTTACTAAAAACTTGCCATACACTTTTTGTATTAATTTTTTTTTCATAAAACTTGTATTTACGCCGTAACTCTAGCGTTTCCATACTTTTGGCCTACCCTGTATGTAAATACATAAACTGCCTGTGATATACAGAGTGGTCCACAAAGAAGGACAACTCACTATTGGGATCTTTTTAGCAGTAAGAGCTACAAAAAAGTTTAAATTAGACAAATTGTTCCCCATTACTCATACAGAGTCTATACCACGAAACAAAAATCGAAATCGACACTAATGACGAAAATAACACGGATCACTACATAACAATAAACCAGGGAGTACGACAGGGGTGCCCTTTATCACCTACCCACCTACCCTTTTTAACTCATACGTTAACGATATGATATCCAAATGGAAAAGCTTTACACCGACAGGCATACCTCTAAATATTTCTGGAGACGCCTTAAACACCGTTCTTTTTGCCGACGACGAGGCAGTGATAATGCCGTCAAAAAATGACTTGCAAAAAACTCTGTATTTACTCCATTTAATATCATAAGATTGCAACTGTAAAATATCCTTGAAGAAAGCAAAAATAATGGCCCTCAAAGGAAAGTACCCCAGGAGATCAAAAATAATTATAGACAACTAGTACCTGGAACAAGTAAACAACTTCAAATACTTAGGATGCGACATATCACGGCGGTAAACACAAAAAAATCTGCCAGGAATACAAACCGCTGAAATGAAATTCCTGAGAGCTGTTAAGAGTTGCACAAGGAGGGACGAAATATCGAACCAGGATATAAGAGAAGAACTAGGAATGGAGGCACTAGACGCTAAGATATATAGGTACAGAAATAAATGGAAGCACCACATGAGTAGGATGAACGACACACGCCTTCCAAAACAAGCACTCTCCTATAAACTATGTGGAAGACGTGACGTTGGCAGACCAAGAAAACGATGGTGTGTAGACCCGGAACAGACCTGATGGCCTAAACCATGAAAAGGAGACGACGACGATCGACGACGATGAATCATTAAATAATTTATAATTTAATGTATTTAGTATTTATTTATAATAACAGGTGGTGCAAAAGTAATGTCATAATTTGAATTGGCTGCCATTTTTGCAGGTGGGGCCAAATGTCACTGTGCTTTGACATTTATGATGTACATATATTAGGGTTGCCAACATTGTCATTTTCACCTGGAGACTCCAGATTTGGCGACATTTATCCAGTCTCCAGTTTTACTAGTAATTTCACCAGGAATGCATAATTTAATTTTTTCCGATAGTTATTTTCACGTTCAACGTTTCAGTAATCCAGAAGAATGTTAGATTGGTTCAACAAAACTATGACTTAGCTACTGATATTATTTGAATAATATGTAAAAGTTGTAAATTATTATATTTTTTTAAATTTTCCAATTTCTACCCCTAAAATGTCTGACAAGAATAACGAGAATAATATTAGTGATGGGGCGCCAGCGCCGAAAAAGAAAATAAAACATTACTGGACAAATTTTTTGTTTGTTTGCTCATTCTCCAGCCGAGTACTTGTCAAATGTTGATAACCCTAAGATATATAGTGAATTAGTTGTCAACAAGCCATGGAGCGATACAACCTCAACAACGTGGAATTATTGTTACTGCTTATTTGACAAATTTTCAGTCTGTTGTTTTAACGCAACGTGAATTTCGTCGTCGTTTTCCTCGTCGTCGTGTTCCATGTGCTCGAACAATTAAGCGTTTGGCTGAGCGCCTCGTGAAAACTGGGTCCACTACAGATGTCGTAAGAAGTGGCCGGCCTCGTAGTGCTCGTTCGAACGAGAACATCGCTGCTTTTTTGAAGACGCCGATGGCACCACCGTAAACGTAAATGGCGAGCGTTACAGGCAGATGCTAAACGAGTTTTTTTTTGCCGCAAGTTGCTGCATTGGGTCTCGATCATTGTTGGTTTCAAAAGGACGGAGCAACCGCTCACCCAGCTCGGGTAACTATGGAGATTTTGAGACACCAATTTCCAGGTCGAGTGATCTCCCGTTTTGGAGATTTGAACTGGCCGCCAAGATCGCCAGATCTAACAGCACCAGACTTCTTCCTTTGGAGCTTTTTAAAATCTCGCGTTTACCACAACAAACCACGAACTTGCAAGTCTTGAAAGCTAACTTTGAAGAAGAAATCGCCAATTTGGAGCCAGATGTTTTGCGAGCAACAATTCAAAATTCCGTAAAACGAGCGCAACTATGCATCAACTCGGGAGGTGGCCATTTGGGCGATATAATTTTTTCCAAGTAATGTCATCAATTTTACACTTTCAAATAAACTTTTAATGAAAACAGAGCCCTTTTTTTACATTTATAACAAAATGGCAGCCAATTCAAATTATGACATTACTTTTGCGCCACCTTGTATATCTAAATGAATATAAAAACAAATAAAATCTACCGGTAATTTTTAACACTTTCAAGGCATTTTGGTAAAGAAAAAAGATTTAAAAACTTTTTTGTATTCAAATCGAAAATATTTTGTTATAAACATTTTTGTTGTAGATACAAATTTCCTGAGAATTGAAATTCAATATACCGGGTGATTCAGTTTGACTGTCGCACCCCTATAACTTTTTAATTATTGAGAATAACCCCAACAAACCTTATATATTTGAAATCGGCGAGAAATTCTCTATTAAGTGATGTGTTTTTGTTACCTCTACGATGACGTATGTCAAATCCGCGATAGGCAACTGTTTTATTTTAAATTACATAGTATACATTTTTTTGTTGATTCGGATAGAGAATTTAATTCTGAATCCGACCATGTACTCAAAAAGTAAGCATACATTAAAAAAAATTCGAGAAAAATCAGCAGTGGCGGCCATTTTGAATACATTAAAATCTAATTTTTTATGTCGGCGTTTATTATTTGTTTTTATTTTTATTAAAAATTATTTTTAATACATTTCCATTGATAGTTACCGTATAATTTTTAAGATTTGATCGTTTTTTGTTATGTTAAATAGACTGTTTGCTATGATTTGAAAAAACTTTGAACTGATTTTTCTCGATAATTTTCTTATGTATGCCTACTTTTTGAGTATATGGTCGGATTCAGAATTAAATTCTCTATCCGATTCAACCAAAAAATGTATAATATGTAATTAAAAAAAAAAAAACAGTTGCCTATCGCGGATTTGACATACGTCATCGTAGAGGTAACAAAAACACATCACTTAAAAGAGAATTTCTCGCCGATTTCAAATATATAAGGTTTGTTGGGGTTATTTTCAATACTTACAAAGTTATAGGGGTGCGACAGTCAAACTGAATCACCCGGTATAGTTAATCACATAACAACAAAGTAGATTAAAAAACGGATTAAAGTAAGAGTAGATCATTTTAGTCCGTCGCGATAATCAAGCAAATTCATAAAACAAAAAAAGGCATTAGAGGTGCCACACAAGGAGTCTGCCCGGGGTGCAAAATTATCTTGATTCGGTCCTGGTCATTCACAACTACAGTGTTTATATGATGTACCAAAGATTAACGATGAAATTTTAAAATTATTTACAATACATTAAATTTTATTTTCTACTCTCTACTTACAAAAATAAGTGGAATTATGCTTATCAATATATTTAATATACATTCGTACATTAAGTATACAACAGAAACATGTAACTTATATCGATAAATATTTACTGTTTTTAAAATTACATCACTTTTTTCTTTTAATATTAGGTGTGTAAAACCTTTTTTTTTAAATATTGCTTATTATTTAATATTACACACAATTACCTACATAGTGTCTGTTTATTTTTGTCCGAATAACTTGTTAGTACACAAATTTTATAATAATAAACAACGTTGGAAGCAGTTTTTATTTGTCCTACACGTGTTTGAAAATTTAGATGGCAACACAAATTTTACGATTAATTATACACAAATTTATTCGGCAACCTAAGTAAAATAAAACAAGAGCTATTTTTTTTAAATCTGTTCAAATCTATAAACAAAATACGTCAAAGATCTGTATATATTAATTCATTGTATTTTTTTGTAATTCCAATATATGCAGCAAACCAGTTTCGATTTCGCTTATCATGGTTATTCTGTAAATTTCATTATCTGAGAGATTTCTGAGTGTTAAAATTAAATATGCAAAATTAATTATTAATGAGCTTCATGCAGTTTTCCTGTATTTTGAGCAGAATTCTCTAATACGAACACAAGATTCCAGTAGTAAATCTGTTGGGACTGTTATCACAATTCTCATGAATCCAGGCAATTCAAAGCACTAAAAAAAAAAAGAAAAATATTAGCCAAATCTACATTAAAAATAAATATAATATGTTTAAGGATAAATTGTAAATTTAGCAAAAAATAATGAAAAATGTACTAAGAAATGGTCTCACAGTTTTACCCTTGCCTCGCAATGTACTTTTTTTTTAGCTACCAATTGTGATGTACTATATTTAATAAATAAAATTTTATTCAGGAAATATAATTGTAAGGTAATAATTAATTGTTGCTATCATCCGAAGACTTTATTCCTATACCTACTAAAAGAGGACAATTTAAATGCGCAACATATACAAATAAATGCGCTTCTTATTGTAAGCATTTTATAAAATATGTGTGCAATAACAAAATTACTATAGCGTTATTAAAATAAAATTTAATAAAACTATTTTTTTTAATATCTTAAAAAAAATGCAATATTTAAAAAAAAATGAGATAAGTAGATAAATGCTTGGGCATTCATAAATTTGAGTTTTCTTGTTATATTATATTTGTACAGTTATATAAAAAAATATGCAATGCATTTGTAACCTCTATAAAGATGTATAAACAGCTTAAACAATATTTGATCATTGAAAAGTTACATTCCCAATATTTTGATTAAATCGTCATTTAAATGTCGAACACGCGTGTTCAACAACATATCTGAAACACTAGAAATATACCTACATTTATAACCTAAAACAAACAATTTGTGCATTAAGTTTTGTTGTGGTGTTACAGGGCCGAATTAACCAATAGACAAAAAAGATAAATGTCTGGGGCTAGGCTCTAGGGCTAGGGCCCGTAATTCAGAGGGGCCCGATTCGACCCCGGAAAAACGTTCTCAATATAGTTTTCTTTCACCTCTAAAAAAATGTCGGTTAAATTCGCAAATTCGCTCTACAGTTGGACCCAAACGCTAAAGTTTGTCTAGGGCCCGCTAAAAGCTTAATTCGCCATTGACAGCGCTCATCTATCCCCTATGTATTCGTATAGATATAATTTTGCAAAATATTTAACAATTTCTAGACAATTTTAAAAGATAAGTGCAATATTAGTAAATAATTATTTCACTTTTGAATTGAATCAAACTGGTCAGGGTATTAAAAGGATTTACGTTTGTTTTTAAATATTCGACGGCCCGCCCCAGGCGCCACTTTTTTTTAAGGCGGCAGTTTTAGTCTAAGGGTGTGATAATTAGTGTAATTTGACAGGTATATAAAATTCTTTACCATTTATAGTAGCATTATATTTGGAGTCGTGTCTAGGCATGGCGAGGTTCCTTTGAAAAAATTCTTTGTAAAGTACCTACGTTTTTGGTCATGAGCATGAGCTAACTATTCGAACAAACAATAAAAATATAAATTTATATTTCCGTTATTACTTTTTTGTAATTTTGCTAACAATATTATGTATGTGTTCTTTTACCTAAATGGAAACTATTAGTGAAAGTTTTTAATCTTATTAAAAATAATTTCGTGGGAGTGTGGGGCGAAACACATTTGAACAACTAAGATTTAAAAAAAAAAATGCGCATTTTATCTCCGACTTTTTTGTGTCAATCTCTGCTTGCTTTTAAAAAAATATAAAATTGACAACCCTTATTTAGAGGGGCGGCAAATTCAGGGACTGGCACAAACTCTAGCTACGCCACTGGTTTTAAGTTTAATAAATAATCGATCGAGGATCGCATACTAAAGACAAAGCCTCGATTGATGTATTAAAAATGTGTGATTTAAAACAGTTATAAATTATTAAATAATTGAAGCAAAGGATAAACAAAAACCACATTTTATATTTAAGTGTGCTCTTTCAATAATTATTAAAAATTATTAAAAATTTAACTCCATATGTTTTTTGACATACAAGTATTAAATATCGTCATCAATATCAACAAAAGGTAGGTAATATTATACCTGAAATTATTCTTCAATTATTCTTACATATCGCTTTTACCATTGTGTAAATGTGTTTGTACCATACAACATCGTAAAAAATAATGAAATACAGAGCAACGTCAAGACAAAAAACACCGTAAAAAAATAAGTACAGATTAGTCCATTGAAATTAAAATTAAATAAAGACAGTTTTGGCAAAAACTGCAAGTTTATGGGACTAGATCAACAGTAAAAATGTTGTTTGAATATGACATGCAGAATCAACTTTTTTTAATTTAAATTGCAAATAGGTTACGATAAATTTCGTTAATCAAAAACTAGCGTTTTATTTAAATTCGAATAAAATGTTATCTAATATTTCGCCATTATCACGTAACCCAAACGTTAGTTTCCTCTTAAATAACCATTAACCAAAAACCATAGCATGTGGCTACTAAGTTCCTCCGTCGAACAATTAGAGACATGAGGACACGACCGGATATGTATCTCACATCACATAAAAATTTAGGGGTGTTGATGGTACATTGATTTTCCTATTAATTGTTTGGAAAAATCTACATTTTTGGTGACGATTATTAAGCTAGCATAAAATTTTGCCGAATCCACAACTCCTAAGATAAGCCAGCGTTATGCTGGTCAAATTTTGAGCTTCCAGTGGCGGACTGGCGACAATGTTGGGTCAGCAAACAAGCCTCAGAAATTATTTAAGAGCTGCCCAAGAATCCCTTTCCCTATTATCATAAAAGATACTTCAACCCATTATTGTTACAACGATAACTAAAAAAAAAAAAACGACAGCCCTCCGAGCCAGTCTACCTATGAATACACCTTGGATACGGAAAAGCATATAATTATGTTCAAAAAAAATAAACAACGTTAACTGTTATTGATTTTCTATCAATTTAAATGCATTGCCCAACATAGTTTATAAAATATACGTACCTTGAATAAAACATAATTTAGAATGTATATCTTTCTTCTATATATCTATATATATAAAAGAGCTTGTTTGTGTGTTTGTTTGTTTGTTCGCTATAGAATCCTAGGTCCGTTGACCGATCGGGGCCAAATTTTGCACAGTTACTATTTAGGACTTTGCAGATCTAACGCCAAACTTAAAGTACAAGCACAAATTTTAAAAAAAAATTACTTGGACGGGATTCGATCTTACGTCGGCAAATACCTGGTCATAACACGATACAGCGCGGTGTATTTCACAAGTAAAGATTGTTTTGTATACAATTAGTAATAAATGTACATGAAGTATTATTTTTATTAGTACATTTTTAATTGAAACAAGACGAAAGAAAATAAATTTGAGTTATTATTCAATTTTTAAGCAATAAATAGTTATTTTTTAAGGAATTATAAGAAAATGAAAAGATGATTGATCAGAGTATGTCATTTGTGTATGATTTGGAATTATTGGGCTTATTCAAGTTAAAGAAGTAATTAGTAAATCTGCTACTAACGAAGAGACGAGAGTCTCGGCCGCGCTCGCAGTCTGTGATTGATAAGAGAGAATAATTGTAATCACCCGTGCAACGCCGGGTAAATCATCTTGTCATCATATAAACGTACTAGGTATATCTTTAATATCGCGCTACAGTGGAATATTATACGTTTGTTTTTAGTTATTTGCTGTTTACGTTTAGGTCGTTTTTTTAATGAAGTGTTATGTAAATTATAAAAATGTGCAACGTAAATCTACATATTCAACGATTACTGAGAAAATAATGTTAAAAACATTCCAACCCCCGGAGACTTATCGAGTGACGTCGCAATAAATGACTTGTGCACCCAATTATCAAGCGATGTCAATATAGACAAACACACCTTCGGATGGAGGTATGTGGACACACCACTATCTTAACCAATCACTGGTGCTGTTTTGCACACCTAGAGTGAGTGTGTGGTTGACCTTGCCCTTGCCACGTGTGATGTCAGTGGTGACGCCGTGACCCGCCCCTCTTTAGCAAAACAAGATCACTGTCTTAATTAACAAACACAAAATCGACGCTAACATTTTTCACTGTGGAAACCACATTTTAGATTGCCGATTAATAACACATTTAGCACATTTTGTTCGGGTTCGCCAATACAGTTTTTACATTACATTAACCAACCCGAAGATGGAGAATATGTACGAAACGTTTCCTGCTTCAAACAAAATTTCATTTTTGCTTGAAAACTTCTTTAGGGTTTAAGATGGTTGCCAATTACAACTTTATTAAATAAAATATCGCATAAAATTCATAAACCTTGGATTTTAAGTGAAAAGAATCAAAAAATAGAACCGTTGAGGATTGATTTTGTGTTACGTTTAATGCAAAAACCGATAATATTCAGATATAGTCAAAGTCCAACAGACATACATACAATGCATATCTATACCGGTTAGAAACAATTTAACACATAATTTATATTTACAGTAAATCGCTAATAAAATCGTGAAAGTGAATAAGTTATATTTCAAACTTGAATTGAAATAAAACTACGAAACGGTATATTAAGTGGAATTGTAAGTAACGATCTGAATAAAATAATTAAGTAAATATAAGTTGCTTAAAATTATTATGAAAATATCATTTAGTGTTTTTTATTGTCAGTAGAATGAAAATTATAACATTAATTTGTGACGTAAGTACCTATATTCTGTTAAATTTGAGTATTTATTATGTGTACAGGTAATTATCAAAATCAGAATATAAAACCGGCTCAGTTAAAAATAATTTAGTACATATGAAGCAATTTTCATGGCTTTTTTAACTTCAGTGAGACAATTTAATTACGGTTACTTAGCCTTGTTTATGTTTGCAAATATGTTAAATTAGCTGGAGCGTATTGGATATTTTGGATATCTAATAGGTACAATAATTCAAATGTAAAGCAAAGCAATAAAATAATTACCTCTCCTGGTAAGCAGAATACAGACTGTTCCTCCATTAATTTTTTCATAAAGTCAAGTCCATTATTTTTGAAATCTGGGAACTGCTCCAAATGTATTTTCAACATCATGTACATTGTACCATCCGGCATATAAGCTGACAGTCCTTTAACAGTATTTAAGTCTTCGTAGGCGATTTTAGCGTTTTCATACAATATAGATATAACTTGGTCGTGATAATTTTGGGGTGTTTTAAGTATGGCTGGCAAAGCGCCTTGAACAATTCCATTACTGCCAATAGTACGTTGACTTAAACTCACTATACCTTTTCTAATTTCTGCGTCAAATGCTCCAACGGGATCGTGCACAACAATCCAGCCCATTCTCCAGCCTGGTACCAAGAATCGTTTTGCCAAACCTCCACATATTAAAAGAGGGACATCCGAGTCTATAGAGGCAGCAGAAACAAAACGTCGTCCTGGGAAAACTAAGCGTTCATATATTTCGTCTGAAATGACGGGCACTCTTCGTCGTGAAGCAATTTCTAAAATATCTCTAAGATGTGTCTCTTCAAATACAGACCCGCAAGGATTCGATGGGTTGTTTATTACGATAGCTGCTGTATTTTCATCAATTTGAGCTTCCAAATGCCGTAGGTCAACTTGCCAGTCATATTCAGGTATAAGATTATATGTTCGTACTTTCACCCCCAAGCTTTCGGCTAATGTTTTGTACAAAGAGAAACCAGGCCTCGGCATGAGAATGTTCTGATTTTTAGACGCATCAGCTAACACAGTGATGCTAATATCTATTGACGAGGAACATCCGCTGCATAAAATAACATCTTTGGGTTGATACTGTACTCCGTCAAATGAGAGGTAATCCGCTACGGCTTGTCTTGCTTCTTCACTTCCCACACACGGACCATAACCATTGCCAATGCCATTTTTTACTGTCTCTAAGACCGCTTCAACAACCTCTTGTGGTGGTTGAAGATTCCCATATACAGTTGGATCACCTAAAAACAAGAAATAAATTTTTCAAAGAAATTGCCAGCGTGTTTTCAAACATAAAACTAGTTAGAAACATAGGTATTAATTAAATCGCTACACGATGAAACAGATAATAGTTGCTAATATTTTGCAATTAAATTGCTAACATCGTTGCGTTCAGCTATAAACTCTAATAAAAGAAAAAACGTTATCTGTACTTTTGGGTGATGCAAGAATTATTATTTCAGAGTGGCAAAATGTATTTTTGAAGTGTTGTGTTAGCGGAAAATATTCTCTTATTTATATAACATCATTTTTGCCTGAGAATATCTCTTGGTTATCATTTTCCTATTTCGTCCAAAAGCGTTTCGCGGTAGTCGCGCAAAATTTATTATTTAACAATTTGCAATCACACAGTTTTATGAATCTGCTGAGACACATATGACCATAGGGCAATTAACCTCTTCAAATATTAGATTATCTGTCACAGATTATCAAGTGGATAAAAAAATGCTTTCAAGAAAATGATATTGACAAATTCGCATGGATTCAAGACCCATTTAGAGCGAACGCTTTATCTGAATTTACTTCTGGAGAAGAAGAAATTATTAGACTGTCTTGCGACCATGTGGCCAAGGACAAATTTGGCAGCATGGATGAATATTCGCTGCCAAGTGGTAAAGCTCAGAGAATCTTAATTCCTTTTGCGACATCATATTTATGCGAAGCAAATAAGTATACGTACGAAAATCAACGTGGAACAGAAAATGAAGGAACAAGTAATCGACTTTTAAAATTTTGAATTTGTTGAATGGTTGTCATGGTGACGACATAACTACAACGACCGGGCTGCCTAATTTGTAGTGGTTATTGTCCAAAACGCAATTTTACAAATTTGACAGTGAATGAAGAAATATAATACTATCTATAACACATCAAGGAAATCAGAAAGAAAAAATCTATTTGATTATGTAAATAGCAAAAATTGCGCCCATAAGAAAAAATAAAGTTAGTGGCCGTAAAACTACATTGCACCGACCTAGGAAAAATTAATGATTACCATCCGATTCGGCTTAAAAAGTAGCTTAGGCAATGTTTTTACACATTTGAAATATTTTATAATCCAAGGGAGTTATAGAATAGACGATTTTCACAAATCGTAATTTTCGGTTTTTCCGTTTCTCTTCATGTTACACGGAATCAAGCAACTTTACCAAATTTGTACCTATAATCTAGCTATCTTAATTATCGAAATCCCATGCTTAGACTCGAATTTTAACACACTGTATACAATAGAGATGTGTGCGGTGGCAACAATAAAAATTGGTTGAATAATTAGGGACGATAAAACAATACATTAACTATGTTTTCTTAGAATTATGTTGGATTGTAAATTTTTTTTTAAAAGAATAACCGTACCTTATAAATTAAAATTTATAATTGCAATTTGCTTTTGTGTTGGAGTAATATCTCACTTTAATCAAAAATCCTAAAATTAATAAGTTTAATTATGTTGTTGCTGTAAAATGTACATAGTTTACCTTAGTGACAAACTAGCATGTACATATACATACATACATAAATACATAATATGCATTCTAATTAAAAGTAATTAATTATCGGCAGTTGGCCTTTATATTACACGATTTGTTGATCATTTTACTTTACAATTTGAACTTGAACTTTAGTACGTATGCAAAATTTTCCGTGATTTCCAATTTATTACATTCCACCACCGAATATTTAACTATAATTTGGGTCAACTTTTGCTAAGTTTTAAAATACTTTGTTACTTGTAAGAAGCAGTGCGATTCCCAAACCCAAAAACTGTAAAGTAACAAAGAAATCGATTGCACGTTTATTATATTCCATATGTGATAACACAAAAAAACAATAACCAAAAATAACGTACGCTGTAAAAAATATACGTAAAAGTATCCCCAAGTTACATATTCCAATTTTGTAGGTTTACATAAGAATTACCACAAAAACATTTACCATTTGGTTTATTCCATTCGTTTAATGGCATAAATTCAAAGTTTTGGTAAACTTTACATGCGTTTTGCAGAGTGAAAGTAATATTACAATAGGATTACAAAAAGTACTGTAAAATTACTCGAAGTTTACAGTCTTACAGGACATTAACATTTGAAATTGTTCTAAGTTTTCCCCATTATATCCGCTAAATTGCACTTTGTTTTTTGTTCACGTGCCGGCTTATTTGTGATCACTCTGTAATTTTATGGAGTACTTTTAAGTTAAGTCATTTTGTTTAAGTTTTAACAGGTAAATAAAAATTCTTCCAAAAGTAAACATTTAGGAATGCAGCCTCTGCAAAGCTATATTTACTGCATTAAAAAAGCTGCAAACAATGAACCTAACTTTTTATTCTTGAGGCTTTCGCGGCCGTTATCCATAATACAATTACGATTGTATAATGAACCTAACGTTTTAAAAAATTTATAAATCGACTACGTCTCAGCCAGCAAACCAGACGCGGCCGAAAAAGTTACACTTTTTGGCCTTGATACATAAATAACTATTAAGCGAAGTCAACACATCAAAATGCCACAAAAGCTACATTTTATTAACTCTTACTTCGTCAGTTGCAATATTACATATTTTAGTTTATGCTGATCGGATTGTCCAGAAAATGCTAGATGCAACTTTGGTTTCCCGAGTTCTCATCTTAGGTATTTTCTAAGTAAAAATATTTTTTAAAAATTGATAACATTTCATAGATACTATTTATATTTATTTTGTTTCATCAAGAGTTTACAGCGATATATTTCTCATATGAAGAAAAAAATTGTTTGATTGAAAAGATTTAATCTACATGTTCGCTTAAGAAAGCTCGACATTTTTATTAATAATAAGAATGCCGGTCGATTGCAAGCGGTTGGCAAGTCGATTAAGCTTGAACGAGGCCCAAGATCAAACTTCAGGAATAAAGCCTCCGTTTATTGCACAATAAGGTAAATATTTTGTTCTTTTAAGAGACGCGGATGTTATTTTTGAAAAAAAAATATACCGGATGATTCAGTTTGACTGTCGCACCCCTATAACTCTTTAATTATTGAAAATAACCTTAAAAAACCTTATATTTTTGGAAACGGCGACAAATTATCTATTTAGTGATGTGCATTTGTTATCTCTAAGATGACGTATGTCAAATCCGCGATTGGCAACTGTTTTTTTTTTTTTTTTAAATTACATAGTATACCTTTTTTGTTGATTCGGATAGAGAATTTTATTCTGAATCCGACCGTGTATTAAAAAAGTATGCTTGGGTACATAAGAAATTTTTCGAGAAAAATCAGTTCAAAGTTTATTCAAATTATGGCAAACAGTCTATTTAACATAACAAAAAACGATCAAATCTTAAAAATTATACTATAACTATCAATGCAAATGTATTAAAAATTAATTTTTAATAAAAATAGAAACAAATAACAATGTCGACATAAAAAATTTGACTTTAATTTCAATCAAGCAGTTAGAAATAGAGGACAACTGTGTTTTTACGTTTTTAGTAACTGCATTATAATTAAGATCGTTCAATTTCGTTTATATTTTGGTATTGGTTTGCAGGGCCGAGCCGGGCCATTGTGCAGATTGTGTCTTTTTTCAAAAAATAAAAAAATAAAATTCGCCAGTATTTTCTACGTGCAACGATATTTGCATAATTAAAACAAGTATACCTACCATAAAAATATGATGCATGCATGCATAGTCGTTTACTTTTGAAAACGAGGATTCAAACGAAGCAACGACTGACACGTGGAAACTGTCACTTTTTGCAATTATTGCAGTATCTACAGCTGTAGTGGGGGGAAACGCACCATAAAACTTTGCGTCAGAACCGGCGCGACCATTCATGTTGTGTTTTTTTTTTTAATTGTAAAATCGACAGTCAAGGTAGGCAATTATTTATTACTCCTAATTAACTTACACTGCTACTTGTAATTAAAAATCTAACCGAACACATCTAGATGTCGAAAAACAAGCCAAAGAAATTATCTGGTGCACAAAACAGAAAAAGACATATGCAGCGAGCACATATGGAAAAGAAATTGGCTGGATCGTTGGAGTTGGATACATTTTTAACTTCAGTACTACCTAAAAGGCCAAGAACAGATAGTTATACTGAAGAAGCTGAAGAAACAAATATCCTATACAGCTCTACTATAGAAAAACAAAGGACGAGAGAAAATTATGAAGAAACAAATGTTACGTGTGAAAATGAAACTAACCAGCAGACTGATCTGTCCACAGAAGTTACAGCAGAAGTATTGGATTTCGATTTTTTGCATCCAGGACCTTCAAATTTTACTACAAATTTTAACATTAATGATCCAGGTACTTTGGCCTCATCAAATAACTATCAAAATTAGAGACCGATTAGTTGAGCATTGCCCGCGTCAAATTGTTAACAAAAAGTTTCCTAAGGATGAAACAGGTCGCAAATTTTCCGATTCGCATTATTATCGGATTTTACCAAACGAAGAAAAACTTTTTACGAAATCATTTAGTTTATTTTGTTTCTCAAAATTCGGTATTCTGTTATTATTGCAAAATTCTCAATATACTAATGAGAGCGGTTGTAAGGATTGGCGACATTTAAGTAGTAATTTTTTTTTTTTTTAATCAGATTTTGTTGAATCAGATTTTGGCAGTTCACATGTGAATAGGTTGTTTTTGGAAATATTATTTTGTCTTCAACATTATAAATGTTGCCTCATATTTGTATTCATCTTTTTATTATTTTTATTATTATAAGTTTTATTTTGAATTCAAACCTTCAAACAAGGTTGAGTGGAAGAGCAATCCATTGTCCTATACAATGGATTAAACTACGCCTTGCGGTTACCATATAACGTATATGTAATTGTAATTGTTGTATTATTTATTTATTTCTTATGGCAATAAAGACATTATTATTATTATTATTATATATGTATAATGAAAGTACAGGAGACAAGTTCTGCGCATATTAAGAATTGTTCAAAATACAGCGGACTTCAACTGTCTTTAATTAAGAAGTGTACCATTGATGACGTACAACAAAGATTATATGAAACAAAACAAAATATGTACTAGCAATCTATTCAATAGCGGTTATTTTACATAATACAATTTTTATCAAAACAGTGTATAGCTTTCAGAGGTTCTTCTCAAAAATTTTTGTAGTTTACATATTTTGCCAACTGTAATTACAAAAAATCTTTGAGTTTAATCTTTAATAATAATACAATTTGCAAATTATAAAAAATCTTTTGATTTGTTTATACAAATAGGTAAATGATATTTTTTTTTAAAATATGATGTATTTCTTTTCATTCTGTAATTTATTTTTGTGTATACTTTTACATTAACAAAAATATATTTCAGGAAAATTTGAGGGGGGAGGGGGCGCAAAAACCTTTTTGCACAAGGGCGCCTCCTACCCACGGCGCGGCACTGTTGGTTTGTTTCACAAAGTGCTTGGTTACAAAAATTGATAAAATGAGTGTAATTATATCCGAAAACAAATGAAAGTAACATTTAATTTAAAAAGTTAAACCAAATTTTCTCTAAATTGAAGTACTTCGTATACATTATAGTTTTTGCACATAAAGTTTTCGTTTTTTTATGGAACAAAACGACAATTGTCGCCGACAAGCTCAACAAACTTTCAAACAAAAATCGTCTAAATATCTACTCAAACATTAAAGTTATAAATTATTAATTTTGTGTAAAATGCGTGCACACAGTACGTTGACATAATTGTAAAAAAAAGTCGTTTTAAATTAATTGCTTAGTATGCAAAAAGCACAAACTGTAGTGAGCGCTATTTATAAACCAAAATAAAACCGATAAGACTAAGATACTACTGGTGTATTTAAGTTCAGGTGTACCCTTTTTCGATAAAAGTTAATGAACTACAGTCCGGAGTCGGTATCAAAACATCGCAAATTTTAACTGTTTACGTGGAGTTCCAGAACATTCATACACAGATCCTACACAAATCTCGGCTTTTCCCCGATGGAAGGTCTTTGTACTTGTAAAATTACAAAATTACAGCTATATTATAGCAGTCGAATATTCTAGAAACCTAGAATGCGTATCGAATAAAGTTTTAATTAGCGTTAACAAAATAGCTTAAACCGTTAATTAAGTAATACATCTTGCGATATCTATAAATGCTCGAAAGCTATTATGATACTTCGTTAAATGTTTAATAATGCGTAAACAACGTCTATGCTAATAATGTTTTGAAATAAAAACAGTACACAAACAAAAACAGCTAAATGAATACTTAAACTTCATAAATATTTCTACACAGAGAAAAATGTTGCAGGAGCAAGACAGCTAGTGCAAAGATTTATAATAAATATTGGTCTTTCTTTGCAAAATTTTTACAAAAATTGAAAATCCAACTATAATATTTCTGTGCCATTTTAAACTGATTTGTAGAAGTTTTAGAATTAAAGCAATAGCAATTGAATATTAGGTAATCTTAAAGAATCATGCACTAGGATAGTTGCAATCATTGAATAAAAAGATAAAGGAAGGAGCTTTTAATACTATATTGTAGCGTTTGGGCGGCGACGGAAATTACGACATAAATGACCTCTGATGGCGGCCAGTTTTGACAGGTCAAACAGTCAAGAAATTTAGGGTTTTGTGTGCTAAAATGGTTAGCTGCAGATCTTGTAGTCTTACTAGGTCAAAAAATGTTGAAGATTAAAAGATTATGTTTCATAGGTAAGTAGACATTAATATTTTGTAGTGTAATTATGTACTAAAAATTTGATGTGGTCTGTCAAAATGGTATGTCATATCAGTGGCGTGCATTTGTGTACAGCATATTTTTTAACTCTCATAATAAACAATCCAAATATTGAAATATGCTGTCGTTTTCCCTCAACCACGAAACAAGAAATAAATAAGTAAATAACAGGCTCAATTCAAAACAAAGCAAATACAGTGGAATCTCTCATAGGCGGACATCACTGGTCGCCGATTTTATGTCCGCTTATAGGAGGTGTCCGCCGAATAGAAAAACTGATTTAATGAAAAAGAAATGTTTACCTTTATTTATTAATAAACATATATGTATAAAAACACTTAAATAGTACATAATATAGTATATTATACTTATGACAAAAAGTAAAATAAAGTCCTCTTTTGCGTAAAAAAACATAAATGTTATAAAAAAACAAGTCTGTGAACTAAAAATGTACATACATACGTACTTATATTTAAACAAAAAATAGGTAAATATTGCTTGCATACATTATATGTGCTAATGTACACTCTTTCCTTTTAGAAAAAAATACTCCATAATTGAAGATTGGCGCGTTTCTCTTTGGACTAGGTTTTGTGAGAAGTGCATTTCTAACACACTTAATTTTTCAAACCCTATTGCCATATTAGCGCAATGTAAAACAGTAAGTCGTTCTTTGGCCATTTTTCCACCTACACATTTTTCACCTTTTAAAGCGAACGTTTTATCTGGCAATGCACGAAAGAAAAGGCCAGTTTCGTCGGCATTGTAAATGTCTCTTGCTTCATATTTTTTTAATACGACTGGAAGATTATCTTTAAAACTTGCAACATCTGCCGGATCGACACTTGCAGCCTCACCCGAAATTGATCTAAAAGTAATGTTGTGACGAATTCTAAATTTTTCAAGCCACCCAGAAGAAGCACTGAAATTCTCGTAGCCTAAACGTTCTCCAATTTCCTTAGCTTTTGATCTAATTATAGGTCCCGATAAAGGAATGTTCTTATTTCGGGCTTTGGCGAACCATTCGTAAGTCAGCCTGTCAATATTAAGGCCCTCAGCTTTAAAAAAGCCTCTTTTTTGTTCTGGATTAATATTTGAAATAACTCTGTTCTGCAATTTTTCTCTATGTTTTATAATTTCACTTGCTTGAGTTTTACCAATATCAAATCGAGTCGCTAAGTTACGGACACTGAGTTTTTCTTTATCATAAATTTCAATCACTTCTAACTTTTCTCTTAACGTCAACATGCGTCTCTTTGGCGCCATTCTTACTACACACACTATATAATCTGACAAAAGAGAAAAAACTCTACTTTATTAGCTAACAAACTAATGCCAACGTAATAAGAACTGCCAGCTGGAGGTAGGGTTACCAACTGTACGCTTTTGGGGCGTGTTCGTAAGAAAATAGTATTGTGTACGCTACACGCATGCCTTTACTTGCGTCCGTACAAGAGAGATTTTTATCATAAAAGGGAGGCAAACTTAGTGTCCGTGTCCGTTTAAAGGAGAGTCCGCCTAATAGAGTAATATTTATTAGAAGTATCAATATAAAAATTTCGGTTCCCGTAAAACCGTCCGGTTAAGAGAGGTGGCCGCTTATCGGAGGTGTCCGTTAAGGGAGATTTCACTGTATTTACATTAATCAATACATATTTAAAAATGTTGGACACGCCACTGACAAGCGGAAACATCCATCCGCCATATTGAGAGGCTAACCTGGACGCCTTAGTATCGCTATAACGCTCCTTCCTTTATCTTTTTATTCAATGGTTGCAATGTACCGATTACCATTTGTCCTAATATGTGTATTTAGCATACTTGACGTCAAATGAATTTGAACGTTAACGGTTGTTTTGTGTTTATTTTTTTTTTAAGAAATACTATTAGTGCATTAAAAACATTTAATAACCTTAGTTAACTACGTTTTTTCTTGTAATGTTCAACCGTTGAACTAATAACCTAATCATAATTATAGTAACCACAAAACTTCTTTACATATTTTTTTTAATACTTGATATTGATAGTGTCATTCTTCACAAACCATTGCCAATTGTAAAATATTTTTTATTAAATATACAGTTTCTTAATAGCAATGAGCTCAATTAAATGTACGAATGTTTAACAATTATGCAAAGTATTTAAATTTTTGAAAATTGACCATGACCATAAGAATTATATTATAAAGATTAAAATTTTAAATGAATGTTTTTAAGACACCTAAAAGTGTGACAGAATTTGCTTAATTGTGTTGCGTGTTCATTCGATTCTTATTTAATAACAACGCATAAACAATTAATAATTTAGGCTTAAGAAACGTTTCTAAAAAATACAGTGAATAAATTAATTAAATGACTTTCTATTTAGGGAGTTAAGTCCCAATTTATATACATTTGTACAAATAAAATTAGTTGCCAACCTAGACTGAGCATACAACCTAACTGTACACGATACAATCAAATTTGGCAATTAACAAAAACAAAAGTGATAATAGTTTAAAAATTCTGTCGAAAATATGCGTTTAAGCCGGTTTTTACCGCTTTGCTCAAACCAGCTTACGAAAATATATCACTGCTGGTAAATAGTCTAAAATAAATTTAGAGAAAAACTGAAATGTACAGTCGTTTTAAATTTATTCTTAATTTTTACTAGTTATCCTTAGATTTTTTTATTTGCATTGCTGTTTCTTGTTTTTAAATAAAACCTCAATGGTTTATTTCTACTGTCCAAAAAAATCTTTTTTTTAATAGATTGGAAATGAATATATGGATCTAAAGAAAAACGATTTGTCAGAAAACAAAACTTATGCCATTTTCCTTTATACATTAATTCGTAATTTAATATACCTCAATATGTTTTTCGAAAGTAGTTTTAATTCGGTCCACTTTCTCTATAACTTGAAGTACCCAATGGAAAACAACATGGGACATACAGCTTTGTTTCAAAACATGTGACGCATTTGTCGGTTTTATAAAATCCTCCTATATAAATGTGACAATGTTTACTCAAAATAAAACGATTTTAAAAGAGTTGAATATCCGGCTGACAAAATTATCTGTTTTATAAAGGATTCAAAGCTTATAACGATCTATCAAACGAGGTGAAAAATAAAAATAATATTGTAAAGTTCTGATTTAACCTCAATAGAATTATTAAGGAAAAATTTTAATGTTAAATATTAATATGTGTATGTTATGTAATTATAAAATAATTAGCAAACCGTAAAATAAATATTTTTGTTGTTATTTTTATTATTATTCATTGTTTACGTGTAAACAAATTCAATTTTAATAAATCATAAGGACTTACTTACGACTGCTTTTTGATTTAACCGTCTTGTTGTGGTAAGTACTCTACTCTTTAAGCAATTACATCGAAGTTATTAAATACGTTTTTTTTTTAAATATGCAACAAGCGACGCCTTAATAATTTTCTCTAAAATACTACTCAATATTAGCACTTAATATTTTTTGTAGCATATTATATACGGTCGTTCACAATGAATTTTTATTGCTTACTTAAATTAGTAAAAATTTTATTTGATATTAAAATAAAACAAGTATGAAAACAAAATAAAGAATCTAAATCTTTAAACAATTAAAGCCAACATTTCAGCATTTTAACAATATTTAATTAACAGCTCACGAACAAAAATAGCAGTCGTGTGAATGCAGCTGAAATTGAATTTCTAAGAAAAATCCAAGGAAAAACCAGAAAAGATAGAATCAGAAATGAAGCATATAGGTAGAGGATAATTACAGAAAAAATCAGTTGAAACGAATAGAAACATCAAATGGAAAGACTGAAAAAGCTAGCACAAGACAGAAAATCATGGAAAAAAGCCAGCAAAACACAACTCAACCGTAGAAGATTTCTTGACTAAATAAATAATTTACAGCAAAATGCAAACAGACTGTTGTTTACTGAAAATTCCAATTTAAGTTTAAAGTATAAATGAAAATATTTGATTGTAAAGTCATTAATCCTTAACTATGATTAAAATGTGTTTTGTCCTATGTTGGAAACATGCATAGGTAATAGTTATTTATGTATCTGCTGGCCGAGACGTAGTCGAGGCCAGCAAACAGGCAAGGCCGAAAAAGTACGTTTTGGCCGAGGTGCATATTACATTTTTTGTGCGATATAATTAAAAACAATTAAAATTTTTATTATTTTTCAAAAATATAGTTTAGAAACTACGTGACATTCTGTCACTGACAGATGACGGCGTATGCTGTTAGCTTTAATGCAAATTTACGCTGTAGCGGCCGAAAAAGTTACTTTTCAGGCCGTTGCTAAGGGTAACGGCCTGAAAAGTTACTTTTTAGGCCGTTGCTAAGGATAACGCCGGTAATGCAGTACTTTATGGCTGCTAACGCGTCCGTCAAACAGCTGTTTCTAGTACGATCGCACAAAAACATATTTTTTGATTGATTTTAAAATTTTTATTACCCCAATGGTGAAATATCAGCAACCAATTGCTCGGTTTGCATAATTACTTACAGTAAATATTTGGTACGCATTTTTAAACGGTTTAACTTGAAGTTTTACATTCACCTGGAGAAATTAGCTAATGACAATAGAACAACGCATACTAAACATTATTCGTAGAAAGGATTTATTACTGTAACATGTCATTACCACTAATCTAATAAACACAGTTAGTACTGAGTACTGACTGACCAGCATTGTGCTATTTTATTACCTGAGAAACTCGTTATACTTTAAATGTAACTTTACACATTTAATGAATCTTATATTAACAAGCAATATGACAACTATTTTAAGAATAACTTAAATTTGGAAATGAGAGTATCATGTAAAACAACTCCGGAAGATTATACATGCAAATGAATAAATATCTCAAATTTTTAATTCTGTGTATGCTGATAAGTAACAGGTTAAGTGTGTGTCAACTAACTTATTTAAAGAAATGTAATTTTCCACTGTGGTAAGTACACTCTCCCATGGATATTTTTTTTACACGCTGCTCTAGTAGATTTTTGTTGTTACTAAATATGAAAACACATAAAGTGATGTGTTTAAAAAATTGGATTTAGAACGTTAGCTGTAATCTAGAATTGTATTTATATTCAAAATATCCTTGCATTCAAAATGTAAACGGCAAAGCGCTGCGCGTTAATGCAACACATTTTTAAAATTATAATGAAAACTGTGCGAATAAAAAATTGGTCAGCTTTGTCGCGATATTCTATTGAATTTTCAATGCGATATTGTTAAAAAAAAATTTGTTTAATTTAAAAAACTTTGCGCGTAGCACACTTGCAGCAATTTCTACTGTGAATTTAATGTAACTTTTATTTTAATATTACGTTAAAACTTTTACAATTAAAAAAACAATAATTTAGCAACATTCTTTTTAAACAAAAATATTTTTACCATCACAAAATAAAAATACTGAGAAGGAATTTTTAGGACGTATGAAATGTAACAATTGGGCAAAGTTAAAGTTCTTGCTTAAAAATGTCGATAAAATATAGTTTAGATATCAAATACATCCCAAAACACTATCTTTTAATATTAGGGCTTTTTTTTCTAAATTAGGAAATTATTTAATACCAAAATATGTTGAGCAGAACTGTACAAACATTGAAAACATATGAGCATATGGTATTAACGTAAGAACTCATTTGTTTTATTTTGTAATTTAAAAAAAAAAACATAACAAAAATTATTAATAAAAAATAACTAACCTAATGATAGGGCTATTACGGGTTTATCTGGATTTGGTTCAAGACCAAGATCCTCCACGATGCTTCTAATATAGTTCTTGCAATTTTTCGCAGTAGTCGATGCTGATACTTTCCAACTTTTAATATCACAACCGTTAATAGATAAAGATTTATCTGTAGGGTGCGTGTCTAACATATTGAATCACTCAATGGCAACTCCGATGACTACAACTTCAAGTACTTGTTCTTCGACGGTTCAATCTTAAAAGCTGCTGGTTGGTCTAGCTTATTCGAAACAATCATTAAAACTAAATGTCCTTCGCAATATCGTAGAATTTAAATAAATGCGCCATTAATAAACAATCTTCCACTCGACTTAGATGTATCTAATTAAAATTTTCATTAGGGGCGGATTTACTTACTTCAACAAATACATGTTATAATAATTACCTATAGTCTATTCATTTATTTAAATTTTAGTAAAATATGTAATTTTTGTAATAAACATACGCTTTTCCACTAATTTTATTGATAACGTAATATTGTTTTGTTGATAAAGTGCGACGTTTTTCTATAAACAGGTTTTTAAACCTAAATATCAATACAAATCCTCACCATCTAACTTTTAGAGAAAAATTTTCGATTTTTGCTCCTTTATTATGCAACTTTAAGCTAACATTAATTCTGCACACGAAAATTTACAATTTTTTATTAGAAATTTTTATAACCAAGAAACCATCGTAAATGCCGGAGTTTTGAATTTGGTATTAAAGACATTTTACCTACTGCGTTAAATTTTGTTGTTACAGAAGCAAAACACAAGCATATTTTAAACCATTTTGAAATCTTTAAAATCATACTCTTACCCACTGGCGTAGTTATGGGGGGCTAGGGGAAGCTAAACCTCCTGAGCCTACCATTAACCCTCCCTGGCGGAGTTGAATGACTCAAGTTTCAATAATTTGTTAACTATCAACAATAAAAGTGAAACTAAAAAATACTGAATCCCGAGTTAATGCTGAATTTGTTTTTAGAGGAATCTGGAAGACAAATTTTAAGTCCATATTCAAACTGTGCTTTTGTTTGTTATGTAAAGCCCAGCTTATTAAGCATTATGTATTTTGAATGCATTTTTTTTTCTGTTTTCTTTACTTATAAAACATACTCCTATTTTATTTCAATTATAATAATCTACTTTTTCTTGTAATTAAAATGTATTCAGTACCCAACTAACATATATTAGAATTGGGTTATGTAAGATAAAAACTAATATGTTAAACTAGGATACAGCTAGATATTTACTAGGCATCCTTACTAATTATTGACTATATTTTGGGTCACTCTTTAACCTTTAACCGTATGATTTTTAAACGGTATAAATTGCTTTTTAATAATTTTTTATATTAAATTATCGCCGTTTTAATTTCTGTAATTTAAGTTTTAATGCATAAAACTACGCCGCTGTAGTCAGTGGCGTAGGCAGAATGGAGGGGAGTTTATAAACTTAAAATGAGCCGATTACCTTTTTTTTAGGTCACACTACTTACTCTCTTTTTAAGTTTTTTAGCAGCAGGATGTTTGATGGTTTCATCATGGAACGGGGTTAATAAACGGCAAAAAGAGCCGAGGACCTCTTTTTAGCACAAAATTTATAGTAGGTACTTCGGCCTTATTTCGACTTATACTCCTATGGGAGGAAATTTTAATCTCCCCTACCTCCCGTGCCCATACCACTGGCGCACTGGCTGTAGTATAAATGGTAAATGCTATTCACTTGGGGTTGAAGCCCCTCTAAACCTGGAGGCTAAGTACGCCAATGCTCTTACCACAAACACAAAACAATAATACAGGGATGCGCAAAAGTATGGAAACAGACAAATATCTAGAACACCATTGCAGATAGAACAATGAAATTTTGTATCTGAGCATTATGGTATTTTTTGGATTCGATGAAGATGTTAAGGTTGCAATACGACTTCCGGTTCAACCGGAAACGGACTCAAACTTTGAAATTTTAAATGGAACACCCTGTATATTTTTACATTTTTGGATTCCTCTTAATATTTACTTTAAAAAATGTAAAAGGTTATGTGGGTCTAAAGTCAACCGTTTTCGTAAAATTTACATTTTTGTGAAAATTTTGAGCGGATACAGCACTTTCAATTTTTTTCAACTATTAAGTTACTTAAAAAGACAGTAGAATTTCGTTTGAAAATTACATTGACAATAGATTATTTAACACTTTGCACTAGCTACATTTTTAAAATATTATACAGGGTGTTTTTACGTTTGGACAAACCCGTGAAACTTTAAACATTGATAACTCATTTTTCTTAAATACAACACCCTGTATATTTTTACACAGTCTTGTAGAAAATTTGATTGTCTTTCAAAAACATTAACCATGTTTCATACCTAAAACGAATATTTTTCGAGTTATCGCGATTTTATTGTAAATTATTCCGGCAACGTAATATTTTCGAGTAGGCCGTGAAGTTTGACAGCGGTAATTTTGAAACAATTGAAAGATAAAAATAAGAACATTGTAATATTATCTTTTCTTTTCGAACTTACGAAATTTTTTTGTAATGTAGATGTAATTTTACCAATCTTATGTTTATATCGAGATTTCTTATCAGGGCCACAATATTTTTCATATAATTGTATTTGATCCTTCGCAAAGTCTTAAAAACCGATTGATAATGTATTGAGTACGCGAAAAGAACGCTGATTAAACAAAAGTCACTGGCCAATCTTATCTTTAAATTTAAAAAAACGGTTAGGCTTGAAACCGCTTCCGGTTCAACGGAAAATCATACTGTAGAAACACAAATAATTAGTTTATAGGATTTAGTAATTGTTCCATCACACTAGTCCAATGAATAAATGCATAATTTTAACAAACCTTGATTTAAACGTAAAAATGGTAAAATTACATCTGCATTTTTAGAAATGTCGAAAATAAGTGAGGAAAAGGTAATATTATAACTTCCTAATTTTTATCTTTCAATTGTTTTAAAATTACCGCTGTCTACCTTCATAGCCTACTCGAAAATATTACGTTGCCCTAAGAAATTACAATAAAATCGCGATATCTCGTAAAATATTAGTTTTAGGTATGAAACATAGTTAATGTTTTTGAAAGACAATCAAATTTTCTACAAGACTGTGTAAAAATATACAGGGTGTTGTATTTAAGAAAAATGAGTTATCAACGTTTAAAGTTTCACGGGTTTGTTCAAGCATAAAAAACACCCTGTATAATATTTTAAAAATGTAGCTGGTGCAAAGTGTTAAATAATCTATTGTCAATCTAATTTTCAAACAAAATTCTACTGCCTTTTTAAATAACTTAAATGTTCGAAAAAATTGAAAGTGCAGTATCGCTCAAAATTTTCACAAAAATGTAAATTTTACGAAAATGGTTGACTTTAGACCCACATAACCTTATACATTTTTTAAAGTAAAGGAATCCAAAAATGTAAAAATATACAGGGTGGTCCATTTAAAATTTCAAAGTTTGAGTCCGTTTCCGGTTGAACCGGAAGTCGTATTGCAACCTTAATATTTTCATCAAATCCAAAAAGTACCATAACGCTCAGGTACAAAATTTCATTGTTCTATCTGCAATGGTGTTCTAGATATTTGTCTGTTTCCATACTTTTGCGCATCCCTGTATATTGTGATGTACAGGGTGGGCAAATTTCGATGTTTTCATAGGGAATCTCGGTAACTAAAAGACGTATCAAAAAGCGGACCGCGCATCCTCGATCTCTTTTTTCGAGAAAAAGTTAATGGTGAAAACTAAAATTGGTTATCGTCTTTTGTTTTCGAGTTATCGCCGATAACTCGATTTTTCGACTTTTCGTTTTATGTCGATATTTCGCTTGTTTATGAAAATAAACAAAAATAATTTTGACGTTCTGCAGGCACTTTTCTGATAAGAATGCAGTGGCGTAGACAATTTTTCAAAAACAATTCCGAAAGTCGAGTTGTGACATAAAGTTGTATTTTTTTAAATAGAACCCATAGTTGGCTATAACTTATTTCAATTACTTATTTTTTGGCATTCCAAATATATAAGGGTTAATGTATTTATTTTCAATAATACGCAAGTTACAAAGGCTTTTTAGTTTGTTTTTTTTAAACAAAACTATAGTAGGCTTGTAATTTGTTGTTGTGATAAACAAATTACAAAACCTTCGTAACTTGTACCAAATGAGTTTTAAAAGATACAACTTTAGGTCACAACTCGACTTTCGGAATTGTTTTTTAAAAAATTGTCTGCACCACTGCATTCTTATCAAAAAGGTGCCTGTAGAACGTCAAAATTATTTTTGTTTATTTTTATAAACAAGTGAGATACAGTCGTAAAACGAAAAGTCGAAAAATCGAGTTATCGGCGATAACTCGAAAACAAAAGACGATAACCAATTTTAGTTTTCACCATTAACTTTTTCTCGAAAAAAGAGATCGAGGATGCGCGGTCCTTTTTTTGATACCTCTTATAGTTACCGAGATTCCCTATGAAAACATCGAAATTTGCCCACCCTGTACAATGTACATCGACAATTGAAGAAGAATGCAAGTTTGTAGTTTATCAAATTTATAAATATAAATTAGAATGAATAAAACTCTAATTTTCAATAGTTTTGTTTTGCTTCTAAAGCTTTATTTAAAAAGCTCCTCAAATTGATGAAAGCAAAAATAAACTCGACCATGACAACAAATGGTATTGTAATATATAATGTTGTAAAAGATGGTCGACATTGAATATCGGAGGAGTTTATTTTTACTACTAAAGATATCCTTAATTTTGGATTTGTCAAAAACTTGCTGACTCCAAAGAAATCACATGGCCCTTATTAAAGTTTAAAAGTGTTTTTAAAGTACAGTTTTTGTAATTTTACTACTGCTTTAAAATTTTTTACTGAATACAGCTTTAACTTAATGTACAAAATATAATCTACTTATATGATACCAATGAATATCTAATCGATTCAATGGCGTTCAGCTATTACACTTAAAACTAACGTATGCAGAGAGGGACAACTGTCCCCGGAGAGCGGTCACAAGGGAACAACACATTGTAAATTGTAAAAAAAACTTTAAGCCTTTGCTTATGAATCTAATGATAAATAATTTTATTTCTACGAGTAGTATTGGCATAAATATTTCTTAAATGGCAAAGTTTATACAGTGTGTCCAAAAGTAATGGAATATGCTATATATCTCAGTAAATATTCACTTTAGGGAAAAATGTTTTGAATAAAAGTTGTTTGGTACTTAGTTTTCCACCATAAGACACATTTTTTTTTTTTAATAACAAAAGCGCAATGAAAAACCATTGATTTTTTTTAAATGACAAGATACCCCCATATTATACTCATTCGATAGAGAATTCTTTTCTCTTTTCAATGATGTAAAACTTAAGTACCCTTACTTAAGCAACTTTTTAAGAAAAACGTAAAAATTATTTTAATTGATTAGTACATATTTATTTCTAATAAAAACATCATAAGAACTAATTTTTTTTTACGAAATTACAATAAGTGTTCAAATTCAAACTGTGAACCATTTACAGCTTGGCAATGATAAACTCGGTTTTTAAACCCGTTTATAACATTCCCAACCATTTCAGGTGTAATTTCTCTAATAAGATCTTTTAAATTTTTGATATTATCCGGCCTCTTAGCAAAAGCTTAATTTTTAAGGTGACCCCATCATTGAAAATAGAAAAAAATCCTCTATCAAATGAATATAATATAGGGGTACCTTGCCATTTAAACAAATTCAGTTGTTTTTCATTGCGCTTTTGTTATTCGAAAAAAAAATATTAAATTTTGTCTTATGGTGGAAAACTAAGTACCAAACAACTTTTATTCAAAACATTTTTCCCTAAAGTGAATTATTACTGAGATATATAGCATATTCCATTACTTTTGAACACGCTGTATAAAACAAGATGTTCACGTTACATGGATATGTGCAGTAAGCCAGTAAGTATAAGCTTACTCATCATAAGAACAGTGGTTTTAGAGGACTCTTGGGTACTGAACTAGTGATTGCAATACCGGACCAAAATTACGATACCGGTATTCGGTATTTGTTCGCAATTAATACTGGTATACCGGTATTAATACCGGTATTGCTGTTTAAAAAAAAAGTATTGATTTTGAACACAATATATTTTACACATAGGTACCTATGTGCATATAGTGAGTATAATGTTAAAACACAAATTTACACAAAATAAAGAAAAAAATTACAAATGTAAAAATATAGACACAAAAACTGAAGATATATAAACATTAAATATATGTGTATTCTGTACAAAATAAAATTATGTTCTATAATTTACAAAACAAAAAATAAACAAACCTACATAATGAATTTAAATATATATTGCCGTTTCAACTATTTTTAAAGTAATACTTTTAAACGCATAAGGCATCAATTGTTTCATCGCTAAGCGGTGAGCGAACTTTTGATAAAAAAATTTCCTGCCGCAGAAAACGCTCGCTCTGATTCTACACTTATTGGTGGAATTGTTAGCATAATATACCATTTCTAGGTTTTTCCCTCCTTCGTCTTCTAATAATCTCATCTCTCTTTTCATTAACTTAAATACATCATTTTGCGGCACAGTTTTGTATTTTGCATTTATTGCAATTTTTTTATTTACGGCAGACTGCAATTATAAAATTATAAAAATCAAATTTAAAAAAAAATAGATACCGAATACCGGTATTAGACCATTAAATGAGACGGTATTTCGGTATTGAAAAATGGCACGGTATACCGGTATTCGGTATACCGGTATTGCAATCACTATACTGAACGCGTAGTTTTTTTTTTAAACTTTTCAAAGGTTGAACAACAATCTTTCATTGTAGTAGTTATTTGCATAAATATAATTTACTTATTTTGAATTTTTTTGTTTTAAAGATATAGGAGTAGGTATCATTTAATAACTTACCTCTACCATCAAAGTTAATTATTTTAATTGATTGGCTATCAACACACTACTATTATTTATTGACAAATTGCAGGTAAAACGATATTTTTCAGACTAACAAAATAAATATACTTTCTTGCACTTAAATAATAATTAGATTCATAGAAAAATCTAAACACCAAATTTCTGAATAAAATATGGGTAGGTACCTACCTTAAATCTTAACATCTAACAACGGAATCATATCAGTTTCTAAGTGGGATGGATCAGTTGCACTTCATGAAATTTATTAAAACAAACAGTGAGCAATAAAAAAAAATGTTGCTTGCTTAAATAAAAAGAAAAATTATCTGTGCTTCATTGTTTCAATTTCAATTCCAAAAACTTTTGTGCATTCTATGTAGGTATTTAGTTGGTCGTTAAAAATATTCCGCTTAGTTTTAAGAAAAAGTACCTCTACCGCGTTTAATTAATTACTTGTTCTTTAGATTACAGTTCGAAAAAATTCTTAAAAAGGTTTGCAACTGAAAGAAAAGTAGACTATTCTTATTCAACCCTTGATACCGGTTTAAAATGGAAATTTCGACAGAATATCTGTAAGCAGCAATCATTATAAACAATTATTTACATTGCTGTTTGGTTCACTGTTGTACAAATAGTCAAAACCAATCCAAAGTAAATTTATTCTTACATTTATGAATGAAACAGAAGAAGGTTTAATTTCATGAAACTGATCTTATTTTTGCTTCATTTGTTTAAAAAAGAACTGAAAGTAATCGAATGTGATTGTCAACTCAATGCACGATTTTTGATTGGTGCATCACCGTAATAAAGAAAATCTGTAATAACACCACTACAACATTTTATTTTTTGATATTTAAACTTTTGTTAATCATTAGTTTAATATTACACAATTTACTCATATTATGAATAACCTATTTCACCTAATTTACAGTAAATAAAATTAAAGTTTGTTAGTAAACCGGTTTACAAATAGTTTGGTGCACCAATTGCAATTAATATTTATTGTACACGTTGTCCAGTGGAAATTTTCTTTACGAGACTAAATTATTCGCATCGGGATGGTGCACTATTTAACCAACAATTAATTATGAACGAAGGCTATACAAGTGTACCTGTTTCATTTAAGTACTTGAAGTAACTTTCCTGCACTAAAAAAAATAATTGATCTGCAATCTACAAATTTCAAATATGTAGTAATGTATACATTTTGTCGTTCTTTTTAAATAATTAAATTTTGACTAAGAGTTTTTGTTTAAAGTGGTAAAATAATAAAACTCTATATTTCATATCATTTAATCAAAACCACTGAACAAAATGCGTCTAAGAAAATTAGTTTATAGAATAATATTATACAAAATAACAATACCCAATACCCAATACTAAAACCAGGGTCGTAACTACGCAGGTGCAACCGCACAGGGCCAAGACCTGTGGGCTGTGGGTGGCACTTAAGAGTGCCTACGAATAAGTACCGTATTATCTCAAACAAACTGGCGCTATGAGCAACTAAAAACTACCTGTGGTGATTTTTGCTTCCTTTATGGCCCATTCTTAGTAGGGGTAGAGGTTTCTAATTTTAAAAAAGCAGCTCAAGACCTTGTCAGTAAATATAGTAGAGACCTAAATAAGTTCGATTTTGTATGTGAAGTGGAAAGTTTTAAGTTTGAAGCCCCTACCTAAACTCATACAAAACCTTACAGAGGCAACACTAATGAAAATTTTACAGGAACTGTACAAATTTGGTTTACTTGACTCTTATTCTTATCCAAATATCGCTATTGCTCTAAGAATATTTCTTACTCTTCCCGTTACCACGCACCACGGAATCCTGCCAAAGAGGCTTTAGTAAGTTAAAACTAATCAAAAATTATTTGAGATCAAATATTGGACCAGAACGATTACCAAATCTTTCTATTATTTCAATAGAATATGACATCGCCAAAGATATCAATTATAATGACATAATAGATGAGTTTGCATCTATTAAATCAAAAAAAGTGCAATTATAATTATTATATGAATTTATTTATATTTTTTAGATTATGTATTCCGATATATTAAGAATGTAATTTTCTTTACAAATATATTTTTTGCTTATTGTTTCACCCGCTTTTTTTTTGCTTGCGCTATAGGGGGCCCAAATTTAATATCTAGCACAGGGCACTTCAGATGCTAAAACCTAAACCACCATATGGAAGACAAAATTTAAAAAATTAAAATTACGTAATAAAAATTATAACTAAATAAAACCTTCAATAATTTTTATTAAATATTTATCCAAATACGACAACAATATATTTTTCACAATTATCTTTTAGTCGTGAGCGATCTCCTAATTTACATAGTAATTTTATTGGATTTGGGTGAATTGCGTACAGCGGCTCTTAACCTGTGGTGCGAGAAGTTCCTTCTGGGGATGCGAGACGGAGTTCTGGTATTTTTGGTGTCATACTTCATACATGTATTTAATTAATATTCAAATTATTTTTAAATAAATGACATTCACCTTTACGTAATTACCTTATTGTAATTTAACTTCTAATTTATTAATCTTTAATTCATTTCCAATTTTAGTTACACCATGTTTTACCTGCTCTTATATGCAACCCAAAATACAATAATGTTGAAGAAAATCCTTATTATTAAAGTAACCTTTTCGTTCGGTACCAAATGTTATATATTTTCGGATGCAGAATAAAAAGTTGCGTTAAGAAACATCCACATCACCACATCAATAGTTTTATTTTAAGAAATAAAAGTGTTAGCTTTTTCAACTATTTTACTAACTGTGTTAACCGTTAATTTTGACGTTTCTTGACGTATTTTTATTCTGCATCCGAAAATGTAAAACTATAAAGGGTGTTCCAAAAAAATAAACACAAGTCACAAGTTGCAGTCATTTTCTGCTGAACCAAAAATTTGAAAATATCATCACAAAATTCTTTATTTTTGACCAAATATTCAAGCCAAATTTCAAAACAACCGTTCAAGGACTTTGTCCTAACCCAGTATATGTTGTATATACACTATACAGGGTTTTTCAGACCACCCGTACAAGCACTTTTATTCGAAAATGTGACGTCTGACAAAGATGGAAAAAAAATATGACAAAACTGCATTTGCAGAATTGATTGACGCTATAGCGGTTTTCGTGATTAAACCGGAAGTAGCCAAATCCGGAAGTAACTTTGGAAACTTAAATGGAAACATCTGATTTTTATTGCATAATTAGGAAGATATTTTATAAAAAGACACTTTTTACTGGAAAAACGTTTATGGATTACAAACTGTATTGATGATCAAAAAATTTTTACAGTAAAAAGTGTTTATTTATCAAACATCTTTCTCATTATGTAGGGGCATAAAAGTTTTAGTGCGTTGAAAAGACAAAAAAAATGTCTTTTAAACCGTATAAAAAAATATGCATGGTGCCATTTTAAAAAAACAAATATGGTGCCGTATCTCTTAAAAAAACAAAAATTTGACATGACAATATTTTGGGAATTACTGTATCAAACAACTTTTTTCTACAATCGTCACTAAACTAGCTCAATAAGTACCCAAAAGCGGCTGTAATAATCATTTTCACTGCCGATCGGCAGTAAAAAAGTATAATCGGCAGTAAAAAGGACTGCCTTGGTACATAAATAACTATTATTTGAAACTTTTTTTGATAATTCTTTCCAATAACAAAATGAGTGGGGGTATCATAAGTGATGCCTCACCCTGTATAGATACACAAGACGTATTTTCAAGAGCTTTTGTGAAGGACTGTAAAATTATGTTGATAATTATTAATTATACGACCCTGAGATTCTTCGATAGCTCCTTTATTAATGAAAATATCAAAAAATGTTTAATACAAATATTGTGCGAACCTATTTTCTACATAACCTAAAATTATTTTCAAATATACAGGGTGTTTCGTTTGACCGGCACATATAAAAATTTAATTTTTTTAAATAGAACACCCTGTATATTTTTACATTTTTGGATTCCTCTTAAAATTTACTTTAAAAAATGTTTAAGGTTATATGGGTCTTAAGTCAACCGTTTTCGTAAAATTTACATTTTTGTGAAAATTTTGAGCGATACAGCACTGTCAGTTTTTTTTTACATTAAAGTTATTTAAAAAAGCGGTAAAATTTCGTTTAAAATTTAGATTGACAATAAATTAATTAACACTTTGCGCTAGCTACATTTTAAAAATATTATACAGGGTGTTTTTTACGCTTGGTTAAACTTGTGAAACTTTAAACATCGATAAGTCATTTTTCTTAAATACAACACCCTGTATATTTTTACATTTTCTTGTAGAGAATTTAATTGTCTTTCGAAATTATTAAGCATGTCCTATACCTAAAGTTAATAATTTTCGAGCTATCTCGATTTTTATTAGTATTACTAAGGCAATTAAAATATTTTAAAGTGGGCCATGGATGTAAGTCGTAATTTTTCAAAGAATTTTTAAACAAAAGAATAAAAAGAGCTGCAACTTTAATTTTAGGCTAAAAATGTACCCCATTTTACCGAAAATTATCGTATAAATTATTCAAGATTATGTCCTTGTTCTACGCACAGCCGTAGACCTTGTCTGAAAGGCTCTAGCTCCCTTTATAACATTTCGGGGGTTATACCATCAAAAGCAACACGAATCCTGTTCTGCACATCTTCAGCAGTTGTTGGGGTGTCTTGATACACCTGTTTTATGGGTCCCCACAAAAATAAATCTATAGGGGTAAGATCAGGTGACCTAGGTGGCCAGGAGATTGGTCTACCTCGCCCTATCCATCTATTAGGATATTCTGTTCGGCAACTGCATTACTTCCTGTGTTGCTTTTAATGGTATAACCCCCGAAATGTTATCAAAAGTGCTAGAGTCTTTGAGACAACATCTACGACTGTGCGTAGAACATGAACAAGGATATAATTTTAAACAATTTATACGATAAATTTCGGGGTAAAAGGGTACATTATTGGACTAAAATTAAAGTTGGAGCTCTTTTTATCCTTTTCTTTAAAAATTCTTTGAAAAATTACGACTTACGTCCATGGCCCACTTTAAAATATTTTAATTGCCTTAGTAATACTAATAAAAATCGAGATAGCTCGAAAAATATTAACTTTAGGTATAGGACATGCTTAATAATTTCGAAAGACAATTAAATTCTCTACAAGAAAATGTAAAAATATATAGAGTGTTGCATTTAAGAAAAATGACTTATCGATGTTTAAAGTTTCACAAGTTTGACCAAGCGTAAAAAACACCCTGTATAATATTTTTAAAATGTAGCTAGCGCAAAGTGTTAATTAATTTATTGTCAATCTAAATTTTAAACGAAATTTTACCGCTTTTTTAAATAACTTTAATGTAAAAAAAAACTGACAGTGCTGTATCGCTCAAAATTTTCACAAAAATGTAAATTTTACGAAAACGGTTGACTTAAGACCCATATAACCTTAAACATTTTTTAAAGTAAATTTTAAGAGAAATCCAAAAATGTAAAAATATACAGGGTGTTCTATTTAAAAAAATTAAATTTTTATATGTGCCGGTCAAACGAAACACCCTGTATATTTGAAAATAATTTTAGGTTATGTAGAAAATAGGTTCGCACAATATTTGTATTAAATATTTTTTGATATTTTCATTAATAAAGGAGCTATTGAAGAATCTCAGGGTCGTGGTGCACCCTGTATATTACCTCAGGGGCCAAACTTTCGACGTCAGTAATTTCAATTAAAAAAAAAAGTTAATATTGCGATGTTCAAATACGACTGACTATTAAATATTGAAATATCTAAATGATGCTGTAAGCAAGGAGTGGCACTAATTAAAATTTCTTTATGATGCATAAAAAATTACCTAAATAGAGACTGATTAATGAAATATATTTAAAAACTATTGTTAAAAAAGGTAAAAAGCCAATAATAAATGACTAGTGTTAATTAATTTCGCTGATGAACGTTGGTAGTTAAATCATATATACAAGGTGCCCATTTTTCTAACCTGTTGTATGGGTAACTCCGTTAATATAACAGATACAGAAACGTTTAAATTAGCAAATGTGTGCAGAATTTAAAGGGAAATCTGATGCCATTTTCATATTTGACCTACGTCATCAACTTTTTGAAATATTTTGAAAAAACTGAAAAAGGTCGATTTTTTCAAACTTGAATAATTCCGTAACCATATGAGCTAGAACAAAAATAAAAATTGGCTTTTATAGATGTTTTTACGTAGATTTTAAATATGTTAACGAAATTTTCATGGCACTCTTGATTTCCAAGTTATACCACAAACTTGCATTTTTTTAAATGGAAGTCATAGTTGGCTGTGGTCTTATTAAAAAGGTTATTTTTTTCTCGTTTCAATGATATAAGATTTGTTATGCTTTACTCTTGTAGTTTTTCTTTAAATAAGCAAAAATCATTTTACATGTTCACTGCCTACTAATGGATGGGAGTTATCCCGTGTTGATGTTCATTTTTTTTCGATGTGACATTTAAGAGTTGTCTCTTATCGTTAGTGTAGCAGTTATTAGCCAGTTACAAATTTTAAAAACAAAACCTCAGAGTTTGTCAAATAAAATGTATTGTTTGTTATACGTATAAATCTCTCTCTCGTGTTGATCAATAATTTACATAAAACCGTTTTTTTACGGAAAAAAAACAGTTTTTCAACAAAAACCGTTTTAAAAGTAAAGCAAAGTTCTCGATTTCGGTTAATTAACAGTTAACCAAAATTTTTTCGGTTTCTAGCCCAGGTTTTGTTATTATTATTAATAATTAAATAGTTTGCATAATATGTCCTTCTTTTTAAGTATGTTCTCTAACCCCCTGTCATGTTTATTTTTATATAATAAACTATTTTTATTGTAATTTTTTGGTTTTATTTTAAAAATTAGGTATCTGTAGACCCTATATTTTAAACTTCCCGCGAAACTTTGCACCTCCTGACGGATAGATGGCGATATTTATATCCAAACAGTAGGGGTGGGCGATATATCGATATATCGATTTATCGGAATATCGATATTCCGACATTTTAAGGGCGAGAAGTTTTTTTTTTTTTTTAGGTCACCATCGATATTCGATATCGAAATTTGGATATCGCCCACCCCTTGACCCCTACCAAACAGTATACCGTGAGTGACGGATCTACCGGGTGTAACTGAAATCAGGCTCACCCCCTTTTTTTCCTTTACTTTTGAATTTAGACAAATGAAATTTTAGACATGTAACATTTGCAAAAAACTGGATTATTTGAACATGGGTACACTTTTGTTTCACTTCCGGTTTCGCCGGAAATGACCATAACTTTGTTATTTTAAATGGAACACCCTGTATATTTTTACATTTTTGGAAAGAGGAAACGATTTTGGATACAACTGTACCATTTTGGTTAATTTTTTTAACCTCAAATAATTTTTTGACAAAAATTAAATTTTTTAGTAAGTGTGCCGTGACCCGCATAAATTAAATTTTATTATGTCAACAAGTGTCCGAAAAATGGTTTTGTAAATTTTAATTGACATTTGGGCTGCTTAAATAGACCTTAAAGGTTGCGAAATTGGTTTTTTGACAAAAAGTCAATTTTTTTAAATAGAACGATGGTGGCTCATGAGGTTATTTAAATAGAGTATTTTCTGGCGAATTCAACAATACCAATAACTTGGTATTTTTATTAGGATCTTGCATTAAAATTTCAAATTATTGTAAGATTTTGGTAAGATATCCTAATAATCATAGTTGACTATGCCAAATGGCAACAAAACAAATGCTTTATTTTGTTTTTTTACAAAATCGTTTTATGGACACTTGTTGACATAATAAAATTTAATTTATACGGGTTACTGCACACTTAATAAAAAATTTAATTTTCGTCCAAAAATTATTTGAGGTTATAAAAATTAACCAAAATGATGCAATTGTATTCAAAATTGATTCCTCTTTCCGAAAATGTAAAAATATACAGGGTGTTCCATTTAAAATCAAAAAGTTGGGGTCATTTCCGGCGAAACCGGAAGTGAAACAAAAGTGTACCTATGTTCAACTAATCCAGTTTTATGCACATATCACATGTCTAAAATTTCATTTGTCTAAGTTCAAAACTAAAGAAAAAAGGGGGTGATCCTGATTTCAGTTACACCCGGTATACTACTTATCTATGGTCAACCCGTAGCTATATTCATGCGTTATAGAGTCAGTCACAGATAGATAGACAGAGTCAGGCTGGACTTATATATATATTTATATATTACATCGTAACATGTACCGTTTATGTGGTAAACGTATAAGGCAAACTCGCTATTCAGTCTACTAATTTACACAATGAATTTTTATTAGATGAACAGGCGTACATGTGTCAAAGCTATACATATCTCATGACTCCAAAGTAATTTCATTGATGAGAAACGGATTTTTATGCAGCATTTGCTTTGTTATAAATAGAATTGAATAAAAACGTATGCCATGAAAATGCAATATGTTTAAAATAAATGTAGTAAAAGTACTTAAAGGCATCCTTCTACTGACATAATACTTATTAGCTTATTACACATATAGGAGTATTATTTTTATCTATGCAGATAGATTCATATGTTTTAAAATACCGTACCTGGTTCACGCTATCGTGTTGATTTTGTAAATCACGGATGTCAAACTGAAATTTCCACAAAAACTGGAGCGGTTATCATAACAAAATAAGTCAAAAGCCCTCTATAACATGAGAAAATCAGAAAGTGTTCAGGAAAACTTTAATACCATGATATTTTTTCACAAATACAATTAATAGAAAATGAAATTGGTTTTATAGAAACAAATTTACACTTTTTAAAAGACGTTACGATACATTTGGTCACAAAATGCGTTTTAGTAACTTAATTCTGCAAACAAAGCCGGTCTAAAGTTATTATTTTTTATTTTTTTTTAAATATAGCTTTACAAACATATTTCAGTAGTATTGAATCGCTCATAATGTTTAAATAAAATATTATTTAGTCACCTTTAGTACAAAAATCTACATAACAGTCCGAACCATGTAGATACCTAACGCGCAACACTTGAACTAATAATATTACAATAATATTATATAAAGTTATATGTTATTACTGCAGTTGGTAATAATAATTTCAGGAAATATTACATTAAGATTTTATACACCTTAAAATTAATGCACATTTGCCTTAGCTGTGACCAAATATAAAGAAAGGCGCTTTTCAATATTTACAGTCGTTCAAACATTTCTTGAAAGTTTTAATTTTGGTACGAAGGTGTGGATTGTAAACAAAAAGGCGTCACCTTTTAGTTGTAGTTTCCTAAAATAACTACGTGTATATAATGTGTCGATGATAGAAATTTGTTTGTTTAAATTATACAATCGCATTTTTGCGAAAATTTGTTGTTTTTTGTGATACACTACTAGTACTATTAATAAACGCAGCGTATGTACTTTTCACGTTACAAATATAATGTTTCTATAAATATCGAGTCAGCCCAGAGTCAACGCATAGTGTAGCGTTAAAAGTACGAGTCGAATTTGGTGGAAATGTTCTAACCTAAATGCATTACCTAATTAAATTATTACAGTATGCAAGTGTTTTATAATCGTTTGCATTGCTATACCTGTTTACACGAGCCTTGAGTGTCCATATCGGGGAATTGCGTGGTCCGCCTTAGTCAAACTCGAAAGTATTCAGAACTTTGCAGTGTGTTGATAGTGTCGTTTTCTAAAACATCATCATCACAATGCAGGGAAATCAGTTAAAACGTAGTCATAAAACCGACTTTACCGGAACTGGCATCACACGAGAAAGAAGTTTTATTAAGCCAAATAAAGATCCACAAAAAAGACGAAGTCAAACGTTGGCTACTATTAAAGGAAAACCTACTATGGAATTATATAGGCCACCTAACGTTCGGACGGATTTGCCACTGAATTACAACCCAAGCGCAAGATTAAACGTGCACGCTAAAGAATTTACAATGGCCAACGATTTGCAGATGTCTAAATCGAGTATCAATTTAGCAGGAAATGCTAATTTTGATGCTATGCCTTTGCAACATTCGAAATCCAGTGGTAATGTTTTGCGACACATGCACAACAATCCAGCGTTCATTTCAATAGTGCCAGCTCCGATGGCGTTACCTATTATTCATTCAACTTCCACACACACAATTCTTAATCATCTACCCAGGGTAAATTTTCAAATGGCGAATGACGTGATTCATTCTCAAGTTTATCCACAACCAGCAAATTTCGGTGGTTGGAATCATCAACAGAATAATTTAGCAAACATCAAACGATCGAAAAGCCTAAGTTCCGCGGACTCACGTGAACTGACATCAAAATTAAAAGGAATGTCGAAAGAAGAAACCGATCTTGGTAAGTTTTCCACAGAGGATCAAGCAAATATGAAACTGGCCGTTGAAGATCCCAATCAGCTGCCATCACGCACCCTGATGGACCTAGTCAAAGTTATCATGGAACGGGTTGTAGAAGGTATTCGTTATTCTGAAGCTGGAGCCAAAGTGTGTATATCAATAATAGAAAAAGAAAAAAATCAAACATTTATTGAATCATTAGTAAACACTTGTCAACAATGGTATCAAGAACGCGATAAGATCTTAAGAGGAATCAAAGCGGGTGACGGTACACGTTTTACAGCGTTTATGTGGTTTTTAACAGAAATGTGTGGTCAACTTAAACGCCATAAACTTCAAAGTCAGTATGAAAATCTTCAGCCTGATTTAGTGTTATTGTCAGTTTTAGCAAAATGTTGTCAAGCATGTGTGAGTTTGCCAATAAAGTGCTTACCGGAAACAGAATGCCTGTTTTTCGTTCTGACTTCGATAGGACGTGATTTAGAAAATGAGCTTCCAGCTCAATTAGAACAACTGCTAGCAAGTGTTAGAGATGGTTTTCTTGCATCTGCTGGAGCGCCTGCTATTCGACGTACACTCTTACAATTAATTGAGCTGCATGCTTCAAATTGGCAACTTCCTGGGTCATCAGTTCTATACTATTATCCAAGAATTAAATAATATCGTTGAAATTTAACGTGACAGACTAATTGAGATTAACTGACAAAGAATTAATAGTGTAGATTAATATTTGTTGTTTGTAATGTTTCGCGTAAATTATTTAAAGTGTAAAATAATTTTTTATAAATATTACTGTGCTCATTTGTTAATCATTGAGCAAAGTTATGGCTCACAATGTTTAAAAATGTAATAAATTATTTATTTGTAACTTACGCCTCAACATATTCTTCATTAATTTTGTTTATTTACTTAAATTCGTTTTACAAAAAGTTCATTTTTTCGTTAGTAATAGCAATATAGCTAGTTCAGGTTTTAAGTATTATCCTAAACCTTTTTTTTTAAATTTATAATATCCTCATAATTAATTTCTTAAAAATTACAGGTTGGTGCTCACACATGTTGCATCACTGTATTTTGACATTCACGATTCATGATTAAATTTGTGGTTATGTTTTGATTGACGTTGTATGCATATTTACATGTACACCTCAGAAAGTTGTTTATTTTGTCTTTATAAATCATTTCTTTTTGTACATGACAATTTACTGTTAAATTAGAAATATGGCTATATTTTAAAACAGCTTTAATTGTTTTAAAATTGGTTAGATATAATAAATGGCACTTCGCTGGACTTCTGAATTTTTTACTGCAATGGAACATAGAGATTTACAAGCCAACGCAATGGCTGTGGATAACACAGGAACTTACGTTTTACTTGCAGGGTAATGGACTATTTTTTGTTGCTTTTAACAATGTCATCAATGTATGTTTTAGACGTAGGTACATAGCAATTAGAAATCTGGATGATGTAGATTCCGAAGATGTTAGAAAGTTTCCACGCCAAAGTAAATATGAAGTAGGTTCTGCAGAATGGAATCCTACAGCCTACCATAATGAATTGTGTGTAATATCAGTAAGTTATTTTATTACCCAATTAGGTTGATGATAATGTAAATATCTTTATTAGTGTAATCAACGTCTAGAAGTTTTAACTTGGCGAGTCGGAGAATTGACACAAACTCATTCATTAAGAGCACATACAAGGGTAATAACAGATCTTAACTGGCATCAGTCAGATCCAAATATACTCGCCTCATGTTCAGTAGACACTTTTATACACATTTGGGATATGAGAGATCCAAGGCGACCAACTTCATCTCTTTCAGCTATTGCAGAAGCTTCACAAGTGCGATGGAATAGAATTTCATCGCATTTATTAGCAACAGCACATGATGGAGATGTTAAGGTATGGGATCAACGTAAAGGGAGTGCGCCTGTGCAGTATATTGCGGCACATTTATCAAAAATTCATGGACTTGACTGGAGTCCACTATCTGAAAGACAGCTAGTCACATCCAGCCAAGACTGCACAGTAAAGTTTTTTGATACCAATAATACTCGTAGAGCAGAATTTGTTTTGACAACTAATGCACCTGTATGGCGTGCACGATACACACCTTTTGGACATGGTTTAGTAACTGTTGTGGTTCCACAACTGAGAAGAGGTGAAAATAGCCTGTTACTATGGAATACAACTAGTCGGGGCACTCCGGTACACACTTTTGTTGGTCATCGTGATGTTGTACTAGAATTTGAGTGGCGTAGACAACGCCCAGGTGATACAGATTATCAATTAGTTACATGGTCGAAAGATCAAACATTACTCGTGTGGAGAATCGAACCATTTTTACAAAAGCTTTGCGGGCACGATCCCGATGACCATAGAGAATCAAATATTGCAAGTGATATAGTTGAAACAATATCAACAGTCAGTTCCAAATCTTTACCCAAAGTTCAGCCATTACAACAAGAATTTTCGTTGCTTAATGTACATATTCCAAACTTGGAAGTTATTAAAATGGATGCCGTACGTCGATGCTGTACCGTAACAGCAAATGCTAATAAATATTTAGTGATATTACAAGTTAGTTTCCCCAATAATTATCCTCATGGAGTGCCGCCTTTATTCCATATAGCACAAGGCTCATCTATAGAAGACTCCATAGCGACACAACTACTGCAGACCCTGACATATACAGCCCAACAGCGAGTTTCGAAAAATCGTACATGTTTGGAACCGTGTCTGCGACAGTTCGTAGCAACATTAGAGCAGTTAGCTACTGATCCTAGTGAAAGTAGTAAATTTTATCAACATCCATATTTAGAACCTGCGGACGTGTTAGGTTCTTTTAATGATGCTTGTATTCCATTTCCACGTACTTCGGGAGCAAAATTTTGTTCCGTCAGTGTATTGGTGTGTTTCGGTAGGCCTTCACACGCTCGTAGAGCATCAGTTAAAGTAGATACGTTAACACCACGAGCTCTTTCAGCTTTAGGAAATATGTTTAGCAATAAAAGATCACGTGACTTTGTGAGTGTGTCCTCATATTATTTTCAAAAACAGAGGTCTCGAAGTAAATTTAGTCATAGAACATCACAGAAGGCTGTTATTACTGTGTATGATGCAGCTGGCTTATTTTATGTTAATCGACAGTTGGCTGAAATGTATGTTTTGGATGGTAACATTAGTAAGATTTGTAAACGCAATGCAGATGCAGCAGCTACTGTTGGACGATGGGATTTGGTACAGTCGTGGACATTGGCTGAATTAATTGCAAACCCTCAACATGTAGATGATGATACATTATGGTCCATTCATCCGTTTGGTAGCCAGCTTATGCAGTCTTTGTAAGTTTGTCCAATTTTTATTAAATACAAGACGAATATTTGAAATATGTGACATTCGCTATTGATAAAACTGTAAAACGGGGTACACACGTACAAGTATATTGCACATTTACTTGTTTGACGTCAATATTGTGCTATTTTCAAAAATATTGCGCAATAATATTGAGATTGAAGATTGACTAAATGTTTATCAATAACTGTGTTAATTGTGCAGTAACTTGAACATGAGTGTTTGCGTTCAGCCGTATTGTACAATATCTGCAGTTCATTTGTAGCCTGCACGTGAATATGGAAATTCAAAAAGGCTTGATTTGAGATTAAAGTTCATTCAACTATATCGTAATTTACCAGATCTATGGAATACCAGCGATGGGTCTTATAGCAAAAAAAAACAGTGGCTTATGAGAAGCTGCTCGAAGTGTATAAGGAATGTGATAGCAATGCAACTAGAAATACTCTTGTAATAAAATTAATTATTTACGAACGACTTTTCGAAAAGAAATAAGAAAAATTTGCGATTTTAAAAGAAGTGGATCATCAGCTGATGATGTTTACATACCACTACACTTGTACAATATCAAAATTAAAACATTGAGCGTGTGTATGCATTTCTTGCACAAACGGTTTTGCGCCATATATTGTACAAATACATAAAGCACAATATACTTGTACGTGTGTACCCCGCTAAAGAATTTGTACTGGGTGAAATTTCTGTTTAAAAAATTGGGATTTGTTTACTAAATTTATTAATATGCATAAGAAAATCATTAACCTCTTAAGCTGTTATGCCGAATATAATCGTCATCGGCCTTGGTCATGAATAGCGACTATGTCGTGGGGGAAAGTACCCATGAATGGGACAGTCCTTGGATGGGACATTCTTAATAAACTATAGTTAAACACAAATCTTTATGTACGTGCATAGATGGTAAATCGCGTACTTAATGTACAACCACATTTCGAAGTTCTCATGTTGTATACAACACGATTGTATTACATACATTAGGTACGCGATTTACCATCTATGCACGTACATAAAGATTTGTGTTTAACTATAGTTTATTAAGAATGTCCCATCCAAGGACTGTCCCATTCATGGGTACTTTCCCCTACATATTCGCTTTGAGTAAAATTGTGTACATCTTATTGTATTTGACGAAAACGTACGCTTGCTTTGCTTCGGTCATTACATTTAGGATCACTTTATGACTTCAACTATTTAGTTTGTTCGAAACCGTTTCCAGCGCCATTTGCCGGTATTTACTATGTGTTCTGTGCTTCAAAAAAGGAATAAGAAGAGAAAGTCATTATTGGTGTGCAATTTGCAGCACGGGCCTTTGTCCTGAACCTTGCTTTAAAGATTTTCATACCAAAAATTAAATTTTTGAAAACTGTACTGTTTTGTAATATTTTTAAAAACATGCCAAATGGATAATTATGCATTGTTGTGTGATATAATATGTTGTATACACTATAAAAAAGTAAAATTTTAAATAATTCATACGTTTTATTAATTTTGTAATTAATATTTGCAATAGAATGAATATGATGTATGAGATTTTTTATGCAATGGTAATGACGTAAATACTCGCTAGCGGTCTAGAGTTCGTGTCGCTGTAAAAGGCCTCGAGCGCAGAGGCTGTGTCCACTTAGGAGGTTAAGTGGTTAAAATCTTAAAATACAAGGTCTGTCACAAAAATAACGGAAGTTTTTAAAAACAATGAAACAGGCAATTTGTTGGGACAAATGTTTTATTTAATTTAAAATAAGTTTTATTATCAACGTGCACTTTTTGCTACAATTGATGCGTTTCGGTAAATGTTTTACCAAGTTTATAGTTTATATCTAAACTTAATGTAGGCTCTTTGTTCTACGTTCATTTTTTGCTGACCCATGTATAAAATTACTGTAACTTTGGGTGTATACAGGGTGATTGAAATTCAAGTTTAAACATGGGGATCTCGCTTATTATAATAGCTAGAGTATAGGTTTAAATTTGGCAAAGTTGCTAAATTTTGTGCTCAATAATAATCTGGAGAAATTGGAAATATCTCAAATGGTATCCGAGAAAATTAGAAAAAACTGGAAAATACGATTTTTGAAAATCGTCTATAACATCTTTGGAGTATGAAATATTTTAAATGTGTAAAAACATTGCCGAAGCGACTTTCTAAGCCGAATCGGATGGTGTTCACAAATTTTTCCTAGATCGATTCGTTTTTGTTTTATGTCAATCAACTTTATTTTTTCTTATGGGCTCAATGTTTGCTATTTACATAATCAAATAGCACTTATTTTTCTTAATTCATCGATGTATCACACATGGTGTTTTACTTCTTTATTCATTGTGTATATACCTATATATATAACGGATTTCTTTACGGTCTGCGCCGCTTCTCCGTCCCCAGTCTCCATTCTCTTCTGTCATAGCACATGTCCTCCTCTAATTGTCCTGTTTTCATGGCCTCATCTATATCGTCCCGCCAGCTTCTTCTAGGGCGTCCTCTTTTTCTTCTTTCAGCCGGTATCCATTCTAGAATTCTCCTTGGCCATCTTGTATTTTTCATCCTTTTCGTATGTCCGAACCATTTTAGTTGCTTCTTTTCGACAACCTCTATTATGTTGGTGTCCATGTTCATATTTTCTCTGATCGTGTCGTTTCTGACTCTTTCTATTCTTGATGTTCTGCAACTTCTCCTAAGGTAATCCATTTCCGTCATCATGAGTGTGTTTCTATTCTTTTTTGTCATATCCCATGTTTCGGCTCCGTATGTGATTATACTTTGTACTATGCTTATATATATTCGTTTTTTGTTTTCCTTTGCGATTGTTTTGTCCCACAAGATCTAGTTTAGCGTCCGTATTGTCTTTCTTCCTTTATTTATCCTTTCCTTTATTTTATCGTTACTACTTCCCTGGTTGTTGAGAATTATTCCTAGGTATTTACATGTAGTCACACCTTTTATCCTTCTCGTGTTATCTAGTACCAGATCTTCATGGTATTCATTTCCCACTATCATATAATCCGATTTCTCCATATTGATTGTAAGTCCTGCTGCTTCGTATTCTTCTTGGAGCTTTCTGATCATATAGTTCAAATCATCTTGGTCCTCCGCTATCACCATCTGATCATCCGCGAAGTATAGGCTAAACAGTTTTTCGTCCCCAATCTGCAGCCCCATTTCTCTAATTTTACTCGTCCACTTTGTTAAGACTTTGTCTAAATATATTTTAAAAAGTGTATTCATTGTCAAATTTAAAATAAACAATAACCATTATAAATCAGGAAGGCCGGTCGTTGTAGTTTATGTTGTTTCCATGACAACCAATCAACAAACTAAAAGTATTGAAAGCCTATTACTTGTCACATTAATAAATTCGTAAAAATGAACTTTAATAACGAAGAAAAACGCGATATGCTCCGAATTTTCTATTTATTGAATAGGAACTCACAGCTACACTGTCAAGTCAACGATATGCAGAAACATATCCAGAAGGAAAACAACCCTCGCACACATATTGTTGTACGTTGGACAGAAACTTGGGGAAATATGGGGTTTTTGCCAAATTCAGAAGATAATATGGCAGAAAGATTTCAGATGAATGTAAAAAAAAACGTTTTTATTACAAACAGTTCCGGAAAAACACAGTCCCTGAGAGTAACTCGCGATTGGCTGTATCCTTGGCGACGCTGCTATCGAGAGTAGTTTACTCTCACGTGGAAAGGCACCATAAAGTTTGTTAATTGGTTGTCATGAAAACAACATAAACTACAATGCCCGGCCAACCTGATTTATAGTTGTTATTGTTAAAAACGCATTTTTTTAAATTTGACAATGAAAGGAGAAGTAAAATAACATGTGTGATACATCAATGGATTCAGAAAAATAAATGCTATTTGATTATGTAAATTGCGAAAAGTGCCCCTATAAGAAAAAGTAAAGTTGGTTGTCATAAAACAAAAACGAATTGATCTAGGAAAAATTTGTGACCACCATCCGATTCGGCTTAAAAAGTTGCTTCGGCAATGTTTTTACACATTTGAAATATTTCATACTCCAAAGAAATTATAGACGATTTTTAAAAATCGCATTTTCTGCTTTTTCCTAATTTTCTCGAATACCGTTTGAGATATTTCCAATTTCTCTTTGGATTATTAATAAGTACCAAATTTAGCAACTTTTCCAAATTTAAACCTATTTTCTAGCTATTATAATAAGCGAGATCCCCATGCTTAAACTCGAATTTCAATCACCCTGTATAACTCGACTTTTAATGATCCAAATGTCATAAAACTTTGACAGAATACCAATGAAGAATGTATTTGTCGACGACAAAATTTGTATATACCGGGTGATTCAGTTTAACTGTGGCACCGCTATAACTTTGTTATTTTAAAAGGAAACCACAATAAACCTTATATTTTTGTAATTCACAGAAAATTTTATATCAAATGACGTTAAAATGTAAAAAGTAAATAATTTGTGTATTTCAATCCATATTTTAATTTTTAGAATCAATCACTATGCATCACAATCAGATCTGCAAATGGCAGCTGTATTATGTTGCATATTTGGAAAAGATCAAGAAGAATTGGATAGAAGAAAAACATCTTTAAAGTCTTTTATGGCATCTGGGGTAAGGTCGCCATTTTATTTTCAGTCACACTCTATTATTGAACACCTGTGAACTATTGCATCATTTAAACCGTTTTTATTTTATAGCAACTTGCATCGGGAAAAAAGTGGCTTAAGGTAACTAAATTAGTTATTTAAATATGCTAGCATTAACTGCACGATCTATAACGCTTTGCTTTGTAAAATATTTGTATGTAATGTTAAAAAAATATTTTTATTGGTATAATTACATAATATATTAGTTTTAATATTAGCCCTCTTTTGTTTTTTAATATTTTTGATCTACAACTCTATACACTATAATTACACTGTCATACCAAAAAAATTACAATCAAGTCTAGTGTTAATTTAAGTAGTTGACCAACGGGTTGTAAAATTCAAACACTTTGGTTAGTATCAACATTCATTAATTTAATTAAAGAGACCACAACATATTAAATATAAGCAGCTAAAGACAGATTTGTTTTTGGTTATACTTGAAAGCAGGGACCTCCAATGTAAAGGAAGCTACCATGTCGCTTAATGTTAATAATGGTAAAGTATTAATTCCGATTACATGCCATTAAGAATAGATTTCAAATAACCTGAATATTTTACAGTGAAGAGCTTTTTTTAAATGTAACCGTGAATGTTTATAGACATGTATATGTAACTTCCTCTTTTCAAAAATGTCAAAATGTACAGGGTGTTTCATTTAAAATAACAAAATTGCAGGCTTTTCTGCAGTAATCGGATATAAAGTAAAAGTGTGCATATGATCAAATAATCAGGTTCTATACACATATTTTATGTCTAAAATTTAGTTTGTTTAAATTAAAAAAGCGGGTGAACCCGATTACGATTACACCTGGTATACATACCCTTACTTTGATTAACTTAAAATTATATATCTGTGGCGGTCTGGCAGAAGTTGATATGTCACTTTTTCATGTTTTTGAGAAATCAAAGAAATAACTTTCAGTCGTTATTATAAAATCACTAAATGTGAGTATATAAACACAAGTAAGTTTAATAAATGGTTATATTCATACTTTGACATCTACCTGTTTTCAATCAAAATAATCTTTAATCTGGGGGTGGGGGGCGAGTATGACACCTACATAGTACCGTCGCGCGGGGTGACTTGAGCCATTTTTCCACAAAGTCTTTTACGTTTTTTCATGTAATTATAAAACTTGAAAAGTTCTGTGTTTGAAAATTGGAGGAAAGGATACAAACTGCATGCCCTATAGTTTGACAAAAGCTCAGAACTCATAAAAACTTGGATTTTTAAAATTCAAGGGGTGGCTCATGACACCCCATGGATTAAGCCACATGATAATAAAGTGCATATTTGATTCTCCACTGCAAATTTAGCCCCCTACTGAGGCAAAATGAGCCACCCACAGTGTTTAAAAAAAAAACTGCCAATTTTTACCCATAGAATATCAAAAAATATATAAATCGCTGGTATTTTATTAAAAATTTGCATTTACGGAATAAGCAGACTTGGCATAAGTACAATCATATTAACAGGTATTGCATGACGTAACGGCCAAACTTAACGAATCCAAAAATGTAATAATATACAGGGTGTTCTATTTAAAATAACTAGGTTGGTTGCCATAGCAAATAAACCGTAAAAAACAAAACAAAATCAAGTACACCATAAGGCGCAGAAAAGATAGCCATGCATCTTTTATATAAAACATTTTGTCGTTAAATCAATATTTTAGAAGATAAAAGCTGTATATCATACTTGTTTATGTTAAATTTTTTTTTTTTTAAATAAACTTTAAAGGTCTGTAACTCGATAACCATCGAGTTTTGGACTATAGTTTATATAACATTTTTTGCTTAAATTGACTCAAGGAACATGCTCCTTAAGTTTGGCCGTTACGTAAAGCAACACCCTGTATGTAGACATAACCAATACCAAATAAGTGACATATCATATTTTGCCCACCTCCCTTTTTACGGATTAAAACATATCAATATTTGCCGCTGCCCATAGCCCTCTCCTCTGTAAAATTTTGACTTATCGAATTGTGCCAACTTATGAAAACCCCTTTTAAGAAGACATTTCAACTGAAAACTAAAAAATGAAAATTTTGGACATATCAAATTCTGCCATAACATCACTCATATATTGTGCATGTTAGTTTCACTAAATTTTATAAAACACACCAGTGTAACATGCTAAACACAGAATATTATCATTGTAGAAGCTTTGTTTGACATACATTTCGGTGTTGGACATTTTTAACACTTATTATATAAGCAGTATACAGGGTGGTGCATTTTTCGATGCTCACCATTAATATCTTGGAAACGGTAAGAGATACAAGGTCGGTTAAATTAGAGAAAAGTTGCACATTTCTATGGCCATTGAGAATCTGAAAAGAAATTCTGGATATTTTAATTCGTTTTTGATTTATTACAAAAAAACTGAAAAATATTATCTTTTCTACCATTGACGCTATTTCATTTAAACTTGGTAACTTTATGTTTTTGACCAACCTAGGTCTGATTACGTTAACAGAAATTTTCTAGGCCTTCTAGATTTCAAGTTGCGTTAGTCAACTTTTTTTGTTTCTTATGGCCGCCATATTGGATTTTTACACCAACAGACAGACAAAAAATTTGCTTTTCAGGGCTGGCCTTTTAGATAATACGGTTCTGGGTCCATTTTTCATCGATGTACATTTAGATGGGCCTGGATATTTAAGGTTGTTGGAAACAAATTTTGAAGATATGTTAGACGAATTGCCTTAATTAAGAATTCAAAATTGTCAGTGGATTCAGTTAGATGGAGCTGGTCCTCACAACACCCGCATTGTAGGAGAATATTTAGATGCACGCTTTTAAAATTCATGGCTTGTTCTCAACAATCGCCATGTTTAACGCATACGGATAACTTTTTGTGGGGCAATGTAAAAGATGTTGTTTATGCAACCCCAATGGAAAATATTGAACATTTTAGCCGTAAAATCAAAAATGCATTCGACTCGGTTCCGAGACAGACTATCCTAAAGACTATGGATGAAATGAATTTGAGGACTAACCTCTGTATCATACATAACGGCGCGCACTTTGAACAATTTAAATAATTATTTATCTGGTGTTTTTAATTTATTGTCGTTTCGTTATCATTAGACCAATAAAGTGTTCTGTCACTTTTATTTATATCATAGTTTCAATACTGTGGTTTCAATTGTTTTTCAGAACATTAACGATTTTATAAATTATTTATTCAAATTTTCAAATTTCAACAAGTTTTATGAAAGAAAAAGATTATGCTGGTTACCAAACTTGAAAGCTAATTTTTTGTCTTCTTGATCGTGTAAAAATCCGATATGGTGGCCATAAGAAATAAAAAAGATGACTATCGCAACTTGAAATCTAGAAGGCTTAGAAAATTTCTGTTGGCGTCATCAGACCCAGGATGGTCAAAACCATACAGTTACCATGTTTAATTGAAATAGCGCAACGGGAGGAAAGATAATCCCATTTTTCTAAAATCACATTTTTCAATTTTTTTGTAATAAATCAAAAATGAATCAGAACATCCAGGATTTCTTTTCAGGTTCTCAATCGCCATAAAAATGTGCCACTTTTCTCCAATTTAAGCGACCTTGTATCTCTTACCGTTTCCAAGATAGCAATGATGAGCATTGAAAAATGCACCACCCTGTTTATGTATATTATTTATTTATCATATATTTTAAATTTTTAATGATGTTATTCTTTTAAACCAATGTAAATAACTATTATGTATGTTTAATTTTACAAATTCACGTTAAACTGTTTTGCTTATTATACAGGGTGTTTCTTAAGTATTGCAAAAAAATTCAGCAGGTGATTCCTTATCGAAAATTAAAGGGGGCCTTTCATAAAAAAAAAATTCCATAGACGTCTCCTTTCGAAGTTACACCCCCCTAAAGGGGTGTGGTACAATTAGGTTTTTATTTTATTTCTCAAATTTGGATATGTGTAGGAGAATGATACTTGGTAGATGTTTTATATTTATTAAAAGGTTTCCCATAATAATATTTTTAATCATCTCCCACCTCCACAGGGGGCTGAAAAGTGCGACCCCTGTTGGTTTTCTTATCAAAACTTTTTGTTGGGTTAAAATTTTTTAATTAAAAATATTTTTTTTCAAAGCTTGCTTTATTTAGAAACTTTATTTATTCTCTAGTTTATCTCGTAAAACCTACCGTTTTTGAGTAAAAAATAAAATGAGTAAACATGAACCATCAAATATTCCAATATAAAACTATTCATTTTGGTGGTTGCCATGGTTTGTTTATGTTCATGTTGGATAGAATTATTGAAGGGTGTAATGCATTTTAAGGTTAACGCGGCGACAACGTTATAACGCCCGTCAATTCTACCCAACATGAACATAAACAAACCATGGAAACCACCAAAATGAATCGTTTTATTTTGGAATATTTGATGGTTCATGTTTACTTATTTTATTTTTTACTCAAAAACGGTAGGTTTTACGAGATAAACTAGAGAATAAATAAAGTTTCTAAACAAATGAAGCTTTAAAGAAAAATATTTTTTATTAAAAAATTTTAACCCACCAAAAAGTTCTGATAAGAAAACCAACAGGGGTCACTTTTCAGCCCCCTGTGGAGGTGGGAGATGATTAAAAATATTACTATGGGAAACCTTTTAATAAGTATAAAACATCTACCAAATATTAGTTTCCTAAATTTATCCAAATTTGAGAAATAAAATAAAAACCTAATTTTACCGCACCCCTTTAGGGGGTTGTAACTTCGAAAGGAGACGTCTAAGGAATTTTTTTTTTATGAAAGACCCCCTTTAATTTTTGATAAGGAATCACCTCCTCAATGTTTTTGCAATACTTAAGAAACACCCTGTACAACAGGATGATAAAATGTTTTCAGTATAAATGAAAAGTAGATAGTGTCAACAACAATTCTTGACAGAATTTTTTTAAGTTAAAATAATTATTTTAAAGAGATATTTTGAAGTCAAGTATAATTTTATATGTATTTTTGCATTTCATATGTAACATGGAAAACTTTTATTTATTATTGTGAAAAAGAAAAAAAATTTATTTGGTAAAAGAATAAATCAATGTAGGTTGCTATTTACAAGAAGATGTTCACATTTTAGCTTGATATAGTTCACCATAAAAGTAATACTAAATAAAAAAAGATTGTTGTATTTTAGAAAAATTAGTCATCAATGTAAATAAAAGTTTCACAAGTTTGACAAGCGTAAAAAACTCCCTGTATAATTTTTTTAAATTTAGCTAGTGCAAAGTGTTTTAATTAATCTATTGTCAATTTAACTTTCAAATGAATTTCTACAGCCTTTTCAAAGTTTTTAAATGCTGAAAATGTTTGAAAGTACTGTTACACTCAAATTTTCATAAAAATGTAAATTTCACGGAAACTGTTGACTTTAGGCCCATGTAACCTAATAAATTTGAAGATGAATCCAAAACTATAAAAATATACAGGACGTTTTATTTCAGATTTCAAAGTGTGATTATGTTTCTGGTTGAACCGGAAGTCGTATTGCAACCTCAATATTTTCATCGAATCTGGAACATACGATAACGATCAGATACTAAATTTCATTGTAATATCTGCAATGATATTTGCCTGTTTTCATACTTTTACCCAGCACTGTATAAGATGTGCAAAATATAACCTTTTTTATGATCCTGAACATATCCTAGAATTTAAAAATCTTATTCCAATATTAATAAATAAATAGTAAAATGATTTTTGTGATGATATTTTTATGTTCAGTTTTTCTTCAACCCACAATGTTTTTTATAGTAGGTTATCACATAATGAAAGACTAACGTATGAAATCCTGTGTTCATTAAATATTTTTAAATTTTAATTTTAATTGCAGTCCGGTGGTTCTCCATACCACACAATACCACCAGCAGATGTGGTAGCTGAAGGTTGGGTTTTTCCTTTACTCCGTACTACACGATCCAATTCATTGGATAATTTGCGTGTTGAAGAACCGGCACAGACCATACCACAAAAAAGTTCAACAAGCACTCTTCATGAATATTACAAATTAGCGTATGCGGAAATGTTGCACAGGTGGGGATTATTATATAACAGGGCCGAAGTATTAAAATACATGTGTTCTCCGGTAGAAGCTCATAAAGGCGTCGAGTTTTTAACCGACTGCCAACACTGTATGCAGCCTGCCAAGAGTAGCAGTTGTTTTAACTGCAAAAAGTTATCATTAAATTGTATCATTTGTCATATATCTGTCCGAGGGTCTGCTAATTGTTGCCTTGTTTGTGGACATGGTGGACATACAAACCATTTGCAACAGTGGTTTGCTAAAAATAAAGTATGTCCTTCAGGTTGTGGTTGTCACTGTCTTATTGAAACTGCTGGAGTTTTTAACTGTTAGTTAAACCAACTTTATTTATGACATGAATCATGTATTTCTTTATTTCAACACGTAACACGTAATGCAGTCACATATAGTTAAAATTATAGTTTTAAACATAAAAACGGTTCTATCGTGATGGAAAAAAAAGGTAATTACAATTATTTCAAGTACTAAATTCAGTTAAAAATAGTCATACGGCAGCAGAACTATTATTTTGGTTTTTAAACTACAGTTTAAACTCAATTCTGTTATACAGGGTAGATCAAAAGTCTGAAAACATTGCTATTACAATATAAATGTAAATTTTATGAAACTTTTAAAAAATCCAATAGGTCAAAGCTAATGATTTACCTAAATTTACGTTTTGACAAAAAACTTTTATTTATGACGTGGCAGTGTTTCCATAATTTTGCCCTCTAGTGGCTTACACAGAATTGTTTTAAAGGAGTCTGAGTGGTAAGTTTGTAGTAGTTTGAGCTCACAATGTTGAATCCGAATTCAGATATAGATAAATAAACCAAGTGCTACAATTAGGCAAGTGTAAATTATTCTCCTGTAGTGGACGCAGGACGTAGGCGTGTGAGCACAATTGAAAGTTGTTAACATTAATATTGTTTGAAGAATTTTCAATGTTTTTAGCACTATAATTTATTTATTTTTTTAAATGATGGTCGATTTATGAACTTACTTTCATCCAAAAAAAGTTGAGAGATGCTAAATAAAAAGTTTGCTCAGTCAATACTAAGCACACCAAATATCAAACACACCAAAGTACATAACAAGTAGTGAAGGACTGGCATACTCTACTGAAGTATTTTACCCCCAAACCCTTGAATGTGCCCCAGATACTTGACTTGTGCGATTCTATTTCCAGTATGCACTAATACTTTTCCATAATAAAGTGCACTTAATAGTGTTAGCAGTAAACTTTTGTAAATTATATACTACTATAATACTGATTAAGCATTATGAAATACAGAAGATAATTGAACAACCAAAATTACTGGCTTTTTAATAATTTAAATGGTATCTTGCTTTAAATTAACAATTATCATTAGCTCAGGATGCATCACTGCCAATAATGATAATTTAATAATTCATGAAATCATCAGCATAAAAATGTTTGATCAACTTTTTTTTTATTATTATTGATAATCATTGTATTAATTTTGTTAAAAAAACAGTTGCAAAGCACTGTTGATAATCTTTTGCAAAAAGATTAACTTAATTCATTATCTTGGTGTATTTTTTCAGGTTTTTAACCTAGAATCTGTCGCCTCAAAATTTCTCAAGTGGTCGTTTTATAATTAGATTCACCAAGTACATTTCATCTAAAATAAAATATGTTTTAGATATTTATATATTTTTACACAGTTGTAGTACAGATATGAATCTAGAATGAAAAGTATGCAAATTAAATTGATTAGGTTAAATGATCCATTAATGCAGTGTTTTCAACCTTTTCAATGTCACGGCACACTTTTAACAAAGCTAAAATTTCGCGGCAAACTATTTGTACAGGATGTTTGAAATTCGAGTTTAAGCATGGGGGTCTAGCTCATTATAATAACTAGAGGATAGATTTAAACTTTAAACTGGGCAAAGTTGCTAAATTTGGTGCTCATTAATAATCCGAAGATAAATTGTAAATATCTCAAACAGTATTCAAAGAAATTGAGAAAAACCGGAAAATACGATTTTTGAAAATCGTCTGTAACTGCTTTGAAGTATACAATATTTCCAATGTGTAAAAACATTGCCCTAGAAACTCTTTAAGTCGAATCGAATAGTCATCACTAATTTTTTTAGCTCGATTCGTTTATGTTTCATGACAACCAACTTAATTTTTTCTTACGGGTGCATTTTTTTAATTTACATAATCAAATATAATTTTTTTTTAAATTCATTGATGTATCACATATAGTATTTTACTTTTACATAAATAAATATCAAAAGTTGCGCCCAAAGGAAAAAACAAAGTTGATTGTAATAGAATAACAACTAATCGACCTAGCAAAAATTAGTGATTCGGCTTAAAACGTTGCGTAGGCAATGTTAACACATTTGAAAAATTTTAGGCTCCAAAGGTGTTATAGACGATTTTTAAGATTTTTTTTTGATTATGAATAAGCACCGAATTCATCAACTTTTCCAAATTTTAACCTATACTTAGCAACTATAATAAGCCCCATGTTGAAACTCAAATCTTAAACATAGCGTTCTTGAAAAGACTGTTTATCTTTGTTTTTATTTTCTGCGATACACCTGGAGGATGCTTGTGACACACTAGTGTGCCGCGACGCACAGGTTGAAAAACACTGTATTATTGACTCGATCCTGAGTTAATAAAACTAATACATTTAAAATATGTTAAATATTTCACTAATTTGCTGAATTGATAGAATAATCATATGAAAGTTTTGAGTTAATTAATTTTGAGTTGTACATACTATTTAACCTTTTCGGTGCACAATGCTTTTAAACGGTCCGTGCCTGCAGCACCCATAACTTTCAAATGCAGTAACGTTCGGGCGAGTTAACTCGTCTCGAGCATCTTGGGCCGCGTAAAAATTTGGCGAGTACACTCGTGCAGAGCACCGAAAAGGTTAAGGAATCTTGTATTACCTGACAATTATTTAAACGATGTTACCCAAACTTAAATATATTACCTTGTCTCCTTGTAACCTTTACACAGTGCCGGATTAAGCCTTCAGCAGACCCTAGACAAACTTTAGCATTTGGGCCCGCGCCATTTATAGAGTGTTTGCGAATTTTGTGATTTCATTATTAATTACAATGTTTTTCCGGGATCGAATCAGGCCCCTCTGAATTACAGGACATTAATCTTTTTTGTCTATTGGTTGATCCGGCCCTGCCTTTACATGTTTACTGTGATTGAGCACACTCTGGATCAAAATTTTATGAAAGCATATTTCAAATTTGTTAAACAATTCTTTTTGTAACTTAATTGTATTTAAGGCATATAGACAGTCAAGATCATAAAACATAAATAAGGTTCATATTAATTAATAAAACATTTTAGTTGAGTGTACATTTTTTAATTTTTTATGGAAATGGGCGGGGTAAAGCTATCAGTCATCAGTATAAGCTAGTGTTTCGTTTTACGTAGTGAAATAAAAAATAATGCAAATTTTAATGACATTTTTTCAGAAATATATATCATTGTAATAATTTTTTTTAATGCGTCATAGATTGGGCATGGTCCCTTGGTTTTCTTGTAACATCAGTTTGGAAAAAAGTGAGAAGAATGTGTTCCCTTGCTTTGACCATGTAAAGTAGCCATATTTTCATTTTAAAATAAATTTAACATTATTACCGTATTGGCCCGACCATAGGGCGACCCCTATTTTTTAATCTGCTTTTTGGAGAAAAAACATTTCCCTCGCCCACTATGTTTGTGAGTAGAATATAAGGCGACCCCCTATTTACGTGTCGCCTTTCTAAATAAAAACCTCGCCTTGTAGTCAGGCTAATATGGTACTTTTTTGGCCGTCTTAAAGGCTAATCAATCTTAAGTTAATTTTTGTTGGTGATTAAATTATTTATTTATGTAGTTGATTTGAACTGACTGTTAATCTAATAATCTGACTTTAATGCTGCATTTGTTTGCAGTTTGTGATATTTTGTGTTTCTTTATATTTTGATACATGAAAATGAATATGCCTATGTATTAAAGTAGTAATTATGTGTAAATAAAATTGGAAATTGGAAAATGTATTTTACTAAGACAATCTTTATAACTAATAGAAAAATGCCTTAATCGACGTATAGCACTGGCTGCATTTCATACCAAAGTGGCTTGCCCAGTTATTTTTATGATGTTGATGAGTAATAGGTTTGTCTGTTTGTTTGCGTGATATGCTAAATAATTATGTGCGATATTTTAAATGGTTGTTTTAAGAAAAAATAAATAAATTAGACAGATTCCAGTGAAAAATGAAAATTATGATTAAATTAAAAGTGAAATTACTGACAAGGGAGGGTCACGATACGTTGTCGCTAGAATTTGATTAAGGCTGTGTTTATTGCATCAAGGACATTAAAAGTAAATGTTTTCCAGAGTTATACGTGCCACTGGCGATTTCCTTTCGAAAAATGATTCCTTTGCAAGTAAAATGGTGCAAAGTTTTTGAATCTTAGATCATATAACCTACATGGATAACACTATCACAATGCAACTATGTTGTACACATATCCCAGACGTACAATTAAACTGCCTCTCCTTCTAACACATATGAAAGTATATTTCTATCTCGCTTTCCGGGCCCACCGAGTAAATCGTGTGCGTTACTGTGGTTACGCGCGATATTTGAACTAAAACGTTTATTTGAACTACTAGTAGATGCAATGTACTCGGATGTTTTCGTGTCAAATATGGCAGGATACACTCATTAGATCAGACTTAGTAAGTTTCATTGAAGTACAGTAAACACCGCTTATTAGAATCAATTGATTCAATTAAACGACGATTTTAATAGCAAAAAATTCTAAATGTCACTGACGCGTCACTCGCTAGAATAGGCTAGGTAGGAAGTACGTTACAGTTATTATCACGGTTGCGCTACGATGACAGCGGGCCCGGGCCCAAAACAAAGATAGCGTATATTGGGCCCACATAATGTAGAAAGAGATAGGTTTAAAAAGGCACGTTGTGTATGTCTGCAACATTGTCTATATTCCTATGTTATTGTGTTATCCGTGTAGTTTATATGATCAAAGTTTTGAATAAATGTTGAACGGTTCCGAAGAAAAACGTCAAAAACGAAACCCCTGCATAAGCGCTATGATTTGAGAAGTTGTGGTATATCTATATCTAGGCGACTTGCATAGGCGTTTAACATAGGGTAAACCGTTTTTGCAAAGGTCTCGTTTTTCGTGTTTTTCTCCGGAACCGTTTAAGAATTTTTTTAACACTGCACCATTTGACGGTTTCATGACCAACACGATCGCAAAAATTACTTTTATTATTCAATTTTTCAGTGTATTCCCTATTTTCCCGAAGAAAATGGCCAGTGGCACGTATAACTCTGCAAAATATTTAGTTTTGATGTTCTTGATGCAATAAATAGCCTTAATCAAATTCTAGCGACAACGTATCGTGACCTTCCCTGGTGAGAAAAATCTCACAAAATTAATAATTATTAAGACAGTCATTACTACTTTTATTTAAAACCGATGCAATTGGAGCTTTTATGTTTATCAACTAATATCAAAATGACAAAATTGATATGTATTATTTGTAACCAAAGTGTAGCAATGCCGAAAAATACAATTTGATGCTGCTCTTTGAATCATAACTGCAAATAATAATATTAGGTAGGAACAAAAGTATTTTCGTTTTTTAACATATTTATTTTTAATATTTTTAACAAACTAAATTAAATCAAAATATAGTCCATTATATTGGATGGTCTTACTCCATTTTTTCGCCATGTTTTTCAATTCCCCTCCGGTACCACTCTTGGGACTTGGAGACGAAGAACTCGCGACACCCTTCTTCTACTTCCTGGACATTAGCAAAGTCCCGTCCAGTCAGGAAATGAGCCATTGATCGGAACATATGGTAATCCGATGGTGCTAGGTCGGAACTATATGCAGGGTGTGGTAGCACTTCTATCCCATCAAGGTGCTCCAGTTTCCGAAGGGTCATTTGGGCCGTATGCGGTCTAGCGTTGTCTTGCTGTAACAGCACTCGTCGTCGGTTGACCAAAGCAGGGTATTTTTGTTGTAAGGATGCGTACACGCGATCAAGCTGCTTGCAGTAGAGATCTGCGGTGATCGCTCGACCATCAGGAACCAACTCAAAGTGAACAACACCTTCCTAATTCCACCAGACGCAAAGCATAACCTTGGTTTCGAATCTTCGGCGCTTTACCACAGGTTCTCCACGTTGGCCCCCATTTAACCACTGGTTTGATCTACTGGGATTACGAATGTAGATCCACTTTTTGTCGCAGGTCGCAATCCGGCGAAAGAACCGATGGTCTTGGGGGTTGCTGAGTAGTTCTCTGCATACACTGACCCGACGTTTTGCTTGTTTCGGTAACAAATTATAGGGCATTTCTTTACAGCGTTTTTTGGATTTACCTAGCTTATGTAGGTGGCGACCTAATGTCTATCGCAAAGGCCCAAGTTTTTGCGATACATTTTTTGTAGTTGTGGCTGGCGATCTCTCGACGGCTTGAAGTAGGGTCCCCTGGTCTACCATGGAGGACCGCCCAGAATGAGATTGCTTTTGAAGGCTGGTATCGCCGTTTTTGAATTTCATATACCAATTTTGTGCAGTACTATAAGAGGCTGTATCCTGACCTTCCACATCACGTATAGTTCGTGCGACATTAGCGGCGCTTCGCCCCAATTTCCAGTAGTGACGTAAAATTGCAAGAATTTCAACATTTGTTTCGGACATTTAAAGAACTTTAAACCACAAGCAATTAAACTAACTGACTCAAAAACGAAACTAGGAGATGCGCTTTTTAATTTGTCAAACTTTTATCAACTGTTAGTGTCCAAGATTACTAAAAGAAAAAAAAATCTGTTGCTCCTTAATACATGGCACTTTTCTTACCATTGCAGAATATTTCAAAAGCACAACTAACATATTGCCCCCTTTGCCAGTGATACTGAGAAAGTATAAATAATATTTAAAGATATTTTTTTTAAGGTGAGAATGTTTTTTAAATCTTTTGCAATCTCATATGACAAAGTCATTTGTGTCTTCCTAAAGAATCTTATCCAAATTTGAGATAAAATGCAGCTGCCTCATCATATTTGTTGGGAAGCACTTGTGAACTTTTTGTTTTTTCGTTAATGAAACTCAATAAGTCACGTCACAGAAAACGTCTTTTAGATGTAAATGTTGATGAAATTTTGCAATTATATGCAAAGAGCATAAAACCTGATGTAATCATTTTGTTATCCAACAGTTCAGGCCAAACGTTGTCCCTGATTAAGTCCTAAAATTATTATTTTTTAACATCCGTGGAAAATTGTTTTTGGCAATATATTTTAAGTTTGTTTAAATACACTTTCGTTTATTAATATAGTATTTTGTAACGATATTTATTATAAAACATTACCATGATGTAGCGATGTATGTTCTCATTACAAATTATTAAACTGTCAAAAAATAAAAGTTATTGCATTTCAAATTATATTTTTTAATGCTGCCCTTGACTAAAAAAACAAAATTGTATGCGGCTCTTAATCCATAAAAGGTTGTGCATATTTGCACTGAATAAATGAAATAATATTTATAAACATAATCTTATGTGAACAACTTTTATTAAACAAAAATAATACTGCGCCCTTGCATAAAAAAATATTTAATAACTTAATATATGCAATAAATATTTAACTAAAAAGAAAGAAACTTTGGTCTCCCATAAAATCAATTCAATATATGCATAAATATTTAACAAAAAAAAAATATTTTCTTCCATAAAATATAGCTAATAATAAAAATGTATTTAAAAAATGCCATCAAAGAAATAAAAACATGTTTAAAAACTTAATATATGCAATAAATTGCAATTGTAATAATGTTTATATTATATAATAACCTTCGTAACTAATTCCCAAATGATGCCAAAAAGTTTATGTACCTGGTAATTCAAAGTATTTAAAGAAACGTAAACATTCCGTAATACACATGCTTTGCTCCGCTTGCAACAACTCTTGATTTGGTGCAAACGAAGAAGCTTTATTTACTCTAATCATTCGGTCCCGAAAGCCCTTTGGAGCTGCTCTTTTTGCGCTCACTGTTGTGTTCTGAACTCTGTGACGCAGAAAAGAACAAAAGGAGTTTAGAGCGACTGCCCCGAACGCACCTAAAGTAACTGTTCTTGACTATCACATTAACATTTTAAACTTTTAACATATAAGACAATGCCAACTATCAGTAGGTCATGTAAACAACTCCTGTTGCGGTGATAGTACACGATTTTTTGAGTTTGAATGTTAATAATAATGTACTACTTTGTTTAGTATTAAAAACCATAAAAATTTTATCAAGATGTTAAACTATATTTAATGCAAGTCTTCATGGTCCACTAATACGTTATAAATTTTAAAATTTTTCTTAAAAATTATCAAAAGGATTAAAATGTTTAAGTGATTCGACAGACCTTCGTAGGCTCTATGCACTTTTATTTCTAGAGGCCTATGTGTCCTATATTTTAACTCATTTTTATGCTAATTTCGTTGTTCGCACACAAAAAACAATTTATGAATCTTGAAAATAACAAACTTTATGCACCATGAACACCTCTGAACTTTACAGACACAAAATCCTGGGTCTGTCTCTGAGTATTTAGCGCTACTCAGTTGTGTCTGTGATTATTATCAGCGACATTGAAAAAAATTAAATAAATTTTTGTTTTGTTCATCCAAGTATCTAAATAAACATTTTAATTTAAAATTTATAGTTTTCTTGCAATTGTTTTTGTTTAGGTATTTTTTTAAGTCAATATCAAGAATTTTTTTTTTGTTCTCATATCTAATTTCTGCTTCTTATTAAGTGCTCATTAGATATTTTTAACTTAATTTTTATTATTATGTTGTTTTATGTAGTTTTTTTTTTTAATAAAAACAACAAAGCTCATAGTTTTTAAACATTTATTAAAAATAATTTAGCAGTTACAATTTTTCAACTAAAATTTATTTCTTACATGTGATAACCACAGCTTAGGTAACCATATCCCAGCTCTGTGTTGTAAACTTGGATGTAATGCGTCATAATTTAATTTCTGAAGCCTTTGCAAAAAGTTGTCGACTGCAGTGGCTGGTAATAGCGCACATCTTGCTTCTGCAGGCAGTTCCTTTAATAAACTACGAGCTTTCACTAAATGCTGATGTGCTCGGCTAGCCACTTCAAATGTACATTCATTTAAACGATCACTGCCTTTTTGTCTTAAGATCTCTTCATGACTTACTTGATTTTTGGCTAGTATATCTTGAGGTAAAGGTATCATATTTATTCGTTTTGCTACTGCCAAACTTCTGAAATTATTTTATTACCAAATAATAAATATCTATTGAACAGATAACATTTTAACACATTGACCATCAATATTAAAATATAAAATTTACCTTAGTTGTTGTGTAATGCCTTGGGCTTTACCAAGATGAGAAGCCGCATGGTCAGCATGCACATTTCTAATATTGCTTCCTTCGAGTATTAAGTAATACACATTAGAAACCGTTTGTTCAGCATATTTTTCCATAGTTTCTAAATCTGCAAATGTGCTAACAGATAAATTATTCCTTCTACTCGAAATTAAAGACATGAAGTACCGCTTTGTATATTTCACTTTAGATAAAGCCTAAAATAACTAAAATGAATATTACTTCTATTGTCAGTCACAAATGACCTAAAAATTACCCTAAACATGTTACCTTATATAATTCTATTGCAACTGGATGATTTGGTACCCTTTCAACATCTTTAGTGAAACAGTTATTGATAGTATCCTCCCAGAACTGTAAACGCATTAAACCTATATTAGGTTGTGACACCTGTTCTCCAACTCTGGCTACTTCTACATTAAAACTTCGTACAGCAAAAGCATTTGCTCTGGCTGTATTTTTAAGTAGAAGTGTACACATGAAATTTTCATAATCATGGTGCCTGCAAAAACTCACTTAATACTTGTATATATTATTATTATGTAAAAGACTTAATTACTAACTTTACTGATTCCAAACAATATTCAGCTGTAGATGTAGTTTTGTTTCTATTTACATACAGCATTACTGGCCTTATAGATATTTTCGAATATTTTAATTTATTAATATACATTGAACATATGCAAAAATTCTAAATTTATAACATGTATTTATATTTACACATTAGTTAGGAGGTTATGTTATCTGTCATTTATCTATCAAATATTGTGTCGAATTGTTAGTGATTTTGTTGTTACACTTTTTATTCCTGTTCAAGAACTGTTCTATGGTTCAAGGTAAAACCAAAAAGGTGAGTGCGTGAGTGTATGGCCGCATTCCACTCAAGCACCGTGCACATCGGTACATGTACTGCCAGTGTTCCATCAATCTGTGCACATGCACGGCGGTACGACAACTACTCCTAAAGTGTACTTAAAAATTATGCCGGGCACTTGTAGAACTGAACTAACATAACCTCAAATTTTCATGTGATTGACAGTGGTGTGAGAAAAATGGATGACACTTGCACGGTAATGTCCTAAAATCCTAAAAATATAATATAATAATCAATGTTTCAACTGCAAAATAGTTCACTGCAATCATAAACTGAAAATTTTGAGGTTAAGTATAAATACGTAAACGTTACACATGCACTTTGCTACACCGACCGTTCCATTCATTGTGTACCGTGCACATACAATAAGTGTACCGTGCACTTGCACGGTGCTTGAGTGGAATGCGGCCTATATTATTGAATAAAAAGATAACCATCGTAACCAGTAACCACCACAATGAATCGTTTTATACAATTGGAATATTGAATGGTGCATGTTTACTTATTTTATTTTTTACTCAAAAACGGTAGTTTTTACGAGAAAAACTAAAAAATAAAAAAAGTTTCTAAATAGATCAAGCCTTAAAAAAAATATTTTTAATTGCAAAATTTTAACCAACCAAAAGTTCTGATTAAAAAACCAACAAGAGTCGCACTTTTCAGCCCCCTGTGAAGGTGGGAGATGAATAAAAATATTGTTCTTCTTAGTTTATTGGAGAGCGTCACTGGAGCGTTGAAGACTGAAGAATATAACAGAAAAGTCTTCGACATGCTTCAAGATTCTACGTACCGAAAATTGAATAGGGACCCCACCAAGAATATAGAACGACAGATAAAGGTAGCGCTAAAAACCTCATCCATTCCAACGGAACACCACAGAAGCCTAACACCAACCGAATGCAGAACACCAAAACTGTATTGCCTACCGAAAATCCACAAACAAGACGTACCGCTAAGACCAATAGTGAGCGCCATTAGATCAGCAACTCACCCTCTTGCCAGATATCTCGCCAGGACACTGTAAAACTTCATTGGACAATCGGATTATCATATTCGAAACTCAACTCATTTCATTCAGAAGCTACACCTGCTCAACATAAACGACAACGACATCATGGTCAGCTTCGACGTTACATCATTATTTACCAATATACCGGTAATAGAAGCAGTGGAATTGGCAAGGGAACGACTGATTTCAAATGATCTCGATGGCAACCTAGCCGATCTAATACAACTATGCGCACAGTCCACCTACTTCACCTTTGAGGACCAGCAATGGGATCACCATTATCACCAGCACTCGCCAACCTGTATATGGAAGCCTTCGAAGAGCAAGCCATACACTCCAGTAGATTAAAGCCTAAACACTGGTTTCGATATGTAGATGACACCTTCGTCATTTGGGAACACGGCAGATAATCACTTCAGAACTTCTTAGTACATCTGAACAACTTGCACAAGGCCATCAAATTCACGATGGAGGAAGAGAAGAATGGAGCTTTACCTTTCTTGGACGTACTGGTGAAAAGAGAAGCCAATAGAAGACTAGGCCACAGTGTATACCGCAAATCAACCCACACCAATCGGTATCTAAACGCAGCATCACACCACCACCCGGCCCAAAAACAATCAGTGATCAACACGTTAATCCACAGAGCCAAAGAAATATGTACCCCAGAGACCATCCAAGAAGAATTAAACATGCTTACAAGAGCTCTGCAGGAAAACGGTTATCAACAAAGACATATACTTCGAGCCATACAGAAAAACCGAGCTTGGTGGCTGGTTGGTAAAACAACCTAACTGGTAATCGGGAGGTCCCGGGTTCGATTCCCAGGGCCGACTGTCATTGTAGAGGTTTCAGGTGGTTTCCTCTATGGTTAAGGCAAATGCTGTGGCAGTACTTCCACCTATCCTTTGCCCATCCTTGACTATCCACATCCCTACCCATTATCCTTGTACCTCTAACGACTGAAGAGGGGGTCAACCCCCCTATAGCAGTCTCCGCGCGAGCGTGAGCGGAAAAACACGTGACCTTTGACCTTTTTTTGACATCTACGATGGATGCGGTAACTCCGTTTGCTTCCATGGGCAGCTAGCTCGCCCTCGATTAATATTTCCGCACGCTACAAAAATAATCATTTCCGTTGTAAGCTTGTAAGTTGATTTTGGTTTACTTTCTTTGAATCAAGCTTCTTCTGTTTAAATCAGCTTTACTATATTTTTAGTGCACTGTTTCGCTACATACAATTTTGATTATTATTTAATACGACCTTTGATATGGATAACCAAAGTAACGATGAAACTGTGGTTAATAGTAATTATTGCAATTGTTTGGTTGAAAATTTACTAAAAGGAGATTTGCTTCTCTCTCGTATAATGAAAAACAAATTATTGTTAAGAGCTCAAAACCCGCACCGATATTAAATATACAGTCAAAAACGAAAACATTTCAAAGATATTTTAATAGAGAAATATATGAAAAAATTGTGTGGATTTGTGAACTTGTAATCGGGAGGTCCTGGGTTCGATTCCCAGGGCCGACTGTCATTGTAGAGGTTTCAGGTGGTTTCCTCTATGGTTAAGGCAAATGCTGTGGCAGTACTTCCACCTATCCTTACCCATCCTTGACTATCCACATCCCTACCCATTATCCTTGTACCTCTAACGACTGAAGAGGGGGTCAACCCCCCTATAGCAGTCTCCGCGCGAGCGGAAAAAACACGTGACCATACAGAAAAATGCCACGCCGAAGGAGAAAACAAAGAAGGACTACATCGCTACAACTTATCTACCCTACATCGGAGGAGTAACCAACAGAATATCGAAAATACTCCAAAAACACAACATCAATACAGTCTTCAACGCTCCAGTGACGCTCTCCAATAAACTAAGAAGAACGCCTGGCTCAGGATTGAATCACCCGGGCATATATAGCATACCCTGCTCCTGTGGAAAAGTGTATATAGGACAGACTGGCAGAAGCATACAACCGCGCCTTAAGGAACATGAAGGGCAAACAAAAAGAAAACAAATAGAAAAATCGGCCGTAGCAGAACATGCCCAGGACATGGGGCATACCATACTTTTCGACGACACAAAATTACTGGCCCGCGCCAACCACTTCTGGCCTAGACTATTTAGGGAATCTATGGAAATTGCCAAGAACCCCAACAACTTTAACAGACACAGGCCTGCAACTACCAAGCATTTGGAAACCGGTCATCAAGAAATCGCTGAGGCGAAATGAACTCGTTAGGCGGAACACCACGCCTCCACAGCCGGATATATAAACCTTGCAACAAACCCACCAATTCAGTCGTTTGATAAAGACCAACATAGGATGGTCGAAACGTCACACAAATCAAGAAGACGCGGTTCCAAACCCGGGAACGAAGATTGTAACATGGACGATAGCCGCGAAAGCCTGAAGAATAAAATAATAATATTACTATGGGAAACCTTTTAATAAGTATAAGACATATCCCAAATATCATTTACCTAAATATATCCAAATTTGAGAAATAAAATAAAAACCTAATTTTACCGCTCCCCTTTAGGGGAGTGTAACTCCGAAAGGAGACGTCTAAGGAAAAAAATTTATATAAAAGACCCCCTTTAATTTTCGATAAGGAATCACTTGCCGAATTTTTTCGCAATATTTAAGAAACACCGTGTATATTACTTTTACACCATTGTTATAAAAATAATCATATGACGGTCATATGACCAATCATCTGTCACAATCTTAAATGACCGTCATTTTACACCACTGACAGTGATGTATGATACTTATTGTTAGAAAGAAGTGAAGCAATGTAGAAGTAGCCTAAATGATTTAGTGTTTTAGTGATGCAACCTATAGTCATACTTACCTTGAATTTTATGATTTTAAAAACCAGCATTTTGTTGGCTGCATTGTAAACCTTGACATTTAATTGTTGACAACAATTTAAAAATGGTTTGCTAATTATTTTAGTTGGATAGTACCTAGTACCGTCTCAGTTTACATAATTAACTGTAATGACAAATAAGAGATAGCAATAAATACAGTATAACAATTTTTATTTATTAGAATGAAGAAATTGTGAGCTAATTTTAAAATGTGTGTGGTAGTTAATATATTTATAATTGTCGCATTTTAAGTTAAATGCGTATACAGGGTGTAGACTCGGATCATGCAACATAGTAATTTCAATGGTAAAATTTTAAAAGTCGTATTCTTGCTCCCCTAATTATTTTAGAAAAAAAGTGCAAATCCGTTTTTTGTAGAGAAAAAAATTCTGTATCCATAAATGTAATCAATATTACTTTTTCGTTTTCCAATAACTAAAAATTAAGCAATTACAAAACGCGTTTTGACTAAAATCTGTACTGCCTTGGAATTATGCTATGACAACTGCCCAGCCTAATGTCACTTATACTGTCACTTTGACGCGAAATTCATTCTTAAAACCTTTATATTTTATCAAACATTTATTTTACACAGTTTATGTTTTCATTTCAAGATATAATAAAAATGATTATTATGAATAAACTTCACGTCAAAGTGACAGTGTAAGTGACATTAGGCTGGGCAGTTGTCATGGCATAATTCCAAGGCAGTACAGATTTTTGTCAAAACGCGTTTTTTAATTGCTTAATTTTTAGTTATTGGAAAACGAAAAAGCAATATTGATTACATTTATGGATACAGATTTTTTTTTCTCTACAAAAAACGTATTTGCACTTTTTTTTCTAAAATAATTAGGGGAGCAAGAATACGACTTTTAAAATTTTACCATTGAAATTACTATGTTGCGTGATCCGAGTCTACACCCTGTATAGTACAAAATACTTTATACATTTTATTTTAAGATTTCACTGGAAAAACTTAACGTTTCAGAAGGTGAACAACTAATGATGTAAACATTATAAAACTTGTTTCAACTGCCCCATGGGCAAAGCTGTTATTGTGGTACACAATTTGAGCAAATTATAAACATTACTATGGCAAACAAAATTACTTCATTACTTATCTAATCTTTTGACATTATTTTACTGATAGTCAAAATTTACGGTATATTTTAAAATTAATGTTATATTTACGAAAATTTATTGTTAAACATGGAGGGTTTTATCACCTACAAGATGCCTCGAAGAAAAAACCCAAACCTCATGCCTCCACCGCCATACTGTAGAAAAAGTGAAAGAGGTCCTGAAACTGTGCCACGTCCAAATCTAACTGTGAAAGTTAGTGATCCTGCCACTGTTTTAGCCTTTTGTGAATCTATTACAGACATTTCAACTGGTAGAATGGAAAAAAAAATTAATGTCTATGTAAGTTATACCTATAAATTACATATTTTGCCAAATTTTATTTAAATGTTAACCGACTAATACCTAACATGTTTTTTAAAAAATAATTAAACCATGACTATACTAACTTTGTCTAAATGAATATAGGTCGGATACATCATTTGGACGTTGAATATATAATTTTGGAATTCCCTAAATGAAAGCATTAAAATAAGTTTTATTGTACATTATTATAATCAATTAAAATGCCTGACGTAACCTAACCTGCCCTTGTGCAGTGGACAACCTGCACACCTACTCGCAGCGGTCCTGATTACACCAATATTAAATTAACTTGTGTAAAGTGTAAGCAAAACTACAACGTTTAGATATTGAACGTTTTAAAAGGATGTTGATTGTTAAGTATTTGATCTTGTAATACATCTAAACTACTGTATTGTACGAGAGTGTTACTTGCGGCCGTCTTCTAGAGTGGTCGCAGCGAGAAGTGGACTGTGACGCAGAAACCAAAACAGGTCCAAAGCGTTTATTACTGCACCACCTAAAAACATCGGCCTGTCTCAGCAACGTGGTAATAACCTGTAAATCACAGTAGTCAAATTAAGTCCACTAAAAGTCAACGTTTTTAGAAAAGTCTAAATATCAATCGCGATCCCCTCTCTTTGCGCATCTCGCGGTCCACTTTTGGGTGCGATCACTCTAGCAGCCGATTTAGTACTTAAAACTCAGCCTTAGAATTAATTCCGCTCACCTAGTTCTATACTCTTCATATATACTTAGCAGCAATAAGTCTGCCCTTCTTGATTCGAAGCAGTGTATTCGCTGCTATTGTAATTAATAATAATAAATTAATTACTCGTCCGCTTAAACATATCTCCTCGTGAAACTTTTTGAATAGTTTCTGTTTGACTAGACTGTATTACAAAAAAAAATCACAACTTCTGTTTTAGAGCGTAAGGGTGTTTATTACGTGTTCTTAACCAACCGCGCTATTATTATTCCATTCAAAAATTAATTACTCGTAAGGCAAAATATATCTCCTCGTGAAATGTTATAAATAGCTTCTATATGACTAGAGTCATCTATAAAAACATTCACAACCTCAGCTTTACAGCTCAAGAGTGCTTATCACGTGTCTTAACTTAACCACCCCCACTATTATTATTTCGTTAAAAATTAATTACTCATTAGGTTACGTTTTGTTCATGTGTAGATATGTTAATTTCTGAAATTAAGTTAATGTCAAAATTACCTAATTGATCTCACCTAAAAACGCATTTTCATTATGTACTGAAAAATAAAAGTTTTTAGGTGATTTCACAATCTAAAATAATAGTTACATTCTATGAAAAAGTACAAATAAAATTAATATAATGATTAAGACAAACAAGTTTTGAGAAAAAAAAGAAATTTAAGATTTTCATGTTTTTTTACAACTTCTAAAGTAGGAGAAATTTGTGCTATTAATTTAAGCAAACGCGTATCTCTTACGATACGTGTTAATGACAAAACAACTGAAGCGATCAAAAGTTGTACATGGTAAATGAAAAGAATCACGTTCCCTAAAGTTTTTAAGGTCAATTCTTACGCGTTTTTATTTTCTAAATAATTTATCATTAAGGTGGGTACAGACAGGCAACAAAACATCGCACCGCAACACCTTCGCGCATAGAATGTTAATATTAACATTCTATGCGCGAAGGTGTTGCGGTGCGATGTTTTGTTGCCTGTCTGTACCCACCTTTAGATGTAAAAGTAAATCTGCTTATAAACAATTTGCGTTTCTTAGTCATACTATAGTTATTTAATGTAAACAAATGATATTTTTTTTTTGACAGCATCGGGTGATTGTTTATACTTTCAAACATCAAATATTTTGAATTGCCCCATATGGCATTTAGTGGTGATAAAGTAAGGTGACCATATGTCCCGCTTTTGGCGGGACAGTCCCGATTTTTAACAATTTGTCCCGCGGAGTTTTAAAAAAGTCCCGCTTTTTTAATAATATGCTTTTGGCCGGTTTACAGCAAAAACAGCATCATGGCGTTGCGCAATGTTCGGCTACATTTATTTTTTACCCTACTGCGGGTGGACCAAATTTGAATGTTTTAAATCTTGGTTACCGTAATAGTTGGGAAAAATTTAATATCGCTCTCTTGGCCTATTTTTTTTTGAGAAAAGAACGTCTATGTAATTAGATTTCTTATATCGCTTTCCATTTTGGCACTACAGACTGTAGGGGATTGATAAGTAGAGGTTGGCAATGGCATGGAAGGGTATGTTATGTGACATGAGGATGTTATGTAAAGCACGTTGACAATATATTTATATATAATTAATGTATCTTATCCGTATCCGACCTTACATGGTGTCAGGTTGTTACATAGTGTTAATTAACATAAGTGTCAATATTTAACGAGGGGAAACGGAAAAAGAAGGCATAAAAGTCAAGTGAAAATAACAAGTGTAAAAATAACCTCAAAAAAGAAAAAGCGGCAAAGCGAATACCTCAAAAGGAGGGAAAATAAGTAAAATCAAGTTTAGTAGCAGTGTAAGTGCTAAATAATACATAGACAGTAGCAATACAAGTGCTAAATAAAACAAAAAACATAGATAGTAGCAGTGTAAGTGCTAAATAATACATAGACAGTAGCAATACAAGTGCTAAATAAAACAAAAAACATAGATAGTAGCAGTGTAAGTGCTAAATAATACATAGACAGTAGCAATACAAGTGCTAAATAAAACAAAAAACATAGATAGTAGCAGTGTAAGTGCTAAATAATACATAGACAGTAGCAATACAAGTGCTAAATAAAACAAAAAACATAGACAGCAGCAGTGTAAGTGCTAAATAAAACAAAATAGCAGTACCTACAAGTGCCAAACAAAATGAGTGAGGCAGAAGAACTACGCCAACAGGTGGAACAGTTGCAAGATTTAATTGTCACTATGCAGACGCAAAACCTGCATAATACGCTATATTCGGTACCAGCCCCCGATAAGTTTACATTTCAAAAAGAAGACTGGACTGAATGGAAAAAAAGTTACGAAAGGTACAGAACAGCTGTAAAGTTAGATAGGTTGGAACAAAAAATCCAAATCAACCATTTGTTTTTACATATGGGAAACAAAGTGAACAAGTTGTTATCAACAATACAAAAAAAGGAAGAAGAGATACAGTCCTACGATGAAATAATAAAGCTATTTGAAGATTATTATGTCAAAAAGACAAATGTAATATACACTCGGGCCAAATTTAATAGCCGGAACCAGTCCGAAACAGAAACAGCTGAAGAATACATAGCAGCGATTGTCGAAATAGGCAAAAGATGCAACTATGGAAATTTAGAAGAAGAGTTAATTAGAGATAGACTCGTAGTAGGGGTCCGTGATCCAAAGTTATCAGAAGTTTTACAACTAGATGATAAATTAACGTTACAGAAGGCAATAGATCGGATTTTGCAGTCTGAATCAGTAAAAGCACAGGCAAAAGAAATGAGAAAAACAGATAAAGATGTTGATGTAGTAAAAATAAACAAGAAAAGATATCAACACCCAGAAACAAAAAAGAAACTAGCGTTTCAAAAACCAAACGAATGTACAAGATGCGGTGAAAAGCCAAAACATTCATATTACGAATGCAAAGCTCGTAATGTAAAATGTAATAAGTGTTCATTACGAGGGCATTATGGCAAATATTGTCGAACTAAGAAAATATTTGAAATAGATGAAGACGAAGATGAAAACACCCAAAGTGAATTTGAATTGGGTGAAATAATAAGAATAAACAATGTTGATAAATTTGAAGAAAAATGGTATGCTAGATTAAAAATAGGAAAATCAGTAATCAAATTCAAAATCGATACAGGTGCTGATGAAAGCATTTTGGCATGGGATACATATAAAAAATTGCCATACAAGTGTCCCATAGCCAAAACTACAGATACACTAATGGGCCCAGGCCACACTAAATTAGATGTTATAGGCAAAGTAAAATTACATGCAACATGCAATGGTGTCGAAACAGAATTAAAAATGTACGTTTTAAATACAAAAGAAAATTTACTAGGGAGATCTGACCTAGTAAAGTTAAATATTGCAAAATTTATCAGTAAGGGTAACAAAATACAAATAGCAATTCAAGAGGCACAAATAGATGAAGCAAAAAAGTTCAATTTACATAATAAAATTGTTAACGATTATAAGGATATATTAGAAGAAGAAATAATTGAAAATAAAATGATCAACATATGTGAATTATCAAACAAGATAAACCAAAACGAAGATCGAAAATTACGGTTATTGCGAAAGTATCTAGAAGAAGGGTGGCCTAACAAGAAAAATTGTCCCGAAGAAATACTACCTTATTACAGATACAAAGATGAAATAGGAATAATGGATGAGTACATCTGTTTCAAAAACCGCATAGTCATACCGAGCAAAGATAGACGAAGAATATTAGAAGACATCCACAAAGGACATCAAGGAATAAAAAAATGCAGGGCTAGAGCAAAAGAAACAGTATGGTGGCCCCAAATTAATAATCATTTAGAAGAAATAGTTAAACAGTGCGAAAGCTGCATAAAGAACTCAAGAGTTACTATAGAACCGTTGATACCCAGTCCGATTCCAAATAGACCCTGGGAAGTAATCGGAACCGATTTATTTGAGTTGGAAGGAAAAAAGTATCTATTAATAGAAGACTACTATTCAGCATATCCTGAATTGTACAAAATGAAGAAAACAAAAACCGAAAACGTGATAGATAAATTAAAAGCAACATTCGCTAGACACGGCATTCCAGAAAAAATTAGATGCGACAACGGGCCACAATTTGATAACGGAGAATTTAAAAAATTTTGCAAAGATTATGGAATTAAAGTAACCACAAGTAGTCCAAAGTACCCAGAATCAAACGGCAAAATAGAAAGAGGGGTCGGAGCCATGAAGAACTTGTTAAAGAAAAACAAACATAACGACATATATTTGGCATTACTAATATATCGAAACACACCGTTAGCTACAGGAGAATCACCTGCAAAAATATTAATGGGAAGAAATTTAAAAGACGTTGTCCCAACCACCAAAACATACCTAGAACCCACAACACCTGATCATAACGAAATAAGGGAAAAAATGAAGAAAGAGCAGCTAAAACAAAAAGCAAACTTCGACAAACGGCATAGGACACAGGAGCTACCAGAGTTGGAGAACGGAGGAAGAGTGTGGATCGTCGATATGCAGAGAGAAGGGAAAGTGGTAAAACCAGCAAATGAACCAAGATCATATCTGGTTCATACCGAGAAACAAACAGTTAGAAGAAACCGGAGATTCTTGAAGCCACTGCCTACAGTAGAAAAACAATCGGTGACAGACAAAAGTGAGATAGTGACTTTACCTTTAAGGCGCAGTGCTAGGTCTATACAAACACCGAAAAGATACTTACAATAAACTTAATGAGGGGGATGTAGGGGATTGATAAGTAGAGGTTGGCAATGGCATGGAAGGGTATGTTATGTGACGTTAGGATGTTATGTAAAGCACGTTGACAATATATTTATATATAATTAATGTATCTTATCCGTATCCGACCTTACACAGACGAAAAATGAAATTCCATAATTTTTGAAAATTTACTACTTCTTTATTTATTAAAATAGAATTAAATGTTACCAGGGTTTTTTTTACAGATTTTTATGCTTAATTTAAAAACAAAATTAAATTTTTTTAGCGACCTTGACAATCGAGATATGAAGTAAATTTATATTTTTTTAAATGGTAACCCTATTTGGCCATGACTTTATATAAAAGAGCGTTTAGTTAGCTATTCAAAAATACAATATATAGTTTATGTATCATTTGCTGCAAATAATAACAGAGAAATGGCTAATTTTGTAAAAATTTCCTTATCTATGTTTGCCATGATTTTGTAAAAAAAGTTATGTTTGCAATTAATAAACAACTACCTAAACATAAATTCCAAGTCAATTCTGCAGCAGTCGCTACGTTTTTACCACTTACAATGTAATTTGATAACATATTAAACTTTTCATTGTTCAAATTTAGCCATGTTCACAATACCACAATAAACATATGTAAAATTCAAAAGAGTACACAAATTTGCTTAAAAGTTACCAATATCAATCACACTAATTATTAAACATTCTTATAAGTTATTCTGCAAAAGCAAAATACGTAAATGTCAAAATGAGCAAAAAAAATGCATTTTTTTAACTTTCATTCATATCCCCCAGTCGATTTTGTCCCCCCTTACCAAAACTAAAATCTGGGCTTCTGGCCACCTTATGATAGAGTAAAGTACTGCATACTTATACTTACTTATACTTATAGCTGACTTATATTGAATATGACTTAAAAAATATTTTATCATTTCCCTTACGCCCTATGGGTAAAAGAGGGAATGGATTACAAGCATATGTAATATCATTTTTTGTTTTTCTAATTCAAAGCAAGTTTGCAAATCGGACTATCATTTTGATACGGAGGGAGGAATTTTTAATTTGTTGGACTTTAAATAAAATTATTTTCTCCAAACGTATAAAGTTTTTTGTACCTTAAATTAAACGCTTTTCAGTTACCCACGTTTTTTTGTAAATTTTGAAGTATGTGTACAGAGCATTAATATTTAACGACTTAGAAATACCAGTATAAAATAATTGTAACATTTTATCACTTACAATCGTTTATAGTGGCTGGTGACTAACTAAAATTTTAAAATAATGCACAGGAACGAAAACCTATATTACTAAATTTAGTTTGGAAATTGAAAATTAACATATTAGTTTTAGACACTGAACTATACAGGGTGTCCCGATTATACACCGCCAAAAAGTAGGTGCATATTCCTGAGTGAAAATGATGACCATTTGTCAAATATTTTGTTATCCGAAAATGCTTCCTTTCAAAGTTAGAGACCTTCAAAGTAGCAAGAAAAAAAAATCAAAAAATCGATTACGTCCTAGCCGTTTAAGCTAGAGCTATCGAACTTGGCCGAAATGTTTAGGTGTTTCCCATTGACTTTGTGGGATAATTAGAAAGAAAACACGTAATTGGAAGTATGATTTATAGTCAGGTCATCCGCTTACCATCTTCAGAATTTTTTTCTCTGGAATAAAATTGAAAATGTCATTCGTCCATAAGAAAGTACGACTTAAGAGGAAAAAATTTGTCCCTCTTTGTTTTTTTGCTGTAAACGTAGCCGTTTTCGAGAAACTTAGCGCTAAAGATGCATCGACAAACTCTGTTTATACACCTCAAATATTTTTTATTACTAAACTTAAGTTGGCTAATGTCATGCTTGACTTATGGCTTGTTCATAATTAATCTACGTAACATGACGTAACTTTTCTTTAAAATGTTATACATGTCATTTGGTTATTTATTTTAGTGTTATCATCGTTGAAGTTAAATTTGATTTTTATTGTATTAATAATTATCTGGAATAAAAACGAATGACATGTATGACATTTTAAAGAAAAGTTACGTCATGTTACGTAGATTAATTATGAACAAGCCATAAGTCAAGCATGACATTAGCCAACTAAGTTTAGTAAAAAAAAATATTTGAGGTGTATAAACAGAGTTTGTCGATGCATCTTTAGCGCTAAGTTTCTCGAAAACGGCTACGTTTACAGCAAAAAACAAAGAGGGACGAAGTTTTTCCTCTTAAGTCGTACTTTCTTATGGACGAATAACAATTTCAATTTCATTCCAGAGAAAAAAATTCTGAAGATGGTAAGCGGATGACCTGATTATAAATCATACTTCCAATTACGTGTTTTCTTTCTAATTATCCCACAAAGTCAATGGGAAACTCCCAAACATTTCGGCCAAGTTTGATAGCTCTAGCTTAAACGGCTAGGAAGTAATCGATTTTTTGTTTTTTTTTTTCTTGCAACTTTGGACACAGCTTATTACAGCTCGGGCACTCTGAGGCGGCACCTATGATCTAGTCGGTTTGGATCCACTAGCGCTATTTCACTCGCACTGAGCGTAAAAGTCGGGGCCGGACTTAAAATATTTGTATATTATCGCAAATGATCGATAATATTAAAAATTAGTAGTAGTATTAAAAACTATTTAAACTTTTTTTTAAAGAACTTTGGCATAGACATAAATAAAATAAAGAAATGGGTAGTCGATTTTATATTTAGATTAAAGGAATATTCTACCATCCTCATAAAGCACTACTATCAGGTTATTAAATTAACTTTGCATTACGGATAAATAAAAAATAATGGGATTCGGATCTATCTGGATATTTCGGAAAGGATTTAAAAATAAAATTATGAGATATTAATAATTAGATATTTATTACTTAGAAACAAGTTAAGTCCATACCAGGAGAGAGCAGTGGGAGAGTATCAGGGGGGTTTTAGAAAGGGTAGGGCAACAACAGATCAAATTTTTATGATGAAACAAATATTGAATAATGCTTACGAATAAAATTTAGGCCTGCGTATGCTCTTCATTGATTTCAGACAAGCGTATGATACGATAATCAGAAGTAGACTGTACGAAGCTATAGCTAAACTAGAGATTCCAAAGAAGATAATAAACCTCACTAAGATGACGTTACAAAATGCTTATAATAAGGTAGTGGTGGAAGGGCACATATCAAGAGGCTTTAGAGTGGAACGGGGGTTGAGCTTGAGACAAGGTGACCCAATGTCCACGATATTGTTCAACCTAGTGTTGGAGGTTGTGATAAGGAAAATTAATATTCAAAGAAGTGGTTTAATCTCTAGTTATAGGCAGCAATGTATGGCATATGCGGATGATATAGTACTAATGACAAGATCGCGTAAAGAGTTGGTGAAGATGTTTAAAAATCTGTATACGACAGCAAGAAGAAAAAACTAAATACATGGAAGTGAGAACAGGAGACAAAGAAGAGGCAAGGATTTTGGAAATAAAAGCAGAGAACAATAGGCAGTATGCGTTCGCTAGTGTGAGCCAATTTGAGTACCTGGGAGTAACGTTAGCAAACAATTGTCAGGAAGAAATAGAGGTCAACAAGAGAGTAGCAAAAGGCAGCAGGTCGGTAGGAGCTTTGGCTGGAGAAGAAGGACAAATCAGGAGATAATGGAGGTGTACAACAAACCCAGAGTGTCGCATGTGGTGAGAACGCAAAGATTGAGATGGCTCGGGCATGTAATAAGAATGGAAGAAAGCAGACTTGTAAAAAAGGTATTAACAATGGGAGAAGGAGGGAAAAAGAAGAGAGGCAGGCCGAAGAGGAAGTGGATGGAAGGAGTAAAAGAAGACATGTTGCGGCTAGTGGTAAAGAACTGGAAGGAGAAAGCAGAAGACCGGAATGAGTGCAATTTTTTTTTAAAGAAATTTGAAGCCATGGGCCTTGGATGCCTGTAGTGCTGAACTATATACAGGGTGTGTAAAAATTGGCGGAAGGGTTACACGGTGCGATGTTCTTCGTAAAATTCTAAGTCGAAAATCTTAATACGAAAATGTTGTACCATGCTTCCTATGGCCTCAGAAACCATTTAAAGAAAAAAAAATTGGCAACATTGCATACATTGATTTGCGTTTGGGCATTTTTTTATCAGCAATTTTTACTTAGGTATTTACAATTTTTTTTCGTACTGAAAGCCTTCAGTTCGTAAACATAGCTGCAAACTTTTGGGTATCGTAAAACACAAACTAGAAATAATTACGAGAAAAACAGAGATGACAGCTAATGAAAATGTTGCCATATGTATTACTGTCATTAAAATCAGTGATTTACATATTTTCAACACCAATTTTTGAAAGGAAGAACACAATATCTAGGAAAAAATGCTATTCGAAATCCATTTTTATTCCAAATTGCAGCTTTTTCATTTGCAAGTATTAAATAATAACGCTTATTAAAGGACTAAATGTCAAAACTTTGAGGACCTCTTGCAGGCACAGCAAGCATGGTACAACATTTTCGTATTAAGATTTTCGACTTAGAATTTTACGAAGAACATCGCCCCGTGTAGCCCTTCCGCCAATTTTTACACACCCTGTATATATATTTATTACAGTATAAAACTGCAATAACAGTTTACAACAACAAAAAATGATAATAATATACAACAAAAAATTTAGTGATTACGCCAAGTAATTAATTTGTTTTTGTTAATTATTTTAAAATGGCTATATTTATAGTTTTTGAGGTGAAATAAATTCTTATTCTTAGGTATAACTTTTTAACAAAAACGGTTGGAAAATATGTTCATGGATGAATAAAAGGTACAATTTCACATAATTTAAGTAATTCGCTGCAAACATCACTATTTAGTAGGCATTTTTCAAAATTATTTTGAAATATACATTCAATATTTAAAATTAATTGTACAAAAGCGTCATTTGGCATTTTCAAATTGCCAAACGGTGTGTTAGCAGCGTTCTCGTACGCTTTTAAAAAACAGTAAACAGTAGAATCGTCTAATTCAGTTTGGTCTTTACTGTATCCTATACATGTTTCACACGAGTGCACTTTCAGTGCTCTATTCACAAGATATCCACATACATAGCGAACAAAATTTTTATGTAACATGTCATCTTTTGAATAGTCAGCAGTTATTTCTGGTTCAAAAGTAGCACTCGTATTTTCCTGTTCATCAGCTAAAATTGCACACGCAGATTCTTTATAGTCTTCAATCCTAAGTAGCATTGAATCGGAATCTGCTTCACAAGAGAAGAGATTTCAAATGTCAAAACCGCCCCTGTACTGTTTTCAACTCAAAGGCGGGGCTAAGAAGTGGCGCGTGTAGATCGGCGCAAACCGTTACTGCCAAGAGAGCAAGAGAGTACCCGAGTTGTAATAAGCTGTGCATTGGAGGTCTCTAACTTTGAAAGGAAGCATTTTCGGATAACAAAATATTTGACAAATGGTCATCATTTTCACTCAGGAATATGCACCTACTTTTTGGCGGTGTATAATCGGGACACCCTGTATGTAGATAAAAAATAAATATTCTCATGTGATTTTCAGTTTTGCTTTGTTTTTATTATTTTATGTACTTTTTTTTGCCAGGTGTCGATAAATTGTTTTAAAGTTCAAATATTTAGATGTAAATTATTTTTATGAAATATTAATTTTACATTTAAAAGGCGCTTCATTCGTATTAGAAATCGTAAAAAATATAGCATTCCATTAAAAAAAATAACTTTTCATACAACTTTGAAAATTTATTTGATCAGCAGCCACAGTAAGATCATCGTCGATAGAACTTTCAAATTATTTTGCACTGGCATTGTTGAATATTAATATTTTAAAGTAGTTTTTCCATCAAGATTTTGAAGAAACTGAATTACTCAAAAATGTTCGATTTTAGGTATTTATATTTGAAAGAAATTTGATTTAAAATCAAAAATATGAAAAATACATGGGTTGTTCTATTTTAAGTAAAAACGTTGTATATTGGTGCATGGAAAAAAGTGTTAACTAGAATACAATTTTAATTGATGCAGCTTATGACCACCACGAATAAATTTTATAGTAATTTTTTTTATATTAATATTGGAACTATGGAGAAAATAAAGACACACTAGGTGAAGATATTATTAAATTGCGTTAGAAGATGCATATAACATTATTGTAAAAACAGAATTTAACTTGAAACTATACGAGTACAATTTGAAAATAAAATGATAGACAACATAATGTTTGTGAAATATATGAAAATGTTAAATTTATTTTGATGCCAAAATATGCAGCTTTTTCGGCCATTTTATAATATTTGAGGTTTGTTGGGCTATTCCTAAAATCAAAGGTGATAATGACATCTATAATGTTTTTGGCACACCTTGTTTACATCCAGTTTTTATGTTTTTTAGATTAATTGCTACAAAATTAAATTTGTTTCAGTTACAAAAATATTTGGAGGCAAGAGTAGTTTTTTTGATATTCTTATTATCTGGAAATGAAGAAGCTATTGTCCGTGTTGTGGGAGAACTAATATTAGATACAGAAATTCGCATGCCAATGTCGGCAACTGTAATTCAAAGTACCATGAAGCAATATAGCACTGCTTCAACTATTGACCCACAATTAAATGACGTCTTACAAGCTGTACTTGGCAACGAACCTTGTGACATCATAGTTACGCCTGTTTTACCAAAAAATTATGAAAAATGTAATTTAATAATATATTACAGGCAGATCTTGATTTACGAACTAGTTTCGTTCTTAGAGGTTGTTCTCTATGCGTTTTGTTCGTTATGTATTTTACACCTACACCTGCCTTTCTGAGGTTGTACGATCCGTATAGTACAGGGTGGACCAAATTCGAAAATTTTACGGGGTAACTCGGTTACCAAATACTTAGCAAAATATTTTGTATTTAATACAGCGAAATTCGTAAATCGAGAACTACCTGTACCACTTGATTCGGGCCACTATGGGGATCTTACTTGATATGAGCGATAGATATTTTTGTAAATTTACCAGGAACTAATTCGATAGAAGTAAAAAGTGAAAATCAGTGGTTTTTTATGTTTTACAAGTTGCTCAACTATGTAATGTATGTGGAAGTTTTGTATGCATTGTTTTATTTTAGGTCCTGTAGGAGCTACGTCTGTAGTTGTATGTGTCGTTGATAGTCTCAGAGATGAACATTTTATAACCCTGTTTGTAACTGAAACATTTAGGTATTGTTTAACGATACTCTTGACTACAAGTGCATTTGAAGAAGAGGCTCGCGTGAAACGACAGTGTCAAGCGTTATTATTAATTGCTAGAAAATTATTCTCACATTTGGGCGATTTAAACGAATTGTTGAGTGAAATTATGACAGAAGCGAGACGCTTAACAAATGCAGAAAGATGTTCATTGTTCTTACTGGATCCTAACCACATACATTTAGTTGCTAAAGTATTTGACGGAGTCCCTTCTTGTGATGTTAAAAAAGAAGTTCGTATAGCGAAGGACCAAGGAGTAGCAGGTGAATTGTTTTTACTTTCTCCATTTGCAGTGTAACGAATACTGGATTCTGCTGCATCGACATATGCAATGTATGAAATTCATACAAATTTTAAGCTATTCAAATATTGGCTGCCCTAATTATTTCACATCAAAATTTTCTTTAATTTTTTCTCTTACAATTTTTTCCAACAACCATTGTAACGGAGATATTTATGAATTAAAATACTGACTAATGTTAGTTTTTTCACCTTATAAAGTGTGTCATGGATTATTTTTTAAGTCCCGGTCTCAATCAATCACCCTGTATATATACCGGGTGTAACTGAAATCAGGCTCACCCCCTTTTTTTTCTTTAGTTTTGAATTTAGACAAATGAAATTTTAGACATGTAACATTTGCAAAAAACTGGATTATTTGAACATACATACACTTTTGTTTCACTTCCAGTTTCGCCGGAAATGGCCATAACTGTGTTATTTTAAATGGAACACCCTGTATATTTTTACATTTTTGGTAAGAGGAAACGATTTTGGATACAACTGTACCAATTTGGTTAATTTTTATAACCTCAAATAATTTTTTGACAAAAATTAAATTTTTTATTAAGTGTGCCGTGACCTGCATAAATTGAATTTTATTATGTCAAAAAGTGTCAGAAAAACGGTTTTGTCAATTTTAATTGACATTTGGGCTGCTTTAATAGACGTTAAAGGTTGCGAATTTGGTTTTTTGACAAAAAATCAATTTTTTTAAATGGAACTATAGTGGCGCATGCGGTTATTTAAATAGATTATTTTCTGGCGAATTGAACAAAACCAATAACTTGGTATTTTTATTAGGAGCAGGCATTAAAAATTTCAAATTATTGTAAGATTTTGGTAAGATATCCTAATAATCATAGTTGACTATGCCAAATGGCAACAAAACAAATGCTTTTTTTGTGTTTTTTTACAAAACCGTTTTTCGGACACTTGTTGACAAAACAAAATTTAATTTATGCGTTAATTTATGCGGGTCACGGCACACTTAATAAAAAACTTAATTTTGGTCAAAAAATTATTTAAGGTTATAAAAATTAACCAAATTGGTACAGTTGTATCCAAAATCGTTTCCTCTTTCCAAAAATGTAAAAATATACAGGGTGTTCCATTTAAAATAACACAGTTATGGTCATTTCCGGCGAAACCGGAAGTGAAACAAAAGTGTACCCATGTTCAAATAATCCAGTTTTTTGCAAATGTTACATGTCTAAAATTTCATTTGTCTAAATTCAAAACTAAAGAAAAAAAGGGGTGAGCCTGATTTCAGTTACACCCGGTATATATCCTAATTGTTAAAGAATTTCAGTTTTAAACTGTGTACACAAGTACTTCAATTCTGTCTTAACAATAGCCTGAAGTAATGCTCGAATATGTTTATGAACAAACACAAAAATACTTAAAATCAGGGACTAAAAACGAAAAAAAAATCGTTCGTTTCTGTTCGGAACGTAAACGAAATATATCGTTTTCGTTCTTTTCATTCTAACCGAAAAAATTCCTTTTTCGTTTTCGTGAACC